>CM076001.1:2151091-2345381 GCA_038087875.1 Malacoraja senta | reverse complement strand
ATTGTATATATTATTATTATATTTATTTAAATATATTTATATATATATTTAAATGGATGGATGGTGATATTAACAGAGGACATCGCATCAGGCGTTAAACAGATTAAATGCGTTTGGCGGAATGTCACAATTCTAGAATCGTTTTGGCATTACGCGAACGCACAGAAGGAAGAGCAGTTCTCAGCAAAGTGTGTGGAGGCTTCTCTGAACTGCTGACAAGAGTTCACTTCAAATACTTCCAGCTGACTCACTAGATGTTTTTCTCACATTGAAGACGGAATGTTGCTCGAAAGCAAATATCTAAATTGCTCTCTGGGTATTACTTCCCCGATTTAATCAAATCCCTGCTTGCTTTTGTTTGCAATTGCAAAACAAGACACTTCCCACATTATCTTCCGTGGCCCATGGACCGACCCTTTACCCAACCGTCCATTTACTGTTCTCTCTTGAGTCCTCCCTTCATCATTGCAATCTCTGTGTATCGGACATAACGCTGTTCCTACAATGTACGCTCTATTCGCTAACAAAATCAACCAAAGACTTAATTTTAAACAAAAAAATCACATGAGATGAGCGTTAGTGGGAATAGTAAGTTATCAGCAATGGTCTCTCCAACGTGCATCACTTTCCAATGAGGACAATAGAAACATAGAAACATAGAAAATAGAAGCAGGAGGAGGCCGTTGGGCCCTTCTAGCCAGCATCGCCATTCACTGTGATCATGGCTGATCGTCCGCAATCAATAACCCGTGCCTGCCTTCTCCCCATATCCCTTGATTCCACTAGCCCCTAGAGCTGTATCTAACTCACTCTTAAACCTATCCAGTGACTTGGCCTCCACTACCCTCTGTGGTAGGAAATTCCACAAATTCGCAACTCTCTGGGTGAAAAGGTTTTCTCTCACCTCAGTCTTAAATGGCTTCCCCCATTATTCTAAGACTGTGTCCCTTGCTTCTGGACTCGCCCAACATTGTGGACATTTATCCTGCATCTAGCTTATCCAGTCCTATTATGATTTTATATGTTTCTATAAGGCCCCCCCCCCTCATGCGTCTATACTCCAGTGAATACAAGCCTAGTCTTTTCAATCTTTCCTCATATGACAGTCCCTCCATCGCAGGGATCAATCTCGTGAACCTACGCTGCACTGCCTCAATCAGAAGGATGTCCTTCCTCAAATTAGGAGACCAAATCTGTACACAATACTCCAGATGTGGTCTCACCAGAGCCCTATACGACTGCCAGACTGAAATCCTCTTGTTATGAAGGCCAACATTCCATTATCTTTCTTGTAATTGTAAACCAGCATTTTCGGTTCCTTGTTGCTGCAGATGCAACAGCTGATTTTACACCTGCTCTATTCCCACAATTCATGCCAATTGAAATCTATGGGGAACCATACGAGGTTGGGGGCGATGAACGGGCGAGGAGAACGTCCATACATTTAATATTTCAGGTAAAGGATTTAGGGTAGTTGATGTTGGGAGAATGGTTTCACAGTGGAGAGAGACCAGGGAGGGATTGGGATGAGGTGTGGCGGGTGGGTGTTACACGGAAACAGTCCCGTCGAGTCAACACCGCCACCGATTACCCGTCCACAACCATTTCCATGTTATCTCAGTTTCGCACGACTCTCCCCATACGAGGGGGAATTTTCAGAGGGCTGATCAACCTAAAAACCCGCATGCCTTTAGGACGTGGGCTCAAACTGGGGCACCCGGAGTTAACACACGCGTTCTCATGGAGATTGCCCAGCAGCACCCGAGTTCAGGATCACACACGTCTATCTGGAGCTGTCAGGTAGCAGCTCTACCAGCCGCGCCACTGTGTATTCCGCTAATAGTGGGCGATTTCCTTCGGCTGCTCCAGTGTCTTCCCAGGAAGGATGGCGATAATCTATCTGCCATTGCCGCGTGGAAGGTAGTATCATCGGTTGGAGTTGATTGGCAGATGAAATTGAGAGATTTGCAATAGTAAGTAACAAGAATGAGATTCGAGGGATTGCTCAGAGCCGGCTTTAATTCCTCCTGCAGGGAGGGCAAGGAAAAGATGTGAAATCCCCAAAATTTATTTTCTCCGCCGATGACGGCTGAGATTTGTATAGCTTCAAATTTGAGTTGGGTACTCTCTCCCCAAATCCTCTTCGCTCCAGACTCTAGTATCCCGATTACACCATACGGCAACCACATCCTGTCATTTGGGTCTTGGGTCCTGATATTTAGTTGACAGCGATGTACATGTTGTTCAATTTGAGGAATTCGCTGGGGCTGCTGGTTTGCGCTCAAAGGAAATTTCACGGTGGTTCACAGCTCATTCTGATTTATTGGCCCCCACATCCTGCTGTACGTTCGGCTCCTCTCTCTTTCTCTCGCTCTTTCCACCTCCGTCGACCCACCCACGGCCCCTCGGTCCAAACTGCAAACAATATTTTTTATGTTGGATTCCAGTGGATATCACACTCTCAGAAAGGAAGCGGTAAATAAACCTCGTGACCTTCGTTCAAGCAGTCCGATGGAACGGTCTCCCTGGACACCGACATCCCAAATGTCCCATTGGCGGACAATGGACGATAGTGATACGCCAAAGCGCCAATCTGACCATTTCAATGAAGGCGCTTTTCTAAAATGGTCCCATATGGCTGTACTTGGCGCATGTTCTAAATCTTTTCTAACCATTAATTAGCCCAAATGCATCTTAAGTGTTGTAACGTTGCCGACTACGACCACTTCCTTACACATATCGGCACCGTGGCGTAGTGGTAAAGCTACTGCCTTGGAACGCCAGAGACACGGGTTCGATCCTAACTAAGGCTACTTGTCTGTACTGTGTTTGTCCATTCTACTCGTGACCTGCGTGTGTTTTCTTCGAGATCTTCGATTTCACCCAACACCCCAAAAAAGTAGAGTATGTAGGTTACAGGTTAATTGGCTTGGTGTAAATGTAAACATTGTCACTAGGGCAGTTTTAAGTGATCACTGGTGGGTGCGGACTCGATTAGGCGAAGGGCCAGCATCCGCGTGTTATCTCTACATTAAATATCCACCGTGAGGGAACAAATGCGCTTCACGACGTGTTTGAATGTTTCTCCTCCCTCCTTCGGCTTATGCACTCGCTTGGAGAACCGTGCCAAATATGAAACTCTTTATCTATTCTACTCGTGATACTATAAACCATGAAAGGTCACCTCACGAACCCGTACAGTGAAGGGGTGAAGTTCTCAGATCAATCCAGTTTCGTTCTGAATGGAATCCTTCGGGTCCCGGCAACATCCCAGTAAATATTTTCTGCACGCACTCGTAGTTAACATCATCCTTCCTGAAGTATTGACATAACTGTATTCGAGAATGATATTCCAAGTGCAGAAAGAAGGGACTGCATACGCTACTTTAAAAAAAGATACATAACGTTATGTAGACATTATTGGGTCAAATAACATCGCCGGAGAAAATTCACACTATGTTACACATTTAATGCTGCAAACCTGTAAATAAAAGTCGAACCTTACACTCCTTTCACCTCCAAAACATTATCGGGAAATCCATCGAGCAACAGGGATATTTTCACCTCTGTGGTTCTGGCGCTTTTCAGTAATCGCGACCAGATGTGAAGTCTGGTGACTTCACTTATAGCATTGATTTATATACCAAGAATGCCATTCTTCTGCCGTAACCAACAGATAATAGCTGGCTATGATTTTGGAACTAGTCATTCTTCTTAGTGCTGAAAATGCATGTTATTTATTAATATCATCCACCGAGCTAGCCTCAAATGTCTCTGAAATAGAGACGTTTACCTTTTCTCCATGCTAGGTGTCCTTGTTGCCGTGATTCAGAGGCCACGTGATTTCGTGGCAATTGTAAGTGAGCCCGAATATGTTTCCAAGCATCTAGAAGCGAACCTGCTTGCTTGCCATGTGGTCCTGTTAGTAGACGACTCCATCTTAGCTGAAAACGTGTATACTCCTTTCATTATAGAACTCACCATCGTCGTACACACATGTTCGTGTCCCATAGTGTCAACCACTGCTTATATTTTCTGCACATTATCAGCTCACCGGACTAAATGCGAACTTACAGGTTGAATGGTCTAAAGCAAGCACACATCTGTGGGCGGCGCGACTCTCGTCAGCAGCGGCCTCTGCAGTCCGTCTGTCTTTTTATTATTTTTGTCTCGTTTTTATGTAGTTTTTATTTTTTTTGTCGGGGTATATGTGTGTGGGGGGGGGGGGGGTTGTGGGTGGGGGTGGGGGGGGGAGAACTTTAAAATCTTTCCCCTGCACGGGAGACCCGACCTTTTCTTTGTCGGGTCTCCGTTGTCGTTGGGGCTGGGCAACGTGGAGCGGCCTCCACCAGGAACGACCTGGGGCTCCAGTTGCGGAGCTGCGGACTACTCACCGTGACGGGGCTGGCCGAGTCCGGAGCGGGTGGAGCTGTTGCGACCCGACCCCCGGAGATTCGCAGGCTACAACCGCGGGTCTGGCGGACAGCAACACAGGAAGCCCGCGAGTCCCTGGGGGGAGACCGCTTTTCGGGGCTTCCGCAGCGGCGACTTCTCCCGCCCGAGTTGCGGGGTTGAAGAGCACCTGGAGCGGGGCTTAACATCGTCGCCCCGCGCGGCTTGGAGTGGCCGCGGTACTTTGCGATCGCGCGCCGGGGCTCTAACACCAAGACCGGTGCGCGACCTTGCATTAACCGGCGTGGCTTTAATGGCCGCGGGATAAACACCATCGCCCGCCGGGGGCTTTGACTTTGACTCTGACATCGGGGGGGGGGGGGGAGTGCAGTGGAGAGATACGTTTTTTTGCCTTCCATCACAGCGCTGTGATGGATGTATGTGTAAATTGTGTTGTGTCTCGGGACTTCTTCGTTTTGTAATGTATGGCTGCAGAAACGATATTTCGTTTGGACCTCAACGGGGTCCAAATGACAAATTTGACCAAATGACAAATAAAATAATAATAATAATCTGAAGACGAGTGGTCGAGACATAGGATGGCATGTCCATGCGCGTCGATTGGCTCTGTCTGCAAACTTTGTTAAGCGTGTGCAAAGTAAGGGTAAGGGCTTGCCTCCGTAGTTTATAACTCAATAAGCAAAGATTAGAGTTCTGCTGGAATTAATTCAAACCACGCAGCCACGTTCTGCACGCTCTCTATCTGTTGTCCCTCAGAACTCTGTCATACCATGCCCAGCTGTTGAGCAGAACAAACATGCGACATCTTGATCGCATTGCGTTGTGCGTGACATTCGTTATTGGTAACAACGTTTATTTTTTAATGTTTTCATGTCCTTCAACAGAGAATTGCAAATCTGTAGATTGATGATGCATGTGAACCAATCACACTTAGCCAGCATCACTAACTCCACCCCACTATAACACTTATACTAAGGCCTATTCCCAGCACCGTCAGTCTGAGCAGCTAGGATGAACTGACTACACATTGTCTTTAAATGCTGCCAAGTTACAGTGCTGATCATATATGTGTTTAAATCATATACTCTCAGGTGTCTGTCTACATGGTGTCAGAAGTGGCATTAATCCCAAAGAACTGAACACTGCCATTAAGCGCCCACACCATCCCACGAAGACAGTAGAGAATGTTGCGGCAAAGATCGGAACGGTCACCCTATTTTCTGTCCGAGATGCAAAGAAACTGTCATACGACAGATCCAGCAGACCACTCCAGTCTCTACTGCCGGGCCAGGTCGTCCGTCTATGAACTTCAACTGGATATTCTCGTCTGGGCACTGTTGTGCGCCCGAGTGATGAGCCGCGATCGTACCTTGTGGACTGTGAGGGAGCGGTATACCGGAGAAGTCGACAACACCTGCTTGCTGTGAAGGAGCCCCGACCACCGCCTGCTGATCCATATGCTCCGCCGCTCCAGTTCCAGCCGCCTTTCGCAATGTCTCACGCCCGTGGCCGCATGCCTTGCACGCCCCCTCCCACGTCCCTCGGTCTCCACTAACCACGGGGTTACACATACAGCATGTTTCCCCTCTCGGTCACCACAAACCTTTCCCGTGCGATTTTCACCTTCAGCCTCTCTGCCTAATCCTCCAGTGGAGGGAGGGGATGGTTGGGTCTGATGCTGACTAAAGATGTGTTTAAATTATATACTGTCTCAGGTGTCTGTCTACAAAATCGAAGCGGTCGGGTTAAACATAGAAACATAGAAACATAGAAAATATGTGCAGGACTGACTTCCGGTGGCGCTATGGAGGCTTGAGTCCAGCGCCAACTAGCTCCGTGCCGAAGAAAATTAAAACGGGAGAAAATCGGTTCTTACCTGCAGCGATCGCGATCTGAACGGCTGCCTGCTGCGTGACGTCATCAGGAGCGCGACTTGGACGGTATGTCGACACTACGTTCCCCCCTCTCCCGTGGGACACAAAAAAAACCGCCTAAAGGGAAACCCCAACCGATGGAAGAGGAAGGCCCAACTGAGGCCTCGGCCTCAGGTACAATGACTGCCCAGGAAGACCCTCCGAAGAAAACAAAGCAGAAAAAGACTGAAATGGATGATCTTAAAGCTTTTCTCGCTGCAGAATTGAAAACCTTTGGAGTGAATTTTAAAGAGGATTTTAAAGAGGAACTTAACTCTTTTAAGGTAGATTTTAAAGCAGAAATGCTTTCTACCGTTCAAGAAATACTGGAAGTCTGGAAGAGGTCGAGGGAGGAGGAGGTCGAGGAACAGATGGAAGAGCTGGAAGCAAGGCTCGTTTCGGTGGAAGCGAGCGTTAAAATGGAGGTGGCCCCCATTCATCAAGAACTCGAACAACATAGAACAGCGATAACCGAACTTGAGAAATGGGCGGCGACAGGTGGGGAAACTGTAGGTCGACGCATTACTGAAAACCAACGCCTCACCGATATGGTGATCAAATTAAGTGATAAATGTACCGATTTGGAGGGGCGTCAAAGACGTAAGAATCTAAGAATTGTAGGGGTGAAAGAAGGAAGTGAGAGGGAAATGGGCCCTCGAGATTTTGTGGCAGACCTACTACAAAAAGTCTTAAATTTGGATCAAAAATCTTTACTCGGGTGAGCTCATAGAGCGCAGCGGCGTCGTACACAAGATGATGCCCATCCAAGACAAATTATCGTAAAGGTGCAACTGGATCATGAATTTGATGAAATAATGAAGAATATTGTCCGAGGCGGACAGCTCCATTTTGAAGGTGTGAGGTTCAGTATCTACCGAGATTATCCGGCAGAGGTCTTCAAGAAAAGGGCGCTGTTCACTGAGACAAAAAGAATACTGAAGAATGTACCTGATTTGAGATACGGCCTGCTCTACCCCGCAAGACTAAGAGTCACCTACAAGAACAAGGAACAATTTTTTACAGACCATGAAAAAGCACTGGAATTCGCCAAAGAAATTGGGAACGTGACCGCAGACTGAAGTATTTACATTATCCTTCAGGAGTGAAGGATTAACGGGACCGCCAGATCTAAAAGGATCTTTAAAGTTCTTTTAAGAGCTTTAAGGACACTTGAAAACCGAATGGACGGTGGACATTGGAGAAAACCGTGGTGTTTTTTTATTTTTATTTTTTATTAATTTTTTTAATATTTTTATTAATCACTATTATTATCTGTATATTCATATCTAACTATATATGTAATAACTAATACCTATTAAATATCTATATTACTACTAAAATTATTAACATTTATATTACTCATAAAAATTTAATACTGGGTATGATTGATAACAATGATTAATAACTAATTATTTCTCAATTTAAAATTAAATTTATAGATTTAGCGAGGATATTAATATGATATGTAGAGTATAACAACATTATGAATTTATGCTGTTCTTGGACTTTTCTGCAGGGATGCGTGCTTGTGTATATATACATGTGGGTATATATATATATGTATATATATATATATATGTGTATGTATGTATGTATATGTGTGCGTATATGTGGGTATGTATATATGTTTGTTACTCCCAAAGAAATTATTTGATTATTAGAAATAATCCTTTTTTTTTTTTTTCGGCACGGAGCTGGGAATTTTTTTTTTACAAAGGCTACGGAAGTCTTTAGAATTCTAGCCACGTTAGTGTGGCTATCACTAACTACACTAATTGTAGATGTAGTTTTTTTTCTTTCACCCTATACTAACCAATTCTATCACTTTTTTCACTTTAAATATTTTTATAACTTAATTTTTGAATGGAAAAACAAGAATAATACAAGGAGATGTGTTCGGAAGAACGATGTATATGATTTTAAATTCATCTATTTGAGGTTCAGGAGCAAGGTCAGGTTTTATGTGTTGCACCTTCTGCTCGGTTATAGACCACCTTAGAAATAATATGCAAGATGTTAATATGACAAGAGGGGGTCAGGGAATAACATTTTGTAGTTGGAATGTCAAGGGAATCAATGAACCAATTAAGAGAGGTAAAGTCTTGGCACTTCTAAATTTAATCAAAGCAGATATTATATTCCTTCAAGAAACACACCTTAAAAAGGAATCCCAACACAGACTTAAAGCTAAGTGGATCGCTGAATCATATCATTCCTCCTTTTCCCATAAGTCCAGAGGAGTTTCAATATTAATTCGTAAAGGAATACCTTTTACGAATTTATCAACAATAGCGGATATTGATGGTAGATATATTATATTAGTTGGAGAGCTAAATGGAGAAAAAGTGATTCTTCTGAATGTATATGGGCCTAACTTTGATAACCCTATGTTCTTTAATAAAACATTTAATAAAATTCCTGAATTTACACAATATAAATTAATAATTGGAGGAGACTTCAACTGTACATTAGATTCATACTTAGATAGATCATCAAGGCAAAAAAAAGTAAAATCTCAATCAAGTGTATTTCTAAATTCATTTATTAATACCACTAATATTAAGGATGTCTGGAGAATAGAAAATCCAACTGGACGGGAATATTCATTTTACTCTCCAGTACACAAAACATACTCAAGAATAGATTATTTTTTAGTTGACTCCACGTTTATCCCTTTTACTTATAACTCAAAATACCATAATATTATAATCTCAGACCACGCACCTGTAACATTTATGATTAAATTAAATGGAATGTCCGAGAAACAAATATATTGGAGATTTAACCCACAAATCTTGAACGAAAGATCATGCCAGGAATACATTATTAAACAGATTCAAATATTTTTTGAGGTAAATGATAACCCTGACACACCTACTTCTCTTATGTGGGAAACGTTTAAAGCGTTTGTTCGAGGTGCATTAATCTCTGCTCAAGGATTAAACAACAAACATTGGAAAGGGAAATCAAACAACTAGATTTAGACAATGCGAGAACGCCATCTATTTCAAAACATAATAAAATTGCTGTATTGAAATATAAATTAAATAAAATGTATTCAGAACAAGTAATAAAACTTTATCAAAAAACCAAACAATTACATTTTGAATTTGGAGACAAACCACAAAAACTATTAGCAGGTCAGTTACGAAAAATGGAACGGGAAAAAATAATTCATAAAATTAGAACAGAGACAGGAGAATTATTAAAAATGCCCAAGGACATAAATGAAAGATTTCTCCAATACTATCATAAGCTTTATTCAACTAAAACTGTAACACAAACGGAAGGAATAGCAGATTTTTTACTAAAATGTAATCTAAAAGGTTTAGATTCAAATGATAGAGAATTATTAGAAAGGGAGATTACGATAAAGGATATTGAGGAGTCTATTGGCTCTTTAAAAAATGGTAAAGCAGTAGGACCAGATGGTTTAGGCTCTGAATTTTATAAAAAAAATTATGACTTGCTATGCCCACGTTTACAAAGGCTGTATGAGCATATCTATTCTCAACAGAAACTCCCAGATACTTTAAATGAATCTATAATAACACTTATTCCTAAAGCTGATAAAGATCCGGAAGATCCGGGATCATATAGAGCAATTGCACTTTTAAATACAGATCAGAAAATATTAACTAAAATACTAGCGCATAGATTAAGTACAGTGATGAATAAAATAATACACCCTGACCAAACAGGCTTTATTCAGAAACGGTACTCATATTATAATCTAAGAAGATTATTCAATATTATTTATTCTAAGAGAATTATTAATGAAGATCTAGCAATAATCTCACTCGATGCTGAAAAAGCATTTGATCAGGTTGAATGGTCTTATTTATTTTCAGTGATGGAAAATATGCAACTAGGGGAGAAATTCTGTACATGGATAAAACTGTTATATACAAATCCTACGGCTAGAATATTAACAAATCAAAGGTTGTCATAAAAATTCAGCCTATCTAGAGGTTGTAGACAAGGATACCCGTTATCTCCATTATTATTTGCTTTAGCTATTGAGCCACTTGCAGAAAGAGTTAGAGGTCATCCGGAAATATATGGGTATATCACAAAGGACACAGTGAATAAAATTTCTCTATACGCAGATGATGTACTAATTTACATTACAAAACCAGAAATTAGTATTCCAAACTTATTAGAGCTAATAACCCAATTTGGTTCACACTCAGGATACAGAATAAATTGGTATAAAAGTGAAATTATGCCAATAAGGGAAAATAACAAACACATAATACAACAATTTCCATTTAAAATAGTAAAAGAAAAATTTAAATACCTAGGTATCTATGTAACTAAGATATATACATCATTATTTAAAGCAAATTTCCCCCCACTACTGAATAAACTACATAAGAATATTCAATACTGGAAAACACTTCCTATCTCAATGATTGGCAAAATTAATGCCATAAAAATGATTTTTTTACCGCAAATATTATACCTTTTTCAGACAATTCCGATATATTTGTCAAAAAACTTTAAAAAAAAATTGGACTCTATTGTTAATGATTTTATCTGGGATTATAAGAATCATAGGATAAACAAAAGACATTTGTGTAAATCAAAAATAAATGGAGGTTTGGTTTTACCCAACTTTCTGTTTTATTTTTTTGGCAGTTAATATTAAAAATATGAATTTCTGGTTGGAAGAAATAGAACAACAACCAGATTGGTTAAAAATGGAAAAGGAAGATTGTTTGCCTTTTGACATCGGTTCGATATTATTTGCTACATCTAAATTAAACAAAAAAAATTATAGGGAAAACCCTATAATATTTAGTGCCATACGAATTTGGAAACAATTAAAAAAGACATTAAAATTAGATAATTTATCACTTTTTCTCCCAATTGTGGATAACCCTTTGTTTAAACCCTCGTGGTTGGACAGGGGTTTTACACAATGGAGGAATTATGGAATTAAAAATATGGGACAACTTTATAAGGAAGGCACCTTTCTGACATTTCATGAGTTGCAACAGAGTTATGGACTTCGAGGAAATGATTATTTCAGATATCTTCAACTCAGAGATTATGTAAAATCGAATACCCAAAACTTTCGAATTAGAAATTCAGAAATTCTTGACGAATGTTGGAATAAACATCCTAATACAGAAAAATTAATATCTTATATATATAATATCTTATTAGACAGTGACATTCCATCGACGGACTTACACAGACAAACATGGGGAAAAGAATTAAATCAAATAATAACGAAAGATACTTGGGAAGAAAGTTTACAACATATACATCAATGTTCATTAAATGCCAGACATTCTTTAATACAATTTAAAGTAATACATAGATTACATTATTCAAAAATAAAATTACATAAAATCTTTCAACATATCTCACCTATATGTGATAAATGTCAACATTTAGTAGCCACCTTATCTCATATGTTTGCAAACTGTACAAAAATTAAAAAATTCGGGGTAAATATTTTTAGTATAATATCTAAAGTGACCAGCACACAAGTGGACCCGGATCCAAAATTTATAATACTTGGAACATCAGAATTAAATCAAACATTTACAACAACACGAAGAAACTTTATTGATTATAGTATAATAACAGGGAAAAAATTAATTCTAAAATTTTGGAAAGGCCCTACGGCCCCCACAATCAAAATGTGGATTATAGAAATGACGGAGACCTTAAACGTGGAAAGAGTCAGATTTTCCCTGTTGGACAAACAGGAATTATTCGTTGGAACATGGTCTCCCTTTATTGATTATTTAAAGGGTCAGAATGGTTCAGCACGGGAACCTGACTAATGCTCGGGCTAAAAAATGGATGAAATGCTATATTCTGAAATGTACGAATATATCTCGAATGAAGTTTTTTATTTAAATAAATTTTTCCACTCTTCTTTAACTATCTTTCTCTCTTTTTTGTTGTTGTTTTTTTGTGTTTTTTTGTGTTTTTTAATTTTTTTATTTTTCTCTCTTTTTCTTCTCTTTCTTTTCTTTCTTTACTTCATCTATCTTTTTAGTTCTATCTAGTTTAAAATAAATTTAAAAAAGGTAAAAGTTATTGGAGACAATGTAATAATAATTGATAATATTATCATTTTAAAAATGTAAGACTGTAATGATGTTAATAGGTTGTGTACTTATCTCCAATAAAAAATATTTTCAAAAAAAAAAAAAAAAAGGAAATATGTGCAGGAATAGGCCATTCTGCCCTTCGAGCCTGAAACGCTATTCAATATGATCATGGCTGATCATCCAACTCAGTATCCTGTACCTGCTTTCTCTCCATACCCCCTGATCCCATTAGCCACAAGGGCCACATCTAAATCCCTCTAACTAAATGTGTGGCCTAGCATAACGGGTCCACAAATCAAGGAGGCACAAGGGAAGATACAAAACAAAATACACAAGGTATGCGTAGTCCTTGCCATCAGTAAATGTCGTTTGGGATGTAAATGGCCATCGGGATGTTCCCATTTTCAGTATTAGAGATACAGCACAGAAACAGGCCCTTCGGCCCACCAATTTCACGTTGACCAGCGATTTCCGTACTCTAACACTATGCTACAAATTGGACACTTTAGTTTCATTCTTGGAACACAGATTCTTGGATTCATGGAACACATCGCAGAACAGCGTATATTGACGTCGCAACACGTCTCATGCTTCCAGAAACCCACTGCACCGACGAGGTCCTCTCTCCAGCAGCCGGTCTCCTTACCGGCCCTATGTCGGCCTCCTCCCATTGTGGGCGGGCGAACCGGGACTTCCTGCTGAGTTCCCGCGCGAAGCGCTTGTTCTCCGTCCTCGGTCTGCGGCGGGCGAAGCATGCATACCGGGCTGGTCCTCAGTTATTGGCGATTGAGGTCTGGCCTAGCCAGCGATACTCTGTCCGCGTTGAGCTGCCTACTGCTGGGTGTGGCCGCGGCTAGATCACATCTGGCCGCGCTTTGGCCACATTCGAGACACATGCAGGTTTGCCGTTTAATTGGTCTCTATAATTGTTCCTGTGTGCAGGAGAGAGGCTGTGTGCGGGTACTTGCTGGTCGGCGTGGACGTGATGGAGCGAAGTGACTGTTTTCACTCTGTAAACTAAACTAAAGAAAATACAAGCAATGTCTTATAGTTCACTCTATAATTCGCTCTCTTCAGAAACGGCACGAAGTTAGATTGTTTTCCTTTCAATGCTACATTATCGTGTAACTGAAATGTAACTAGCAGATGAAAGTGTTTTCACCGGAAGTAAAGATAATGAAATGTTTCTGGCTTCTTCTTCGCATTTCTTTATTCTTCCAAGTACTTTTTAGATAGAGAGAACAAAAGATGAAAAACTCTTTTGTTATTAACATAAATCATATTAAATCGTAGACAAAAATATCAGCGAGATTGATTCGAATTGATCGGAGAGCACCTTGGTTTGCATTGAATAATTACAATTGTCGAAACAGAATCTCTTGTTTGTTTCATATTGCTCATGTTGACAGTTGTTCAAAGAAGAAGAAAGATTCACTTGGTTAACTTGGTCAACACATTCCTATGTATTCATAATTTGAATGTTTAGTAATAAATTGATCTTTGGCTAAATCGACTAAACCTGTTGTTTTTATTCCTGTATTGAAAGAAGTTGCACAACTTCTGGGGGCAGATAAATCTTCGGTAACCCGTCATGGTCAATGTGTATCTGCAACATCAGAGGTGCAGCTGTAGAAACGCTGCAGAATATGACAGTGCCCCAATGCCTTATTTCATCGAATCTGCTTTTTAACATTAGGAGCGAACTCTCCCTTGAGTACATTAATTTTATTTTATTGCTAATATTATGCAATCTCCGGTCAGTCACCAATCAAATACACTTTACTGATTGCACCTGGCGAATTCTATTTTGAAGAAAAATAAACAGCCTTTATCATTAACTTTCTTTTTCGCCTTCTAACTGCTGCTTTTCCGCTGGAGATTTCTTTTATTTTCTGTGCAATTGTACATGTTCAGTATCTGCGGTATTTTGTATTTTATTAAACTACGCCATATTGAAGCTGGTCCAAATTCGGCGCATCTTTTGCTGCATATGCCATACATGCAGGGTACAGCCATTGCCTGAAAATTAAAAAAAAATCGTTTTACAGCAGGCACAATCACTGTTCATAATCACTGCACCTCTTCGGACTTCCTGTGGCCATTGCGAAAATAATACCAAATTTCCTAAACCTGGACCAGACTATGTCTGTTTTGGAACTTTGAAAAGCTTTTGTTGCGTGCTATCCAGTCAGCAGAAAGACAATACTTGATTGTAATGGAGCCATTTGTAGTATTATAGATACATGATAATGGAACAACGTTTATTGCAAGGTGAAGCCAGCATAGCTCAATCATACCTAGTGCTAGGGTCAGCATTTAGGTAGATCAGTTGAGGAACAGATTTTTAGTTCACAATGTCGGTGTCGACCCGATACCAAGAGCAGCTCCGATCTACCTGCGTGCTATCAATATCCCTCCATTCCCTGCAGATTCATATCTCCATCCAAAACTATTTTAAATTCCCCTATCGTATCCGCCTTAACCATCAGCCCTGGCAGCGCCTTACATGCAATCGCCACACTTTGTGTAAAACATTGCGCCGCACATGTTCGTTAAATTTTGCCCTTCGTACCATAAAGCTGTGACCTCTTGTATATAATGTTTTACATTCTGGGAAAATCAAAGTTCCGCCAGTCTACCGGGTCTCATAAGTTTACATAACTCGACCAGGTCTCCCCGCAATCTCCGACGTTCCAGAGGGATAAAAATCCAAATATGACAATCTCACCAAGTACCTAATTCCAGTTAATCCAGCCACCATGCGCAACTGGGCAACTGCGGCTGTAAAACACGCTGCTCTTATTACGTTTCTCCATCTTGCTGAATTGGCAAAGTCATTCACTAATGGCTTTGCTGCCGGTCACCAGTTTGTGCAGCGTGCTAGTTTAGTTAGTTTACATTTGTTTGGTTTAGTTAAAGTAATCTAAACAAATACAAGTATAAACATAAAGAAGGATAGTGAAAGTTTCTTTAGGAATGTGATGAGGAAAAAAATAGTTAAGACCAAAGTTGGACCCTTGAAGACTGAAAAGGGTCAATTTATTATGGGGTACAAGGAAATGGCAGATGAGTTGGACAGGTACTTTGGATCCGTCTTCACTAAGGAGGACTGAAACAATCTTCCAGATGTACTATCCAGATGATCTCGGGTGACGGAGTAACTGAAGGAATTCCACAATTGGCAGGAAATGGTGTTGGGTAGACTGATGGGATTGAAGGCTGATAAATCCGCACGGCCTTATGATCTGCATCCCAGGGTAGTTAAGGAAGTGATTCTAGATAGCTTGGATGCATTGGTGATCATTTTCCAATGTTCTATAGATTCAGGATCAGTTCCTGTGGATTGGAGTGTAGCTACATACATAGAAATTAGGTGCAGGAGTAGGCCATTCGGCCCTTCGAGCCTGCACAGCCATTCAATACGATCATGGCTGATCATCCAACTCAGTATCCCGTACCTGCCTTCTCTCCATACCCCCTGATCCCTTTAGCCACAAGGGCCACATCTAATTCCCTCTTAAATATAGCCAATGAACTGGCCTCAACTACCCTCTGTGGCAGAGAGTTCCAGAGATTCACCACTCTCTGTGTGAAAAAGTTTTTCCTCATCTCGGTCTTAAAGGATTTTCCCCTTATCCTTAAGCTGTGACCCCTTGTCCTGGACTTCCCCAACATCGGGAACAATCTTCCTGCATCTAGCCTGTCCAACCCCATAAGAATCTTGTACGTTTCTATAAGATCCCCTCTCAATCTCCTAAATTCTAGCGAGTATAAGCCAAGTCTATCCAGTCTTTCTTCATATGAAAGTCCTGACATCCCAGGAATCAGTCTGGTGAACCTTCTCTGCACTCCCTCTATGGCTATAATGTCCTTCCTCAGATTTGGAGACCAAAACTGTACGCAATACTCCAGGTGTGGTCTCACCAAGACCCTGTACAACTGCAGTAGAACCTCACTGCTCCTATACTCAAATCCTCTTGCTATGAAGGCCAACATACCATTCGCTTTCTTCACTGCCTGCTGCACCTGCATGCCTACTTTCAATGACTGGTGTACCATGACACCCAGGTCTCGCTGCATCTCCCCATTTCCTAATCGGCCACCATTTAGATAATAGTCTGCCTTCCCGTTTTTGCTACCAAAGTGGATAACCTCACATTTATCCACATTATACTGCATCTGCCAAACATTTGCCCACTCACCCAGCCTATCCAAGTCACCTTGCAGTCTCCTAGCATCCTCCTCACAGCTAACACTGCCCCCCAGCTTAGTGTCATCCGCAAACTTGGAGATGTTGCTTTCAATTCCCTCGTCCAGATCATTAATATAAATTGTAAATAGCTGGGGTCCCAGCACTGAGCCTTGTGGTACCCCACTAGTCACTGCCTGCCATTGTGAAAAGGACCCGTTTACTCCTACTCTTTGCTTCCTGTTTGCCAGCCAGTTCTCTATCCACATCAATACTGAACCCCCAATACCGTGTGATTTAAGTTTGTATCCTAATCTCTTATGTGGTACCTTGTCGAAAGCCTTCTGAAAGTCCAGATACAACACATCCACTGGTTCTCCCCTATCCACTCTACTAGTTACATCCTCGAAAAATTCTATAAGATTCGTCAGACACGATTTACCTTTCGTAAATCCATGCTGACTTTGTCCAATGATTTCACCACTTTCCAAATGTGCTGCTATCCCATCTTTAATAACTGACTCTAGCAGTTTCCCCACTACCGATGTTAGACTAACTGGTTTGTAATTCCCCGTTTTCTCTCTCCCTCCCTTCTTAAAAAGTGGGGTTACGTTTGCTACCCTCCAATCCTCAGGAACTACTCCAGAATCTAAAGAGTTTTGAAAAATTATCACTAATGCATCCACTATTTCTGGAGCTACTTCCTTAAGTACTCTGGGATGCAGCCTATCTGGCCCTGGTGATTTATCGGCCTTTAATCCATTCAATTTACCCAACACCACTTCCCGACTAACCTGGATTTCACTCAGTTCCTCCATCTCCTTTGACCCGCGGCCCCCTGCTATTTCCGGCAGATTATTTATGTCTTCCTTAGTGAAGACGGAACCAAAGTAGTTATTCAATTGGTCTGCCATATCCTTGTTCCCCATGATCAATTCACCTGTTTCTGACTGCAAGGGACCTACATTTGATTTAACTAATCTCTTTCTCTTCACATATCTATAAAAACTTTTGCAGTCAGTTTTTATGTTCCCTGCCAGTTTCCTTTCATAATCTATTTTCCCTTTCCTAATTAAGCCCTTTGTCCTCCTCTGCTGGTCTCTGAATTTCTCCCAGTCCTCTGGTATGCTGCTTTTTCTGGCTAATTTGTACGCATCATCTTTTGCTTTGATACTATCCCTGATTTCCCTTGTTATCCACGGATGCACTACCTTCCTTGATTTATTCTTTTGCCAAACTGGGATGAACAATTTTTGTAGTTCATCCATGCAGTCTTTAAATGCCTTCCATTGCATATCCACCGTCAACCCTTTTAGAACTAATTGCCAGTCAATCTTGGCCAATTCATGTCTCATACCCTCAAAGTTACCTTTCTTTAAGTTCAGAACCGTTGTTTCTGAATTAACAATGTCACTCTCCATCCTAATGAAGAACTCAACCATATTATGATCACTCTTGCCCAAGGGGGCACGCACAACGAGTCTGCTAACTAACCCTTCCTCATTACTCAATACCCAGTCTAGAATAGCCTGCTCTCTCGTTGGTTCCTCTACATGTTGGTTTAGATAACTATCCCTCATACATTCCAAGAAATCCTCTTCCTCAGCACCCCTGCCAATTTGATTCACCCAATCTATATGTAGATTGAAGTCACCCATTATAACTGTTTTGCCTTTGTTGCTCGCATTTCTAATTTCCTGTTTGATGCCATCCCCAACTTCACTACTACTGCTAGGTGGCCTGTACACAACGCCCACCAGCGTTTTCTGCCCCTTAGTGTTTCGCAGCTCTACCCATACCGATTCCACATCCTCCAAGCTAATGTCCTTCCTTTCCACTGCGTTAATCTCCTCTCTAACCAGCAACGCCACCCCACCTCCTTTTCCTTTCTCTCTATCCCTCCTGAATATTGAATATCCCTGGATGTTCAGCTCCCAGCCTTGGTCACCTTGGAGCCATGTCTCCGTGATCCCAACTATATCATAATCATTAATTGCTATCTGCACGTTCAACTCATCCACCTTATTACGAATGCTCCTTGCATTGAGACACAAAGCCTTCAGACTTGTTTTTACAACGCTCTTACCCCTTATACAATTATGTTGAAAAGTGGCTCTTTTTGATTTTTGTCCTGGATTTGTCTGCCTGCCACTTTTACCTTTCACCTTGCTACCTATTGCTTCCGCCCGCATTTTACACCCCTCTGTTTCTCTGCTCACCCATTTAAGAACCCCACCACCTCTTATTCTCTGTTTATTATTGTTTTCTTTCCCCCCTACATGTTGGGTCTGAGTGCTTTCCTTCTCTGCCTCCTGCCTCACACACTGTCTAATAGCATTCTCTATTTGAGTCCCTCCCCCCAACCATTCTAGTTTAAAGTCTCCCCAGTAGCCTTTGCAGATCTCCCCGCCAGGATATCGGTCCCCCTCAGGTTCAAGTGCAACCCATCCTTTTTGTACAGGTCGAACCTTCCACAAAAGAAGTCCCAATGATCCAGAAATTTGAATCCCTGCCTTCTGCACCAGTCCTTCAGCCACGCATTTATCCTCCACCTCGCTCCATTCCTACTCTCACTGTCGCGTGGTACAGGCAGTAATCCCGAGATTGTTACCTTTGCTGTCCTTCTCTTTAACTCCCCTCCTAACTCCCTAAATTCTCCTTTCAGGACCTCTTCTCTTTTTTTACCTATGTCATTGGTACCTATATGTATCACGACCTCGGGCTCCTCTCCCTGCCCTTTCAGGATGTCTTGGACACGTTGGGACACATCACAGACCCTGGCACCAGGGAGGCAAACTACCATCCGGGTCTCCCGACTGCGTCCACAGAATCGCCTGTCTGACCCCCTAACTATAGAGTCCCCTATTAATATTGCCCTCCTCTTCTTTTCCTTACCCTTCTGAGCAACAGGACCGGTCTCTATACCGGAGGCCCGGCCGCTGTCGCTACCCCCAGGTAGGCTGTCCACCCCAACAGTGCTCAAACAGGAGTACTTATTGTCAAGGTGTACAGCCACCGGGGTACTCTCTAGTCCCTGCCTGTGCCCCTTGCCTCTCCCAACCGTGATCCACTTGCCTGCCTCCTGTGGTGTTGGAGTGACCACATCCCTGTAACTCTTCTCAATGACTTCCTCGCTCTCCCTGACCAGACGGAGGTCATCGAGCTGCTGCTCCAGGTTCCTAATACGGTCCATTAGGAGCCCCATCTCGATACACCTGGCGCAGATGTGGACGTCTGGAGGGCTAACAGACTCCATGACTTCCCACATCTGACATCCAGAACAGTAAACTGCCCTGGCCGTCATACTCCCCTTACCCTGGATAGAATATAAAACAAACTGATAGAATACAAAACAAACTGCTACAATACAAAACAAACTGCTACAATACAAAACAAACTGCTACAATACAAAACAAACTGCTACAATACAAAACAAACTGCTACAATACAAAACAAACTGCTACAATACAAAAAAACTGCTACAATACAAAACAAACTGCTACAATACAGTACAATCAGCAGGGATCTGACTCCCAATCAGCTGCTCTCTCTTATCTGCGTCCACCAATCAGCGGCTTCCTCAAACCCACTTGTTTTTGAAGTGGAACGTTGCCGATTTGGGTTCCTTTTTAACTCCTACCGCTCGGTTGTAGCTCCTCCCTCAGCGACCTCTCCAACGGCTTTCGGACCTCTGTAAGGAACAAGCCCCCGCGCTCCTTTTTAAGTCCTACCGCTCGGTTGTAGCTCCTCCCTCAGCGACCTCTCCAACGGCTTTCGGACCTCTGTAAGGAACAAGCCCCCGCGCTCCTTTTTAAGTCCTACCGCTCGGTTGTAGCTCCTCCCTCAGCGACCTCTCCAACGGCTTTCGGACCTCTGTAAGGAACAAGCCCCCGCGCTCCTTTTTAAGTCCTACCGCTCGGTTGTAGCTCCTCCCTCAGCGACCTCTCCAACGGCTTTCGGACCTCTGTAAGGAACAAGCCCCCGCGCTCCTTTTTAAGTCCTACCGCTCGGTTGTAGCTCCTCCCTCAGCGACCTCTCCAACGGCTTTCGGACCTCTGTAGCTGATGTTATCCCACTTTTTAAGAAAGGCGGGAGAGAGAAAACAGTGAATTATAGATCAGTTAGCCTGACATCGGTGGTAGGGAAGATGCTGGAGTCAACTATATAAGATGAAATAGCGGCTCATTTGGAGAGAAGCAACAGGATCGGTCCGAGTCAGCATGGATTTACGAAGGGGAAATCATGGTTGACTAATCTTCTGGAATTTTTTGAGGATTTAACTAGGAGAATGGACAAGGTAGAGCCAGTGGATGAAGTGCACCTGGACATTCAGAAAGCATTTGATAAGGTCCAACATTGGAGATTAGTGGGCAAAATTAGGGCACATGGTATTGGGGGTAGAGTGCTGACATGGATAGCAAATTTGCTCATGTTACTTTGAATCCCTTCATCCAAATCATTTATGTATATTGTAAATAGCTGCGGTCCCAGCACCGAGCCTTGCGGTACCCACATTTTCACTGCCTGCCATTCCGAATGTGACCCGTTAATCCCTACTCTTTGTTTCCTGTCTGCCAACCAATTTTCCATCCATGTCAGCGCTCTACCACCAATACCATGTGCTCTAATTTGCACACTAATCTCCTATGTGGGACCTTATCAAATGTATTGTGAATGGCCAGGGCACTACATTCACTGGCTCTCCCTTGTCCATTTTCCTACTTCCATCCTTAAATAAAATTCCAGAAGATTAGTCAAGCATGATTTCCCTTTCGTAAATCCATGCTGGCTCGGACCGATCCTGTTACTGCTATCCAAATGTGCCGCTATTCATCTTTTATAATTGATTCCAGCATCTTCCCAACCGCCGTTGTCATGCAAACTTGTCTATATATCCCTGTTTTCTCTCTCCCGCATTTCTTAAAAAGTGGGATAACATTAGCTACCCTCCAATCCACAGGAACTGATCCTGAATCTATATAACCTTGGAAAATTATCACCAATGCATCCACAATTTCTAGAGCCATTTCCTTAAGTACCTTTAAGATGCAGACTATCAGGCCTTGGGGATTCATCAGCCGTCAGTCCCATCAGTCTACACAACACCATTTCATGCCTAATGTGGATTTCCTTCAGTTCCTTCGTCACCCCAGATCCTCTGGCCACGACTACATCAAGACATTTGTTTGTGTCCTCCTCAGTGAAGACGGATCCAAAGTACCTGTTCAACCCATCTGCCATTTCCTTCTTCCCAATAACAAATTCACTTTTTTCAATCTTCAAGGTCCAGTCTTCAAGGATGTAGTTGAGGCAGGTATAGTCACAACGTTCAAGAAATATTGTGACAGGTACATGGATAAGATATGTTAAGAGGAATATGGGCCACTCGTAGGCAGGTGGGTGTGCAGATGGGGTACGTTGGTCATCGCGGGCAGTTTTGGCCGGAGGACAATGTTTCACGCTGTATGACACTAAAACTCTATGTTAAGATCGAAGAACAACCAGTCACCTTCCGCTTGTGCAAAGCGCAAGTTTCAGGAGTTAACATCCGAGTCATCAACGTTACTAAATCTCTCTTGCTCCTCATTTGGAAGAAAATTCGGCATATCGACGACTGTCTTGATTACATTGCCTCTCGTGATAACGTTCAAAACTTGAAATGTTTACTCACAACATCGTTCGCTCCAGAGAAATAAAATATCCTGACCTATACAGTCTCTCTCGGAATTGAACTTCTCCAGTCCTGGCAAAAACCTTTTCATTAATACTCTGCCACTCCCCACATTAATGGTATCAATGCTAACATATTGCGATCTGGAGAACATGGCACGTGCGGTCTCGCCTACGTCCAATACCAGATGTTTGAACTCAACTTATACCCATCTGCGTGGGACTCCCGCAGTGAAATAAGCCCACACCGCAAGCTGGCTGAGTGAAGAAAAAAACATACCATCCACATTCAAATATACTCGCATTGGTTGTAAGCAGATTGTTGATGAACAAGATGGAGAAATGGTCCTCTTTCCGTGCTGTGTAACATGCAACTGCCACTTACAGTGAGAGTTCGTTCAAAATACCTGCCCCGCCCGCCAGGAAGAGTTGGCGCTGCGTCCCTTCAAATATTTACCGTCTCATTTTAGTCTTTTACCCTCTTTTAGAGACCTACATCCTAGGAACAAAATAAAATACCTCAACTGATCACCTTGTCATATTTTAACCCTCCATAACTCCTCATGGTTTTGTTCGCTGCAGAGGGAAAACGCTTCTGCATTATCCAGTCCATCTCACAATTCACACCGTCCAATATTATTACCATTTTTTGTGAGGAGAGTTGCATACTCCCTAGTTTAAATGGATCCTTAATGAATTATTTCGAAAAATACTATCCCTCCTCCTGTGCTGTAATGCTCTGTGAAGTTTTTTTTCTGTGAATTGCTTAGTTTGAGTGCACAAAACATGCCACTTCTTTCTTAGGTCATGACTTTCTTCAAAATGATCTATCCCCAAACATGTACCGCCGGTCAGATTCTCTTAAACCGATTCAGCCGGCTCTATCATCTTGCACATCAACATTCTTGATATCTCCAACGGATCAATGCATTGAGATTATTTTGCCCTAATATCTGGAATAACATCAACATCTGTTCACCTCTCGTTTTATGAATTAACACATTTCTTCAAGATAACCTGTAGATCAAGAACAATTCTTGTCGATATTTCTTTCTGGTCTGTTTCCACGTTACACATAATATTTGCATATCCTTTACTTCATGAAGTGCCAACAGTTGAAAGATAGTAATGCTGCTGTTGTAGCTGAATTGTATAAGATGTCGTCTAGAAGGTTCCTGTGATTTACATCATTTGGAACGCTGCCAAAGAATGATTCCCTTTTCTTTTGAAAAGGGGCTGCAAGAGGAATCCAGGATCAAACTATTATTGGGTGCATGTTAATGAATGGAACAGTGTCTGAAAAATGCATTACAAATGCTACAAATAAAACACTATATTATATCGCAGATTGTGTGGATAAATGCTATATGACATGTATTTTGCTGCATCTTCGTGTCACACGTTTAAATTTAAAAATAGAATGTGCAGTCGTATCTTACATTTCCCTTGTGCGGTTGGTACTCAGCTGGTGCCTGAGTAGCGAACGATCGCATAATGAGTTTGATCGCTTTGAATCACCAGGGAGCAACCTATTTGTTCAACGGTCCACAACGGATGTCCGCGGGGAGGTGAACGCACGCTGTCCTTCACTTTTTTCTAGGAATATAAATATAGCGCGGTTTGACTTCTCACTTTGTCTTCTGTAAATTTTGAACGGCATAACTGGGTACGGCTTGACGGAGAAATGGGTTGGAAGTGGTATTTGACAGCTGAATATTATTATTATCCAATTCTAGCAGCAATCGCAGTACCTGGTAGGTCAATGGAACGTGTATGCGGGACAGACTTGTGGGATGATGTGTTGATAAAGGCAATGTTAAAGGTAAAGTGCAAATAGTGTGCGAAACACGGGAATGCTGGACTGCATCCGTCGTCTATGAATTATCGTTGATGATATTAACTCCGAGGAACTTGAAGTCCTCAACCACTTCCACTTCAGCACCGTTGATGGTGACCGGTGATCCATCGCTTTTCCTGAAATAGATAACTTGCTCCGTCGTCTGGTTGATACTGACGTTGAGATTGTTATTATCTAGAAAGTTGTGGGAGCAGTTACAGCCGAATTTGGCCGCGGCTCGTAAGTGTTTAGGGTGAAGTGTCGGGGACGGAGCAGAAATCTTTATGGGGCACCGTTGTTGAGAATTATTGTGGAAGGGGTGTTATCACTGATTATCACTGATTAAGGTATGTTCATTAGAAAGTCGAGTATCCACTCGCAAGCTGGAGTGCTGATCGCGAGGCTCGGGAGTTTATCAATGCGTTTGGATGGGAGTAGTGTTGAAGGCAAGTGTTCCAGCGGAGAAATGGGAATCTAACGTTCGACTCCTTCCTGCCTGGCTGTTACACAGAAGGGTTTAGGTCCAGGACGATGGCGTCTGATGCGGAACTGCTGCTGCAATATGCAGTCTGCGGTTCATCAAAGGCGGCTGGGAGAGGGCTCACGCTACCTGCGTATACCGCTGATAGCTAATGCGCACATCACCTTAGCACGCACTGAGGGATTGCAAGTAGCGCAGTCGTTTTCGACCAAATAAACAAACCGTACCAAAAATTTACCCCCACCCCAAATTAGCATCGCGTTTCCCTTCCATGTAACGACAGTTTCCTCTTTTCTACTCCCCCAGTGAACTTGTTGGCGATTGTGATCCTGTCCCGCAGAAATTGTGGTCTCTCAAAATGCACCACTCGTTACCTGGTGGCCATGGCGGCGGTGGACCTCTCAGTGATTGTCTGCGAAGTGATATTACATCGGATTGCCGACGTTTACTGGGTGGACACATTCCTCTTCCACAATACTGTGTGCAGGTGCATTATGTTCCTCGCTCCCGCGGCCGTTGCCTGTTCGGTTTGGCTCACGGTCGCTTTCACATTTGATCGCTTTGTGGCCATTTCCACTCAGAATCTGAGAACCAGATACTGCACCGAAAGAACCGCGGTGGTGGTTATAGTGACCCTAACTGCGTTGTTCTGTTTACAGAACGCTCCCTGGCCGTTTGCGTACACTTATTATCTCAGGGATCAGCAGGGTATACAGTGGGGTTGCCGAATACCATATCACTTTTATGTCCTGCCCTCGTGGATAGCATTTTCCTGGACCCAACAGCTGCTAATCCCAGTCATTCCATTTTGTTTGATTATGCTGATGAACGTGCTCACTGTCAGACGCATTTTAGTGGCTAGTCGTGTCCGCAGAAATCTCCGCGATCTCAGTAGTGAGGACCCCGAAATCGCAAACCGCAGACGGTCCGTAATTTTACTCCTAGCAATTTCCAGCAGTTTTATGCTGCTCTGGGGCACAACTGTAGCATATTTCGTTTTCTATCGATGTACGAACGCATTTAGGTTCAGAGGGTTGAAGAACCCATTTGCAACATTTGAACAAACTGGAATTATGCTACAACTGTTGAACACCTGCACAAACACGCTCATTTACACCGTGACCCAGAGGAGGTTCAGAGAGCAGCTGCTCCAGGTACTCATTTTCCCCTTCACCCTAACTGTAAGTTTAATAAAACTGAGAAAACCTGGTGTAAAATAACATTACAATAATAATCCCTTCGTGAGTGAGTGCAAAAACTATGTAATGAAGGAGTTTTCTCTGAAATCTTTCCGCATCAATTTAAAAAAAAAGCTGAGAAATACAATCTGAACGCGTTCCCTGCACTGGAATGCATATTTGGCCATCTATTTAACGTGCGACACGGGCGCGTTGTTCAAAGTGTCCAGTGGGGAGGGCGGCCATGTGGAACCGATTGCTATGTTGTACTGGAGCAGACCTCCGATGTTTCCGGAATTGAGCCTCGCCGTTAACTGTTTCCACCTTCCTTTGAATCCAGCGGCAAAGTGTCCAGCACGCAATGAAAACAGACAAAGAGTTATGGACATAAACATTTCATGCTCCATTACTCTACTCTTCTTTCAGACGTTCCATGGTTACGTATGTAAGTGCCCAGTGCACAAATGTGTTTAACAAAATTCTTGCTGCAACATTTACGTTAATGAGAGTTCGATTTTATTTTTGCTTCTCGCACTCAATGTAATGTCTCATTGCACCTTGCAGAGGCTTTCGGTTTTAATCACAATTATTAACTCTGGACTAGATGCAGCCAAAGGTTGTGGGTGCTATTCATACAAGTTGGCATTACTAATTATATTTTAATGGAAGCAGAGTGTAACAAGCGAGTATCCAGTAGAGGGCGGTAAAGTGAGTAGGTTCACCTGTGTGGTAAAGAGATTCTGAATCGATTTGCATTAATGTCCCACCTCCATTGATGCAGCGCCGACGCTGGAGCTCTGCCGAGGCGAAGTAGCTAAATTCGGCGTACCAGTACATATCTGTTTTGAGCGGTTGCATCATTTGCATCATTTATCACTCTCATTGTACGCATCACGGAGATGAAGAAGCGCAAAGGATTGCTTCTCCGTCTTGAGAGCATTTCTTGTCGGGTAGGCGACGTATCGGCTGTTTAGTGACCTGCAGCGAAAAAATGGAGACTGATGAACTAACATTTTATCGACATATAAACTGATAACAAAAGTATTTTTGGGACAAAATTAGTTTTCCTTCAGTTGTTTGTGCCAGTTTTGATATCCATTGGGATCAGTGTCCATTTGTGACGTGGCGCCACCTTCCACAGCAATCTTTTCTGAATCTGATTTACCAACAAACCCTCCATCCGTAGAATCCAGCCGGCACGCCTCCAAATGAATGGCAATAGCTCTACTATTTCGGTCCTCGATTCTTCCCCATCATCACACTGTTCTTCTCTGAACCCATCTCTGATTGCTCATGTAAGTACTCATTGATATAATGAGATTACAATGTACATTAAAGATTCACTCTTCACCAGTTGCATCCAACGGTAGCGGATGGTGTTTACTCAAGCAAGGGAATCTAATAATATTTTAAGGAAGCAGAGTCTAGTAGTCGGGGCGGTAAAGGGCGAAGGTTCGCTTTTCTGATTGGTCATAGTTACAAATTGGTCTGGCATGTATCTTCCAAGCCACTACCACAGCGCAGACGCTGCAGTTCTGCAGAGGCTAAGAGAGTAGAATAAAAACAAGAGGAATACGCTCGAAAGGAAGCTTCTCAGAATCGAGTGCACCCCAGGTAGGACTCCGCAGTTGGGCAGGCATTGAGAAAATGGAGAAGGCTTCCAATTAAAATGTAACTGATTACGAAGAATAAGGGATCTTTCAGCTGTTTGTGCCAGCTAAGATATTCACGAGGATCAGGGTTGATTGGTGACTTTTGTCTTGGCGGCAACTTCTGCACAAATGTTTCCATAACATAATTTACATTCCTTCATACTTTGAATGCAAGAGCAAGCCTTCAGCTCTCAATGGCAATAGGTCCACAATTCCGTTCCTCAACCGTTCCATGCCCATCACACTTTTCTTTTTGTGGCCATCTATGATTTTCTATGTAAGTGCCCAGACCACAATTCTTGATAACCTTCTTGGAGACTGCTTCTCCCACATTCGTGCAATAATATGTCTATACACACACATATATTCCATTTGGAGATACAGCGCGGAAACAGGCTCCTCGGCACAGCGAGTCCGCGTTGATCAGCGATTCCCGCACACTAACACCATCCTACACATTGCGGATAATTTAACATTTTTACCGAAACCAATTAACCTACAAACCGATACGTCTTTGGAGTATTCGAGGAAACCGGAGCTCCGGATAAAAGCCTACGGGGAGAACGGACAACGGGTCACGCGGATAACGGACAAACTCCGTGCAGGCAACTACAGTGGTCAGGATCAAATCCGGATCTCTGACGGTTTAGGACAGCATCACTGCCTCTGCGGCACCCCTGCGGGTTTGATAGTAAACAATGTTATGGAAAGATTTTTGCGGAAGGTGATGCCAAGTGACAAGTCATAAATCAACCCTGATCATACATAGTAATATATATAGTAATATATATATAAATATAAATATTTTAAAAATATGGTAATACATATAAAAATAATTGTTATAATAATATATACAAATATAATAATATATACAAATAATATTAGGGAATACTATTTATTGTCATACAAAACAGACATGGTTCGTACGAAATGTATAATTGTATATATTATTATAATATTTATTTTAATATATTTATATATATATTTAAATGGATGGATGGAGATATTAACAGAGGACATCGCATCAGGCGTTAAACAGATTAAATGCTTTTGGCGGAATGTCACAATTCTAGAATCGTTTTGGCATTACGAGAACGCACAGAAGGAAGAGCAGTTCTCAGCAAAGTGTGTGGAGGCTTCTCTGAACTGCTGACAAGAGTTCACTTCAAATACTTCCAGCTGACTCACTAGATGTTTTTCTCACACAGAAGACGGAATGTTGCTCGAAAGCAAATATCTATATTGCTCTCTGGGTCTTACTTCCCCGATTTAATCAAATCCCTGCTAGGTTTTGTTTGCAATTGCAAAACAACACACTTCCCACATTATTCCGTGGCCCATGGACCGACCCTTTACCCAACCGTCCATTTACTGTTCTCTCTTGAGTCCTCCCTTCATCTTTGCAATCTCTGTGTATCGGACATAACGCTGTTCCTACAATGTACGCTCTATTCGCTAACAAAATCAACCAAAGACTTAATTTTAAACAAAAAAATCACATGAGATGAGCGTTAGTGGGAATAGTAAGTTATCAGCAATGGTCTCTCCAACGTGCATCACTTTCCAATGAGGACAATAGAAACATAGAAACATAGAAAATAGAAGCAGGAGGAGGCCGTTGGGCCCTTCTAGCCAGCATCGCCATTCACTGTGATCATGGCTGATCGTCCGCAATCAATAACCCGTGCCTGCCTTCTCCCCATATCCCTTGATTCCACTAGCCCCTAGAGCTGTATCTAACTCACTCTTAAATCCATCCAGTGACTTGGCCTCCACTACCCTCTGTGGTAGGAAATTCCACAAATTCACAACTCTCTGGGTGAAAACGTTTTTCTCACCTCAGTCTTAAATGGCTTCCCCCTTTATTCTAAGACTGTGGCCCTTGCTTCTGGACTCGCCCAACATTGGGGACATTTTTCCTGTATCTAGCTTATCCAGTCCTATTATGATTTTATATGTTTCTATAAGCCCCCCCCCGCCTCATGCGTATAAACTCCAGTGAATACAAGCCTAGTCTTTTCAATCTTTCCTCATATGACAGTCCCTCCATCGCAGGGATCAATCTCGTGAACCTACGCTGCACTGCCTCAATCAGAAGGATGTCCTTCCTCAAATTAGGAGACCAAAACTGTACACAATACTCCAGATGTGGTCTCACCAGAACCCTATACGACTGCAGAAGAAACTCTTTACTCCCAGACTGAAATCCTCTTGTTATGAAGGCCAACATTCCATTATCTTTCTTGTAATTGTAAACCAGCATTTTCGGTTCCTTGTTGCTGCAGATGCAACAGCTGATTTTACACCTGCTCTATTCCCACAATTCATGCCAGTTGAAATCTATGGGGAACCATACGAAGTTGGGGGGCGATGAACGGGCGAGGAGAACGTCCATACATTTAATATTTCAGGTAAAGGATTTAGTGTAGTTGATGTTCGGAGAATGGTTTCACAGTGGAGAGAAACCAGGGAGGGATTGGGATGAGGTGTGGCGGGTGGGAGTTACATGGAAACAGCCCCGTCGAGTCAACACCGCCACCGATTACCCGTCCACAACCATTTCCATGTTATCTCAGTTTCGCACGACTCTCCCCATACGAGGGGGAATTTTCAGAGGGCTGATCAACCTACAAACCCGCATGCCTTTAGGACGTGGGCTCAAACCGGGACACCCGGAGTTAACACACGCGTTCTCATGCAGATTGCCCAGCAGCACCCGAGTTCAGGATCACACACGTCTATCTGGAGCTGTCAGGTAGCAGCTCTACCAGCCGCGCCACTGTGTATTCCGCTAATAGTGGGCGATTTCCTTCGGCTGCTCCAGTGTCTTTCCACGAAGGATGGCGAGAATCTATCTGCCATTGCCGCGTGGAAAGTAGTATCATCGGTTGGAGTTGATTGGCAGATGAAATTGAGAGATTTGCAATAGTAAGTAACAAGAATGAGATTCGAGGGATTGCTCAGAGCCGGCTTTAATTCCTCCTGCAGGGCAAGGAAAAGATGTGAAATCCCCTAAATTTATTTTCACCGCCGATGTCGCCTGAGATTTGTATAGCTTCAAATTTGAGTTGGGTACTCTCTCCCCAAATCCTCTTCGCTCCAGACTCTAGTATCCCGATTACACCATACGGCAAACACATCCTGTCATTTGGGTCTTGGGTCCTGATATTTAGTTGACAGCGATGTACATGTTGTTCAATTTGAGGAATTCGCTGGGGCTGCTGGTTTCCGCTCAAGGGTAATTTCACGGTTGTTCACAGCTCATTCTGATTTATTGGCCCCCACATCCTGCTGTACGTTCGGCTCCTCTCTCTTTCTCTCGCTCTTTCCACCTCCGTCGACCCACCCACGGCCCCTCGGTCGAAACTGCAAACAATCTTTTTTATCTTGGATTCCAGCGGATATCACACTCTCAGAAAGGAAGCGGTAAATAAACCTCGTGGCCTTCGTTCGAGCAGTCCGATGGAACGGTCTCCCTGGACATCGACATCCCAAATGTCCCATTGGCGGACAATGGACGATAGTGATACGCCAAAACGCCAATCTGACCATTTCAATAAAGGCGCTTATCTAAAATGGTCCCATATGGCTGTACTTGGCGCATGTTCTTCTGAATCTTTTCTAACCATTAATTAGCCCAAATGCATCTTAAGTGTTGTAACGTTGCCGACTACGACCACTTCCTTACACATATCGGCACAGTGGCGTAGTGGTAAAGCTACTGCCTTGGAGCGCCATAGACACGGGTTCGATCCTGACTACGGCTATTTGTCTGTACTGAGTTTGTCCATTCTACCCGTGACCTGCGTGTGTTTTCTTCGAGATCTTCGATTTCACCCAACACGTCAAAAAAGTCGAGTATGTAGGTTACAGGTTAATTGGCTTGGTGTAAATATAACATTGTCACTAGGGCAGTTTGAAGTGATCACTGGTGGGTGCGGACTCGATTAGGCGAAGGGCCAGCATCCGCGTGGTATCTCTACATTAAATATCCACCGTGTGGGAACAAATGCGCGTCACGACGTGTTTGAATGTTTCTCCTCCCTCCTTCGACTTATGCACTCGTTTGGAGAACCGTGCCAAATATGAAACTCTTTAGCTATTCTACTCGTGATACTATAAACATGAAAGGTCACCTCACGAACCCGTACAGTGAAGGGATGAAGTTCTCAGATCAATCCAGTTTCGTTCTGAATGGAATCCTTCGAGTCCCGGCAACATCCCAGTAAATATTTTCTGCACGCACTCGAAGTTAACATCATCCTCCCTGAAGTATTGACAGAACTGTATTCGAGAATGATATTCCAAGTGCAGAAAGAAGGAACTGCAAAAGCTACTTTAAAAAAAGATACATAACATTATGTAGACATTATTGGGTCAAACAACATCTCCGGAGAAAATGCACACTATGTTACACATTTAATGCTGCAAACCTGTAAATAAAAGTCGAACCTTACACTCCTTTCACCTCCAAAACATTATCGGGAAATCCATCGAGCAACAGGGATAATTTCACCTCTGTGGTCCTGGCGCTTTTCAGTAATCGCGACCAGATGTGAAGTCTGGTGACTTCACTTATAGCATGGATTTATATACCAAGAATGCCATTCTTCTGCCGTAACCAACAGATAATAGTTGGCTATGATTTTGGAACTAGTCATTCTTCTTAGTGCTGAAAATGCATGCTATTTATTAATATCATCCACCGAGCTAGCCTCAAATGTCTTTGAAATAGAGAAGTTTACCTTTTCTCCATGCTAGGTGTTCTTGTTGCCGTGATTCAGAGGCCACGTGATTTCGTGGCAATTGTAAGTGAGCCCGAATATGTTTCCAAGCATCTAGAAGCGAACCTGCTTGCTTGAAATGTGGTGCTGTTAGTAGACGACTCCATCTTAGCTGAAAACGTGTATACTCCTTTCATTATAGAACTCACCATCGTCGTACACACATGTTCGTGTCCCATAGTGTCAACCACTGCTTACATTTTCTGTACATTATCAGCTCACCGGACTAAATGCGAACTTACAGGTTGAATGGTCTAAAGCAAGCACACATCTGAAGACGAGTGGTCGAGACATAGGATGGCATCTCCATGCGCGTCGATTGGCTCTGTCTGCAAACATTGTTAAGCATGGGCAAAGTAATGGTAAGGGCTTGCCTCCATAGTTTATAACTCAATAAGCAAAGATTAGAGTTCTGCTGGAAATTAATTCAAACCACGCAGCCACGTTCTGCACGCTCTCTATCTGTTGTCCCTCAGAACTCTGTCGTACCATGCCCAGCTGTTGATCAGAACAAACATGCAACATCTTGCTCGCATTCCGTTGTGCGTGACATTCGTTATTGGTAACAACGTTTATTTTTTTAATGTTTTCATGTCCTTCAAGAGAGAATTGCAAATCTGTAGATTGATGATGCATGTGAACCAATCACACTCAGCCAGCATCACTAACTCCACCCCACTATAACACTTATACTAAGGCCTATTCCCAGCACCGTCAGTCTGAGCAGCTAGGATGAAGTGACTACACCTTGTCTTTAAATGCTGCCAAGTTACAGTGCTGATTATATATGTGTTTAAATCATATACTCTCAGGTGTCTGTCTACATGGTGTCAGAAGTGGCATTAATCCCAAAGAACTGAACACTGCCATTAAGCGCCCACACCATCCCACGAAGACAGTAGAGAATGTTGCGGCACAGATCGGAACGGTCACCCTATTTTCTGTCCGAGATGCAAAGAAACGGTCATACGACAGATCCAGCAGACCACTCCAGCCTCTACTGCCGGGCCAGGTCGTCCGTCTATGAACTTCAACTGGACATTCTCGTCTGGGCACTGTTGTACGCCCGACTGATGAGCCGCGATCGTACCTTGTGGACTGTGAGGGAGCGGTATACCGGAGAAGTCGACAACACCTGCTTGCTGTGAAGGAGCCCCGACCACCGCCTGCTGATCTCTATGCTCCGCCGCTCCAGTTCCAGCCGCCTTTCGCAATGTCTCACGCCCGTGGCCGCATGCCTTGCACCCCCCCCTCCCACGTCCCTCGGTCTCCACTAACCACGGGGTTACACATACCGCATGTTTCCCCTCTCGGTCACCACAAGCCTCTCGCGTGCGATTTTCACCTTCAGCCTCTCCGCCTAATCCTTCAGTGGAGGGAGGGGATGGTTGGGTCTGATGCTGATTAAAGATGTGTTTAAATTATATACTGTCTCAGGTGTTTGCCTACAAAACCGAAGCGGTCGGGTTAAACATAGAAACATAGAAACATAGAAAATATGTGCAGGAATAGGCCATTCTGTCCTTCGAGCCCGCAACGCCATTCAATATGATCATGGCTGATCATCCAACTCAGTATCCTGTACCTGCTTTCTCTCCATACCCCCTGATCCCATTAGCCACAAGTGCCACATCTAACTCCCTCTAACTAAATGTTGTGGCCTAGGATATCGGGTCCACAAATCAAGGAGGCACAAGGGAAGATACAAAACAAAATACACAAGGTATGCGTAGTCCTTGCCATCAGTAAATGTCGTTTGGGATGTAAATGGCCATCGGGATGTTCCCGTTTTCAGTTTTAGAGATACAGCACAGAAACAGGCCCCTCGGCCCACCAATTTCACGTTGACCAGCGATCCCCGTACACTAACACTATGCTACACATTGGGCACTTTAGTTTCATTCTTGGAACACAGATTCTTGGATTCATGGAACACATCGCAGAACAGCTTATATTGACGTCGCAACACGTCTCATGCTTCCAGAAACCCACTGCACCGACGAGGTCCTCTCTCCAGCAGCCGGGCTCCTTACCGGCCCTATGTCGGCCTTCTCCCATTGTGGGCGGGCGAACCGGGACTTCCGGCTGAGTGCCCGCGCGAGGCGCTTGTTCTCCGTCCTCGGTCTGCGGCGGGCGAACCAGGCATACCGGGCTGGTCCTCAGTAATTGGCGATTGAGGTCTCGCCTAGCGAGCGATACTCTGTCCGCGTTGAGCTGCCTACTGCTGGGTGTGGCCGCGGCTAGATCACATCTGGCCGCGCTTTGGCCACATTCGAGACACATGCAGGTTTGCCGTTTAATTGGTCTCTATAATTGTTCCTGTGTGCAGGAGAGAGGCTGTGTGCGGTTACTTGCTGGTCGGCGTGGACGTGATGGAGCGAAGGGACTGTTTTCACTCTGTAAACTAAACTAAAGAAAACTCAAGCAATGTCTTATAGTTCACTCTATAATTCGCTCTCTTCAGAAACGGCACGAAGTTAGATTGTTTTCCTTTCAATGCTACATTATCGTGTAACTGAAATGTAACTAGCAGATGAAAGTGTTTTCACCGGAAGTAAAGATAATGAAATGTTTCTGGCTTCTTCTTCGTATTTCTTTATTCTTCCAAGTACTTTTTAGATAGAGAGAACAAAAGATGCAAAACTCTTTCGGAGACATAAAAATCAGCGAGATTGATTCGAATTGATCGGAGAGCACCTTGGTTCGCATTGAATAATTAAAATTGTTGAAACAGAATCTCTTGTTTGTTTCATATTGCTCATGTTGACAGTTGTTCAAAGAAGAAGAAAGATTCACCTGGTTAACTTGGTCAACACATTCCTATGTATTCATAATTTGAGTGTTTAGTAATAAATTGATCTTTGGCTAAATCGACTAAACCTGTTGTTTTTATTGGGGGTACACAAAAAAATGCTGGAGAAACTCAGCGGGTGCAGCAGCATCTATGGAGCGAAGGAAATAGGTAACGTTTCGGGCCGAAACCCTTCTTCAGACCCTGTTGTTTTTATTCCTGTATTGAAAGAAGTTGCGCAACTTCTGGGGGCAGATAAATCTTCGGTAACCCGTCATGGTCAATGTGTATCTGCAACATCAGAGGTGCAGCTGTAGAAACGCTGCAGAATATGACAGTGCCCCAATCCCTTAATTCATCGAATCTGCTTTTTAACATTAGGAGCGAACTCTCTCTTGAATACATTAATTTTATTTTATTGCTAATATTATGCCATCTCCGGTCTGTCACCAATCAAATACACTTTACTGATTGCACTTGGCGAATTCTATTTTGAAGAAAAATAAACAGCCTTTATCATTAACCTTCTTTTTCGCCTTCTAACTGCTGCCTTGCCGCTGGAGATTTCTTTTATTTTCTGTGCAATTGTACATTTTCAGTATCTGCGGTATTTTGTATTTTATTAAACTTTATTGGTCCAAATTCGGCGCATCTTCTGCTGCATATGCCATACATGCAGGGTACAGCCATTGCCTAAAAATTAAAAAAAAAACTTCGTTTAACAGCAGGCACAATCACTGTTCATAATCACTGCACCTCTTCGGACTTCCTGTGGCCATTGCGAAAATAATACCAAACTTCCTAAACCTGGACCAGACTCTGTCTGTTTTGGAACGTTGAAAATATTTTGTAGCGTGCTATCCAGTCAGCAAAAAGACAATACTTGATTGTAATGGAGCCATTTGTAGTATTATAGATACATGATAATGGCACAACGTTTAATGCAAGGTGAAGCCAGCATAGCCCAATCATACATAGTGCTAGGGTCAGCATTTAGGTAGATCGGTTGAGGAACAGATTTTTAGTCACAATGTCTGTGTCGACCTGATACCAAGAGCAGCTCCGATCTACCTGCGCGTTACCGATATCCCTCCATTCCCTGCAGATTCATATCTCCATCCAAATCTATTTTAAATTCCACTATCGTATCCGCCTTAACCATCAGCCCTGGCAGCGCCTTACATGCACTCGCCGCACTTTGTGTAAAACATTGCGCCGCACATGTTCGTTAAATTCTGCCCTTCGTACCATAAAGCTGTGACCTCTTGTATATAATGTTTTCCATTCTGGGAAAATCAAAGTTCCGGCAGTCTACCGGGTCTCATAAGTTTACATAACTCGACCAGGTCTCCCCGCAATCTCCGACGTTCCAGAGGGATACAAATCCAAATATGACCAATCTCTCCCTGTACCTAATACCCGCCAATCCAGCCACCGTGCGCAACTGAGCAACTGCGGCTGTGAAACACGCTGTTCTTATTACGTTTCTTCATCTTGCTGAATTGACAAAGTCATTCACTAATGGCTTTGCTGCCGGTCACCAGTTTCTGCAGCGTGCTAGTTTAGTTAGTTTACATTAGTTTGGTGTAGTTAAAGTAAACTAAACAAATACAAGTATAAATACAAAGGAGGTTAGTAAAAGCTTCTTTAGGTATGTGATGAGGAAAAAATAGTTAAGACCATAGTTGGACCCTTGAAGACTGAACAGGGTCAATTTATTGCGGGGTACAAGGAAATGGCAAATGAGTTGGACAGGTACTTTCGATCCGTCTTCACTAAGGAGGACAGAAACAATCTTCCAGATGTACTAGCCAGATGATCTGGGGTGACGGAGTAACTGAAGGAAATCGACAATTGGCAGGAAATGGTGTTGGGTAGACTGATGCGATTGAAGGCTGATAAATCCCCAGCGCCTGATGATCTGCATCCCAGGGTAGATAAGGAAGTGACTCTAGAAATCGTGGACGCATTGGTGATCATTTTCCAATGTTCTATAGATTCAGGATAAGTTCCTGTGGACTGGAGTGTAGCTGATGTTATCGCACTTTTTAAGAAAGGCGGGAGAGAGAAAACAGTGAATTATAGATCAGTTAGCTTGAGATCGGTGGTAGGGAAGATGCTGGAGTCAACTATGTAAGATGAAATGGCGGCTCATTTGGAGAGAAGCAACAGGATCGGTCCGAGTCAGCATGGATTTACGAAGGGGAAATCATGCTTGAGTAATCTTCTGGAATTTTTTGAGGATTTAACTAGGAGAATGGACAAGGGAGAGCCAGAGGATGAAGTGCACCTGGACATTCAGAAAGCATTTGATAAAGTCCCACATTGGAGATTAGTGGGCAAAATTAGGGCACATGGTATTGGGGGTAGAGTGCTGACATGGATAGCAAATTTGCTCATGTTACTTTGATTCCCTTCATCCAAATCATTTATGTATATTGTAAATAGCTGCGGTCCCAGCACCGAGCCTTGCGGTACCCAACTTTTCACTGCCTGCCATTCCGAATGGGACCCGTTAATCCCTACTCTTTGTATTCTGTCTGCCAAACAATTTTCCATCCATGTCAGCGCTCTACCACCAATACCATGTGGCCTAATTTTGCCCACTAATCTCCTGTGGGACCTTATCAAATGCTTTCTGCATGACCAGGACACTACATCCACTGGCTCTCCCTTGTCCATTTTCTTACTTCCATCCTTAAAAAATTTCCAGAAGATTAGTCAAGCATGATTTCCCCTTCATAATTCCATGCTGACTCGGACCGATCCTGTTACTGCTAACCAAATGTGCCGCTATTCTTTTATAATTTATTCCAGCATCTACCCAACTACCGATGTCAGGCAAACTGGTCTATAATTCCCTGTTTTCTCTCTCCCGCATTTCTTAGAAAGTGGGATAACATTAGCTACCCTCCAATCCACAGGAACTGATCCTGAATCTATAGAACATTGGAAAATTATCACCAATGCATCCACAATTTCTAAGCCACTTCCTTAAGTACCCTGGGATGCAGACTATCAGGCCTTGGGGATTTATCAGCCTTCAGTCCCATCAGTCTACAGAACACCATTTCATGCCTAATGTGGATTTCCTTCAGTTCATTCGTCCCCCAGATCCTCTGGCCACATCAAGAAAATTGTTTGTGTCCTCCTAAGTGAAGACGGATCCAAAGTACCTGTTCAACCCATCTGCCATTTCCTTGTTCCCAATAATAAATTCACTTTTTTCAATCTTCATGGTCCAATCTTCAAGGATGTAGTTTAGGCAGGTATTGTCGCAACGTTTAAGAAATATTGCGACAGGTACATAGATAAGATATGTTAAGAGGAATATGACTATGTTTCACGCTGTATTACACTAGAAATCTATGCCAAGATCGAAGAACAAATTACCTTCCGCTTGTGCAAGCCACACGATTCTGGAGTTAACATCCGAGTCTTCAACGTTACTATATCTCTCTTCCTCCTCATTTGGAAGAAAATTCGGCATATCGACGACTGTCTTGATTATATTGCCTCTCGTGATAACGTTCAAAACTTGAAATGTCTACTCACAACATCGTTCGCTCCAGAGAAATAAAACATCCTGACCTATACAGTCTCTCTCGGAATTGAACGTCTCCAGTCCTGGCAAAAACTTTTTCATTAACACTCTGCCACTCCCCACATTAATGGTATCAATGCTAACATATTGCGATCTGAAGAACATCGCACGTGCTGTCTCGCCAACGTCCTATACCAGATGTTTGAATTCCACTTATACCCAACTGCGTGGGACTCCCGCAGTGAAATAAGGCCACACCTCATGCTGGCGGAGGGAAGAAAAAATCCTACCATCCACATTCAAATTTACTCGCATTGGTTGTAAGCAGATTGTTCATGAACAAGATGGAGAAATGGCCCTCTTTCCGTGCTGTGTAACATGCAACTACCACTTACAGTGAGAGTTCGTTCAATATACCTGCCCCGCCCGCGAGGAAGAGTTGACGCTGCGTCCCTTTAAACATTTACCGCCTCATTTGGTACTTTTGCCCTCTTTTAGAGACGTATATCCGAGGAACAAAATAATATACCTCCACTGATCATCACCGTGTCTTATTTTAACCCTCCATAACTCCTCATTGTTTTGTTCGCTGCAGAGGGAAAACGCTTCTGCATTATCCTGTCCATCTTACAATTCACTCCGCCCAATATTAGTACCAGTATTGTGAATAGAGTTGCATACTCCCTAGTTTAAATGGATCCTTAATGAATTATTTCGAAAAATAATATCCCTCCTCCTGTGCTGTACTGCTCTGTGAATTTTTTTTTCTGTGAATTGCTTAGTTTGAGTGCACAAAACATGACACTTCTTTCTTAGGTCACGACTTTCTTCAGAATGATCTGTTCCCAAACATGTACCGCCGGTCAGACTCCCCTTAACCGATTCAGTCGGCTCTATCATCTTGCCCATCAACATTCTTGATATCTCCAACGGATCAATGCATTGAGATTATTTCGCCCTAATATCTGAAACAACATCAAAATCAGTTCACCTCTCGTTTTATGAAATAACACATTACTTTCAAGATAACCTGTAGATCAAGAACATTTCTTGTCGATATTTATTTCTGGTCAGTTTCCTCGTTACACATAATATTTGCATATTATTTACTTCAAGAAATGCCAGCAGTTGAAAGATAGTAATGCTGCTGTTGTAGCTGAATTGTATAAGATGTCGTCTAGAAGGTTGCTGTGATTGACATCATTTGGACCCTGCCGAAGAATGATTCCATTTTCTTTTGAAAATGAGCTGCACGGGGAATCCAGGATCAAATTATTAATGGGTGCATGTTAAGTGAATGGAACCGTCTCTGGAAAATGCATTACAAATGCTACAAATAAAATACTGTATTATATCGCAGCATATGTGGATAAATGGTATATGACATGTATTTTGCTGCATTAAAAAAAAATATTTTTGTATTTTTAAAATTGTGTTTAATATTAATCTTATTTTTAATGTACTTCCCCCTAGTCCCATCTACCTGCACTCAGACCATAACCCTTCATTCCTTTCCCGTCCATATACCCATCCAATCTATTTTTAAAGGAATACATCGAACCTGCCTCAACCACTTCCACTGGAAGCTCATTCCACACAGCTACCAATCTATGAGTAAAGAAGTTCCCCCTAATGTTACCCCTAAACTTCTGTCCCTTAATTCTCAAGTCATGTCCCAGGCAACATTCTAGTAAATCTCCTCTGTACTCTCTCTATTTTGTTGACATCCTTCCTATAATTAGGCGACCAAAATTGTACTCCATACACCAGAATTGGCCTCACCAATGCCTTGTACAATTTTAACATTACATCCCAACTTCTATATTCAATGCTCTGATTTATAAAGGCCAGCACACCAAAAGCTTTCTTTACCACCTGAGATTCCACCTTCAGGGAACTATGCACAGTTATTCCTAGATCCCTCTGTTCAACTGCATTCTTCAATTCGCCACCATTTACCATGTACGTCCTATTTTGATTTGTCCTGCCGTGATGTAGCACCTCACATTTGTCAGCATTAAACTCCATCTGCCATCTTTCAGCCCAGTCTTCCAAATGGCCTAAATCTCTCTGTAGACTTTGAAAATCTACTTCATTATCCACAACACCACCTATCTTAGTATCATCTGCATACTTACTAATCCAATTTTCCACACCATCATCCAGATCATTGATGTACATGACAAACAACAGTGGAGCCAACTCAGACCCCTGAGGCACCCCACTAGTCACCGGCCTCCAACCTGACAAACAGCCATCCACCATTACTCTCTGGCATATCCCATTCAGCCACTGTTGAATCCATCTTGCTACTCCACCATTAATACCCAACAATTGAATCTTCTTAACCAACATTCCATGAGGAACCTTGTCAAAGGCCTTACTGAAGTCCATATAGACAACATCCACTGCTTTACCCTCATCAATTTCCCTAGTAACCTCTTCGAAAAATTCAAGAACATTAGTCAAGCATGACCTGCCAGGCACAAATCCATGTTGACTGTTCCTAATCAGACCCTGGTTATCCAGATGCTTATATATATTATCTTTAAGTATCCTTTCCATTAATTTGCCCACCACTGACGTCAAACTAACAGGTCTATAATTGCTAGGTTTACTCTTCGAACCCTTTTTAAACAACGGTACGCCAATCCTCCGGCACTTTTCCCGTTTCTAATGACATTTGAAATATTTCTGTCATAGCCCCTGCTATTTCTACACTAACTTCCCTCAATGTCCTAGGGAATATCCTGTAAGGACCTGGCGACTTATCAGTTTCCATATTTTTCAAAAGTGTCCGCACCTTCTCTTCTTTGAATCTCACAGTTTCCATTGCTACTCTGCTTGTTTCCCTTACCTCACATAATTCCATATCCTTCTCCTTGGTGAATACCGAAGAAAAGAAATTGTTGAATATCTCCCCCATCTCTTTTGGCTCTGCAGATAGCTGTCCACTCTGACTCTCTAATGGACACATTTTATTCCTTATTATCCTTTTGCTATTAATATAGCTGTAGAAACCCTTTGGATTTACTTTCACCTTACTTGCCAAAGCAACCTCATATCTTCTTTTAGCTTTTCTAATTTCTTTCTTAATATACTTTTGACATTCTTTATACTCCCCAAGCACCTCATTTACTCCATGCTGCCTATAATTATTGTAGATCTCTCTCTTTTTCCGAACCAAGTGTCCAATTTCCCTTGAAAACCATGGCTCTTTCCAATTTTTACTATTTCCTTTCAACCGAACAAGGACATAAAGATTCTGTACTCTTAAAATGTCACCCTTAAATGTCCTCCATTTCTCGTCTACATCCTTCCCATAAAACAACATGTCCCACTTCACTCGTTTTAAATCCTTTCGCATCTCCTCAAAGTTAGCCTTTCTCCAATCAAAAATCTCAACCCTAGGCCCAGTTCTGACCCTCTCCATAGTTGTATTGAAACTAATGGTATTGTGATCACTGGACCCGAAGTGCTCCCCGACGCATACCTCCGCCACCTGCCCTGACTCATTTCCAAACAGGAGGTCGAGCACTGCCCCTTCTCTAGTAGGCACCTCTATGTATTGCTGCAAAAAACTATCCTGCACACATTTTACAAACTCCAAACCATCCAGCCCTTTTACAGAATGTGTTTCCCGGTCTATGTGTGGACAATTGAAATCTCCCACAATCACTACCTTGTGCTTACTACTAATATCTGCTATCTCCTTACATATTTGCACTTCCAATTCTCGCTCCCCATTTGGCGGTCTATAAGTGTTGCTACACCTTTCCCATTTCTCAGTTCCACCCAAATAGCCTCCCTAGACGAGCCCTCTAATCTATCCTGCCAAAGCACTGCTGTAATAACTTCCTTGACAAGCAATGCAACACCCCCACCTCTTGCCCCTCCAATTCTATCACCCATGAAGCAACGAAATCCTGGATTATTTAGTTTCCAATCACAGCCCTCCTGCAACCATGTTTCACTGGTCGCCACAACATCATACTTCCAGGTGTCAATCTAGGCTCTAAGCTCATCCACCTTTCTTATAATGCTCCTAGCATTAAAATATACACATTTAAGAAACCCATCACCACTTATTCTCTGTTTATTATCTTTTTCTTCTTTGTCCCCTACATTTTGGGTCCGAGTGCTTCCCTTCTATGCCTCCTGCCTCCCACATTTTCCACTAGCTTTCTCTATTTGAGTCCCTCCCCCCAACCGTTCTAGTTTAAAGTCTCCCCAGTAGCCTTTGCAAATCTCCCCGCCAGGATATTGGTCCCCCTCGGGTTCAAGTGCAACCCGTCCTTTCTGTGCAGGTCACACCTTCCCCAAAAGAGGTCCCAATGATCCAGAAATTTGAATCCCTGCCCGATGCACCAGTTCCTCAGCCACGCAATTATCCTCCACCTCATTCCATTCCTACTCTCACCGTCGCTTGGCACAGGTATTAATCCTGAGATTGTTACCTTTGCGCTCCTTCACCTTAACTCTCATCCGAACTCCCTAAATTCTCCTTTCAAGACATCTTCTCTTTTTCTACCTATGTCGTAACATATGTTATCACTAATTCTCACTGATTAAGGTATGTTCATTAGAAAGTCGTGTATCCAATATTATCTTCGAAATTCCAACTATCAAGGGGAAATAGACAATGATGCTCATTATCACCACAACTGTTTGCTCTCATTATTGAACCGCTAGCAGAAAAAATTAGAATACACCCTAATATCCATGGATATAATACTAAAGATTCATATAATAAAATATCTTTATATGCGGATGATATATTACTGTACATTACAAAACCTCAAATCACTATACCAAATATATTAAATTTAATTGAAGATTTTGGATCTTTTTCTGGATATAGAATAAATTGGAATAAAAGTGAAATTATGTCAATAAAACCGAAAGATTCAACACATTTTTTAAAATTCCCTTTTAAAATAGCTACAGAAAAATTTAATTATTTGGGAATCGAAATTACCAGATCATATCAAGGTATGTTTAGGGCAAATTTTGACCCCTTACTTAATAAATTAAACACACTAATTAAATTCTGGAAAACGCTCCCGATGTCTTTAATAGGCCGAATAAACGCAATAAAAATGATCTTTTTACCACAAATTTTATACCTATTTCAATCAATTCCTATATACTTACCAAAGAAGTTTTTTAAAAAACTCGACTCAGATATCACTAATTTTATATGGGACTATAAATCACATAGAATACAAAAACTCATCTGAATAAACCTAAAGTATTAGGGGGTTTAGCACTACCTAATTTTATGTATTATTATTGGTCAGTAAATATTAAAAATATGATTCAACTGATGGATAACTCCGCCCAGCAAGCGGACTGGATTGTAATGGAGAAAGAGGATTGCTCCTCTAGAAACATTGGAGCGATCCTCCTCTCTCCAATGAAATTGAATAACATAAATTATAATAAGAACCCAATTATTCATAGTACAATCCGAATTTGGAAACAAATAAAACAAAATTTAAAATTAAGAAATTTATCACTTTTATTACCTATAGTCAATAACCCTTCGTTTAATCCTTCTATTATAGATAAAGCATACACAATGGGATAGATTAGGAATTAAAACGCTTGGTGACTTGTATGAAACTGGAAAATTTACTTTCATTTCAACAATTACAAATAAAATATAAACTCGGAAATAATCAATATTTTAAATACTTTCAAATATGCGACTATTTGAAAAAATATACAAAAGATCATCATAATAACCCAGCAGATGTACTGGACGAGGCAATGCAGATAAAAGCGGAATCAGCAAACTTAATATAATATTTGTATAATATTATCTTAAATACACAAATACCATCTACGGAGGGTATCAGAAGAGACTGGGAACAAGAGTTAGCTATTAAAATTTCAAAGGAAAGTTGGAATGAATACTTATTAAACGTGCATAAATGCTCGATTAATGTAAGACACACTTTAATACAATTTAAAATTTTACATAGATTATATTATTCGAAAACTAAAATTCATAAAATTTTCCCAAATGTATCACTATTTGTGATAAATGTCAATCCCAAGAAGCTACCATAACGCACTCATTCGTTTCTTGTACAAAAATTCAAAAATTTTGGAATGACATTTTTGAAATCTTTACAAAGTTATTTAAAACAAGACTGATACCCAAAGCAGAATGGATTATCTTCGGAATAACGGAAGATGGTCCAGATCTAAATGTGTTTCAAAAGAAACTAATGGACTATGGGTTAATAACTGGAAAAAAGCGAATTCTAAAATTTTGGAAGAAGGCTCCAATACCAACTATAAATATGTGGATTTCAAATATGTTTGAAACATTACACCTAGAAGAGATAAGACTCCTCCTAGCAGGTAAACCAGATCACTTCCACCTGACGTGGTCTGCATTTATAGAATTATTACAAACATAGGGTGCAAAAGTACTTTAAAAAAAAATTGAGGTCAGGTAAGGGGGGGATGATAGTTGAAGAGCTGGTATGTCCGATTTACGTAATGCTCATAAAAATATTTGTTTTTCTCTTTTTCCTCTTTCTCTCTTTCTTTCTTTCCTAGGGTCTATTTCTTAACTCTTTTTCTTTTGTTTTTAATTTTGCTCTTATAGGGTCTTCGTCCTTTTTTGTTGTCACATTTCCTACACTTTCACTTTTTCCTTCACTTTCTTCTTTCTTTCAATCTTTTCCTTTTCTAGTGTAAAAAATAAATGGAGTACATTAATTGTAAGAAGATATAAATGACAAGTACTAACGTACGTGGTTGTAATGTAATGTACTTCTAATAAAATACAAATAAAAAAATTAAAAAAAAGAAAGTCGTGTATCCAATCGCAAGCTGGAGTGCTGATCGCTAGGCTCGGGAGTTTATCAATGTGTTTGGAAGGGAGTAGTGTAGAAGGCAAATGCTCCAGCGGAGAATTGGGAATCTAACGTTCGACTCCTTCCTGCCTGGCTGTTGGAGAGACGGGTTTATTTCCAGGACGATGGCGTCTGATGCGGAACTGCTGCTGCAATATGCAGTCTGTGGTTCATCAAAGGCGGCTGGGGAGGGCTCACGCTACCGGCGTAAACCGCTGATAGCTAATGCGCACATCTCCTTAGCACGCACTGAGGGATTGCAAGTAGAGCAGTCGTTTTAGACCAAATAAACAAACCGTACCAAAAATTTACCCCCACCCCAAATTACCATCGCGTTTCCTTTTCATGTAACGACAGTTTCCTCTTTTCTACTCCCCCAGTGAACTTGTTGGCGATTGTGATACTGTCCCGCAGAAATTGTGGTCTCTCAAAATGCACCACTCGTTACCTGGTGGCCATGGCGGCGGTGGACCTCTCAGTGATTGTCTGCGAAGTGATATTACATCGGATTGCCGACGTTTGCTGGTGGCGCACATTCCTCTTCCACAATACTGTGTGCAGGTGCATTATGTTCCTCGCTCCCGCCGCCGTTGCCTGTTCGGTTTGGCTCAGGGTCGCTTTCACATTTGATCGCTTTGTGGCCATTTCCACTCAGAATCTGAGAACCAGATACTGCACCGAAAGAACCGCGCTGGTGGTTATAGTGACCCTAACTGCGTCCTTTGTTTACAGAACGCTCCCTGGCCATTTACGTACACTTATTATCGCAGGGATCAGCAGGGTATACTGTGGGGTTGCCAAATACCATATCACTTTTATGTTCTGCCATCGTGGATAGCATTTTCCTCGACTCAACAGCTGCTAATGCCAGTCATTCCATTTTGTTTGATTATGCTTATGAACATGCTCACTGTCAGACGCATTTTAGTGGCCAGTCGTGTCCGCAAAAAACTCCGCGATCTCAGTAGCGAGGACCCCGAAATCGCAAACCGCAGACGGTCCGTAATTTTACTTGTAGCAATTTCCAGCAGCTTTATGCTGCTCTGGGGCACAACTGTAGCATATTTCGTTTTCTATCGATGTACGAACGGATTTTGGTTCAGAGGGTTGAAGAACCCATTTGCAACATTTGAACAAACTGGAATTTTGCTACAACTGTTGAACACCTGCACAATCACGCTCATTTACAACGTGACCCAGAGGAGGTTCAGAGAGCAGCTGCTCCAGGTACTCAAATGCCCCTTCACCCTAACTGTAAGTTTAATAAAATCGAGAAAACCTGGTGTAAAATAACATTACAATAATAATCCCTTCGTGAGTGAGTGCAAAAACTATGTAATGAAGGAGTTTTCTTTGAAACCTTTCCGCATCAATTTTCAAAAAAATAGCTGAGAAGTACAATCTGAACGCGTTCCCTGCACTGGAATGCATATTTGGCCATCTATTTAACATGCGACACGGGCGCGTTGTTCAAAGTGTCCAGTGGGGTGGGCGGCCATGTGGTATGTTGTACTGGAGCAGACCTCCAATGTTTCCGGAATTGAGCCTCGCCGTTAACTGTTTCCACCTTCCTTTGAATCCAGCGGCAAAGTCTCCAGCACGCAATGAAAACAGACATAGAGTTATGGACATAAACATTTCATGCTCCATTACTCTAGTCTTCTTTCAGACGTTCCATGGTTACGTGTGTAAGTGCCCAGTGCACAAATGTGTTTAATACAATTCTTGCTGCAACATTTACGTTAATGAGAGTTCGATTTTATTTTTGCTTCTCGCACTCAATGTAATGCCTCATTGCACCTTGCAGAGGCTTTCGGTTTTCATCACAATTATTAACTCTGGACTAGATGCAGCCAAAGGTTGTGGGTGCTATTCATACAAGTTGGCATTACTAATTATATTTTAATGGAAGCAGAGTGTAACAAGCGAGTGTCCAGTAGAGGGCGGTAAAGTGAGTAGGTTCACCTGTGTGGTAAAGATATTCTGAATCGATTTTCATTAATATCCCACCTCCATTGATGCAGCGCCGACGCTGGAGCTCTGCCGAGGCGAAGTAGCTAAATTCGGCGTACCAGTACATATGTGTTTTGAGCGGTTGCATCATTTGCATCATTTATCGCTCTCATTGTACGCATCACGGAGATGAAGAAGCGCAAAGGATTGCTTCTCCGTCTTGAGAGCATTTCTTGTCGGGTAGGCGACGTATCGGCTGTTTAGTGACCTGCAGCGAAAAAATGGAGACTGATGAACTAACATTTTATCGACATATAAACTGATAACAAATGTATTTTTGGCTCAAAATTAGTTTTCCTTCAGTTGTTTGTGCCAGTTTTGATATCCATTGGGATCAGTGTCCATTTGTGACGTGGCGCCACCTTCCACAGCAATCTTTTCTGAATCTGATTTACCATAAAACCCTCCATCCGTAGAATCCAGCCGGCACGCCTCCAAATGAATGGCAATAGCTCTACTATTTCGGTCCTCGATTCTTCCCCATCATCACACTGTTCTTCTCTGAACCCATCTCTGATTGCTCATGTAAGTACTCATTGATATAATGAGATTACAATGTACATTAAAGATTCACTCTTCACCAGTTGCATCCAACGGTAGCGGATGGTGTTTACTCAAGCAAGGGAATCTAATAATATTTTAAGGAAGCAGAGTCTAGTAGTCGGGGCGGTAAAGGGCGAAGGTTCGCTTTTCTGATTGGTCATAGTTACAAATTGGTCTGGCATGTATCTTCCAAGCCACTACCACAGCGCAGACGCTGCAGTTCTGCAGAGGCTAAGAGAGTAGAATAAAAACAAGAGGAATACGCTCGAAAGGAAGCTTCTCAGAATCGAGTGCACCCCAGGTAGGACTCCGCAGTTGGGCAGACATTGAGAAAAATGGAGAAGGCTTCCAATTAAAATGTAACTGATTACGAAGAATAAGGGATCTTTCAGCTGTTTGTGCCAGCTAAGATATTCACGAGGATCAGGGTTGATTGGTGACTTTTGTCTTGGCGGCAACTTCTGCACAAATGTTTCCATAACATAATTTACATTCCTTCATACTTTGAATGCAAGAGCAAGCCTTCAGCTCTCAATGGCAATAGGTCCACAATTCCGTTCCTCAACCGTTCCATGCCCATCACACTTTTCTTTTTGTGGCCATCTATGATTTTCTATGTAAGTGCCCAGACCACAATTCTTGATAACCTTCTTGGAGACTGCTTCTCCCACATTCGTGCAATAATATGTCTATACACACACATATATTCCATTTGGAGATACAGCGCGGAAACAGGCTCCTCGGCACAGCGAGTCCGCGTTGATCAGCGATTCCCGCACACTAACACCATCCTACACATTGCGGATAATTTAACATTTTTACCGAAACCAATTAACCTACAAACCGATACGTCTTTGGAGTATTCGAGGAAACCGGAGCACCGGATAAAAGCCTACGGGGAGAACGGACAACGGGTCACGCGGATAACGGACAAACTCCGTGCAGGCAACTACAGTGGTCAGGATCAAATCCGGATCTCTGACGGTTTAGGACAGCATCACTGCCTCTGCGGCACCCCTGCGGGTTTGATAGTAAACAATGTTATGGAAAGATTTTTGCGGAAGGTGATGCCAAGTGACAAGTCATAAATCAACCCTGATCATACATAGTAATATATATAGTAATATATATAAATATAAATATTTTAAAAATATGGTAATACATATAAAAATAATTGTTATAATAATATATACAAATATAATAATATATACAAATAATATTAGGGAATACTATTTATTGTCATACAAAACAGACATGGTTCGTACGAAATGTATAATTGTATATATTATTATTATATTTATTTTAATATATTTATATATATATTTAAATGGATGGATGGAGATATTAACAGAGGACATCGCATCAGGCGTTAAACAGATTAAATGCTTTTGGCGGAATGTCACAATTCTAGAATCGTTTTGGCATTACGAGAACGCACAGAAGGAAGAGCAGTTCTCAGCAAAGTGTGTGGAGGCTTCTCTGAACTGCTGACAAGAGTTCACTTCAAATACTTCCAGCTGACTCACTAGATGTTTTTCTCACACAGAAGACGGAATGTTGCTCGAAAGCAAATATCTATATTGCTCTCTGGGTATTACTTCCCCGATTTAATCAAATCCCTGCTAGGTTTTGTTTGCAATTGCAAAACAACACACTTCCCACATTATTCCGTGGCCCATGGACCGACCCTTTACCCAACCGTCCATTTACTGTTCTCTCTTGAGTCCTCCCTTCATCTTTGCAATCTCTGAGTATCGGACATAACGCGGTTCCTAGAATGTACGCTCTATTCGCTAACAAAATCAACCAAATACTTAATTTTAAACAAACAAATCACATGAGATGAGCGTTAGTGGGAATAGTACGTTATCAGCAATGGTCTCTCCAACGTGCATCACTTTCCAATGAGGACAATAGAAACATAGAAACATAGAAAATAGAAGCAGGAGGAGGCCGTTGGGCCCTTCGAGCCAGCATCGCCATTCACTGTGATCATGGCTGATCGTCCGCAATCAATAACCCGTGCCTGCCTTCTCCCCATATCCCTTGATTCCACTAGCCCCTAGAGCTGTATCTAACTCACTCTTAAATCCATCCAGTGACTTGGCCTCCACTACCCTCTGTGGTAGGAAATTCCACAAATTTACAACTCTCTGGGTGAAAACGTTTTTCTCACCTCAGTTTTAAATGGCTTCCCCCTTTATTCTAAGAGTGTGGCCCTTGCTTCTGGACTCGCCCAACATTGGGGACATTTTCCTGCATCTGGCTTATCCAGTCCTATTATGATTTTATATGTTTCTATAAGCCCCCCCCCCCCGCCTCATGCGTATAAACTCCAGTGAATACAAGCCTAGTCTTTTCAATCTTTCCTCATATGACAGTCCCTCCATCGCAGGGATCAATCTCGTGAACCTACGCTGCACTGCCTCAATCAGAAGGATGTCCTTCCTCAAATTAGGAGACCAAAACTGTACACAATACTCCAGATGTGGTCTCACCAGAACCCTATACGACTGCAGAAGAAACTCTTTACTCCCAGACTGAAATCCTCTTGTTATGAAGGCCAACATTCCATTATCTTTCTTGTAATTGTAAACCAGCATTTTCGGTTCCTTGTTGCTGCAGATGCAACAGCTGATTTTACACCTGCTCTATTCCCACAATTCATGCCAGTTGAAATCTATGGGGAACCATACGAAGTTGGGGGGCGATGAACGGGCGAGGAGAACGTCCATACATTTAATATTTCAGGTAAAGGATTTAGTGTAGTTGATGTTCGGAGAATGGTTTCACAGTGGAGAGAAACCAGGGAGGGATTGGGATGAGGTGTGGCGGGTGGGAGTTACATGGAAACAGCCCCGTCGAGTCAACACCGCCACCGATTACCCGTCCACAACCATTTCCATGTTATCTCAGTTTCGCACGACTCTCCCCATACGAGGGGGAATTTTCAGAGGGCTGATCAACCTACAAACCCGCATGCCTTTAGGACGTGGGCTCAAACCGGGACACCCGGAGTTAACACACGCGTTCTCATGCAGATTGCCCAGCAGCACCCGAGTTCAGGATCACACACGTCTATCTGGAGCTATCAGGTAGCAGCTCTACCAGCCGCGCCACTGTGTATTCCGCTAATAGTGGGCGATTTCCTTCGGCTGCTCCAGTGTCCTCCCACGAAGGATGGCGATAATCTATCTGCCATTGCCGCGTGGAAGGTAGTATCATCGGTTGGAGTTGATTGGCAGATGAAATTGAGAGATTTGCAATAGTAAGTAACAAGAATGAGATTCGAGGGATTGCTCAGAGCCGGCTTTAATTCCTCCTGCAGGGAGGGCAAGGAAAAGATGTGAAATCCCCTAAATTTATTTTCTCCGCCGATGACGGCTGAGATTTGTATAGCTTCAAATTTGAGTTGGGTACTCTCTCCCCAAATCCTCTTCGCTCCAGACTATCCCGATTACACCATTCGGCAAACACATCCTGTCATTTGGGTCTTGGGTCCTGATATTTAGTTGATAGCGATGTACATGTTGTTCAATTTGAGGAATTCGCTGGGGCTGTGGTTTCCGCTCAAGGGTAATTTCACGGTTGTTCACAGCTCATTCTGATTTATTGCCCCCCACATCCTGCTGTACGTTCGGCTCCTCTCTCTTTCTCTCGCTCTTTCCACCTCCGTCGAACCACCCACGGCCCCTCGGTCCAAACTGCAAACAATCTATTTTATGTTGGATTCCAGTGGATATCACTCTCTCAGAAAGGAAGCGGTAAATAAACCTCCTGGCCTTCGTTCGAGCAGTCCGATGGAACGGTCTCCCTGGATATCGACATCCCAAATGTCCCATTGGCGGACAATGGACGATAGTGATACGCCAAAGCGCCAATCTGACCATTTCAATGAAGGCGCTTTTCTAAAATGGTCCCATATGGCTGTACTTGGCGCATGTTCTTCTAAATTTTTTTAACCATTAATTAGCCCAAATGCATCTTAAGTAATGTAACGTTGCCGACTACGACCACTTCCTTACACATATCGGCACCGTGGCGTAGTGGTAAAGCTACTGCCTTGGAGCGCCAGAGACACGGGTTCGATCCTGACTACGGCTATTTGTCTGTACTGAGTTTGTCCATTCTACCCGTGACCTGCGTGTGTTTTCTTCGAGATCTTCGATTTCACCCAACACGTCAAAAAAGTCGAGTATGTAGGTTACAGGTTAATTGGCTTGGTGTAAATGTAAACATTGTCACTAGGGCAGTTTGAAGTGATCACTGGTGGGTGCGGACTCGATTAGGCGAAGGGCCAGCATCCGCGTGGTATCTCTACATTAAATATCCACCGTGAGGGAACAAATGCGCTTCACGACGTGTTTGAATGTTTCTCCTCCCTCCTTCGGCTTATGCACTCGTTTGGAGAACCGTGCCAAATATGAAACTCTTTAGCTATTCTACTCGTGATACTATAAACCATGAAAGGTCACCTCACGAACCCGTACAGTGAAGGGATGAAGTTCTCAGATCAATCCAGTTTCGTTCTGAATGGAATCCTTCGAGTCCCGGCAACATCCCAGTAAATATTTTCTGCACGCACTCGAAGTTAACATCATCCTTCCTGAAGTATTGACAGAACTGTATTCGAGAATGATATTCCAAGTGCAGAAAGAAGGAACTGCAAAAGCTACTTTAAAAAAAGATACATAACATTATGTAGACATTATTGGGTCAAACAACATCTCCGGAGAAAATGCACACTATGTTACACATTTAATGCTGCAAACCTGTAAATAAAAGTCGAACCTTACACTCCTTTCACCTCCAAAACATTATCGGGAAATCCATCGAGCAACAGGGATATTTTCACCTTTGTGGTCCTGGCGCTTTTCAGTAATCGCGACCAGATGTGAAGTCTGGTGACTTCACTTATAGCATGGATTTATATACCAAGAATGCCATTCTTCTGCCGTAACCAACAGATAATAGTTGGCTATGATTTTGGAACTAGTCATTCTTCTTAGTGCTGAAAATGCATGCTATTTATTAATATCATCCACCGAGCTAGCCTCAAATGTCTTTGAAATAGAGACGTTTACCTTTTCTCCATGCTAGGTGTTCTTGTTGCCGTGATTCAGAGGCCACGTGATTTCGTGGCAATTGTAAGTGAGCCCGAATATGTTTCCAAGCATCTAGAAGCGAACCTGCTTGCTTGAAATGTGGTGCTGTTAGTAGACGACTCCATCTTAGCTGAAAACGTGTATACTCCTTTCATTATAGAACTCACCATCGTCGTACACACATGTTCGTGTCCCATAGTGTCAACCACTGCTTACATTTTCTGTACATTATCAGCTCACCGGACTAAATGCGAACTTACAGGTTGAATGGTCTAAAGCAAGCACACATCTGAAGACGAATGGTCGAGACATAGGATGGCATCTCCATGCGCGTCGATTGGCTCTGTCTGCAAACATTGTTAAGCATGGGCAAAGTAATGGTAAGGGCTTGCCTCCATAGTTTATAACTCAATAAGCAAAGATTAGAGTTCTGCTGGAAATTAATTCAAACCACGCAGCCACGTTCTGCACGCTCTCTATCTGTTGTCCCTCAGAACTCTGTCATACCATGCCCAGCTGTTGATCAGAACAAACATGCAACATCTTGCTCGCATTCCGTTGTGCGTGACATTCGTTATTGGTAACAACGTTTATTTTTTTAATGTTTTCATGTCCTTCAAGAGAGAATTGCAAATCTGTAGATTGATGATGCATGTGAACCAATCACACTCAGCCAGCATCACTAACTCCACCCCACTATAACACTTATACTAAGGCCTATTCCCAGCACCGTCAGTCTGAGCAGCTAGGATGAAGTGACTACACCTTGTCTTTAAATGCTGCCAAGTTACAGTGCTGATTATATATGTGTTTAAATCATATACTCTCAGGTGTCTGTCTACATGGTGTCAGAAGTGGCATTAATCCCAAAGAACTGAACACTGCCATTAAGCGCCCACACCATCCCACGAAGACAGTAGAGAATGTTGCGGCAAAGATCGGAACGGTCACCCTATTTTCTGTCCGAGATGCAAAGAAACGGTCATACGACAGATCCAGCAGACCACTCCAGCCTCTACTGCCGGGCCAGGTCGTCCGTCTATGAACTTCAACTGGACATTCTCGTCTGGGCACTGTTGTACGCCCGACTGATGAGCCGCGATCGTACCTTGTGGACTGTGAGGGAGCGGTATATCGGAGAAGTCGACAACATCTGCTTGCTGTGAAGGAGCCCCGACTACCGCCTGCTGATCCCTATGCTCCGCCGCTCCAGTTCCAGCCGCCTTTCGCAATGTCTCACGCCCGTGGCCGCATGCCTTGCACCCCCCCTCCCACGTCCCTCGGTCTCCACTAACCACGGGGTTACACATACCGCATGTTACCCCTCTCGGTCACCACAAGCCTCTCGCGTGCGATTTTCACCTCAGCCTCTCCGCCTAATCCTTCAGTGGAGGGAGGGGATGGTTGGGTCTGATGCTGATTAAAGATGTGTTTAAATTATATACTGTCTCAGGTGTTTGCCTACAAAACCGAAGCGGTCGGGTTAAACATAGAAACATAGAAACATAGAAAATATGTGCAGGAATAGGCCATTCTGTCCTTCGAGCCCGCAACGCCATTCAATATGATCATGGCTGATCATCCAACTCAGTATCCTGTACCTGCTTTCTCTCCATACCCCCTGATCCCATTAGCCACAAGTGCCACATCTAACTCCCTCTAACTAAATGTTGTGGCCTAGCATATCGGGTCCACAAATCAAGGAGGCACAAGGGAAGATACAAAACAAAATACACAAGGTATGCGTAGTCCTTGCCATCAGTAAATGTCGTTTGGGATATAAATGGCCATCGGGATGTTTCCGTTTTCAGTTTTAGAGATACAGCACAGAAACAGGCCCCTCGGCCCACCAATTTCACGTTGACCAGCGATCCCCGTACACTAACACTATGCTACACATTGGGCACTTTAGTTTCATTCTTGGAACACAGATTCTTGGATTCATGGAACACATCGCAGAACAGCTTATATTGACGTCGCAACACGTCTCATGCTTCCAGAAACCCACTGCACCGACGAGGTCCTCTCTCCAGCAGCCGGGCTCCTTACCGGCCCTATGTCGGCCTTCTCCCATTGTGGGCGGGCGAACCGGGACTTCCGGCTGAGTGCCCGCGCGAGGCGCTTGTTCTCCGTCCTCGGTCTGCGGCGGGCGAACCAGGCATACCGGGCTGGTCCTCAGTAATTGGCGATTGAGGTCTCGCCTAGCGAGCGATACTCTGTCCGCGTTGAGCTGCCTACTGCTGGGTGTGGCTGCGGCTAGATCACATTTGGCCGCGCTTTGGCCACATTCGAGACACATGCAGGTTTGCCGTTTAATTGGTCTCTATAATTGTTCCTGTGTGCAGGAGAGAGGCTGTGTGCGGGTACTTGCTGGTCGGCGTGGACGCGATGGAGCGAAGGGACTGTTTTCACTCTGTAAACTAAACTAAAGAAAACACAAGCAATGTCTTATAGTTCACTCTATAATTCGCTCTCTTCAGAAACGGCTCGAAGTTAGATTGTTTTCCTTTCAATGCTACATTATCGTGTAACTGAAATGTAACTAGCAGATGAAAGTGTTTTCACGGGAAGTAAAGATAATGAAATGTTTCTGGCTTCTTCGTCGCATTTCTTTATTCTTCCAGGTACTTTTTAGATAGAGAGAACAAAAGATGAAAAACTCTTTTGTTATTAACATAAATCCTATTAAATCGTAGACAAAAATATCAGCGAGATTGATTCGAATTGATCGGAGAGCACCTTGGTTCGCATTGAATAATTACAATTGTTGAAACAGAATCTCTTGTTTGTTTCATATTGCTCATGTTGACAGTTGTTCAAAGAAGAAGAAAGATTCACCTGGTTAACTTGATCAACACATTCCTATGTATTCATAATTTGAGTGTTTAGTAATAAATTGATCTTTGGCTAAATCGACTAAACCTGTTGTTTTTATTCCTGTGTTGAAAGAAGTTGCGCAACTTCTGGGGGCAGATAAATCATCGGTAACCCGTCATTGTCAATGTGTATCTGCAACATCAGAGGTGCAGCTGTAGAAACGCTGCAGAATATGACAGTGCCCCAATGCCTTAATTCATCGAATCTGCTTTTTAACATTAGGACCGAACTCTCTCTTGAGTACATTAATTTTATTTTATTGCTAATATTATGCAATCTCCGGTCAGTCACCAATCAAATACACTTTACTGATTGCACCTGGCGAATTCTATTTTGAAGAAAAATAAACAGCCTTTATCATTAACCTTCTTTTTCGCCTTCTAACTGCTGCTTTGCCGCTGGAGATTTCTTTTATTTTCTGTGCAATTGTACATGTTCAGTATCTGCGGTATTTTGTATTTTATTAAACTACGCCATATTGCAGCTGGTCCAAATTCGGCGCATCTTCTGCTGCATATGCCATACATGCAGGGTACAGCCATTGCCTGAAAATTAAAATAAAAATCGTTTAACAGCAGGCACAATCACTGTTCATAATCACTGCACCTCTTCGGTCTTCCTGTGGCCATTGCGAAAATAATACCAAACTTCCTAAACCTGGACCAGACTCTGTCTGTTTTGGAACTTTGAAAATATTTTGTTGCGTGCTATCCAGTCAGCAGAAAGACAATACTTGATTGTATTGGAGCCATTTGTAGTATTATATATACATGATAATGGAACAACGTTTATTGCAAGGTGAAGCCAGCATAGCCGAATCAAACATAGTGCTAGGGTCAGCATTTAGGTAGATCAGTTGAAAAACTGATTTTTAGTTCACAATGTCTGTGTCGACCCGATACCAAGGGCAGCTCCGATCTACCTGCGCGTTACCGATATCCCTCCATTCCCTGCAGATTCATATCTCCATCCAAAATTATTTTAAATTCCACTATCGTATGCGCCTTAACCATCAGCCCTCGCAGCGCGTTCCATGCACTCGCCACACTTTGTGTAAAACACTGCGCCGCACATTTTCTTTAAATGTTGCCATTCGTACCATAAAGCTGTGGCCTCTTGTATATAATGTTTTCCATTCTGGAAAATCAAAGTTCTGACAATGGAACTGGTCTCATAAGTTTACACAACTCAACCAGGTCTCCCCGCAATCTCCGACGTTCCAGAGGGATACAAATCCAAATATGACCAAACTCACCCTGTACCTAATACCCGCTAATCCAACCACCATGCGCAACTGAGCAACTGCGGCTGTAAAACACGCTGTTCTTATTACGTTTCTCCATCTTGCTGAATTGGCAAAGTCATTCACTAATGGCTTTGCTGCCGGTCACCAGTTTGTGCAGCGTGCTAGTTTAGTTAGTTTACATTCGTTTGGTTTAGTTAAAGTAAACTAAACAAATACAAGTATAAATATAAAGGAGGATCGTAAAAGTTTCTTTAGGTATGTGATGAGGAAAAAAAATAGTTAAGACCAAAGTTGGACCTTTGAAGACTGAAAAGGGTCAATTTATTATGGGGTACAAGAAAATGGCAGATGAGTTGGACAGGTACTTTGGATCCGTCTTCACTAAGGAGGATAGAAACAATCTTCCAGATGTACTATCCAGATGATCTGGGGTGACGGAGTAAATGAAGGAATTCCACAATTGGCAGGAAATGGTGTTGGGTAGACTGATGGGATTGAAGGCTGATAAATCCGCAGGGCCTTATGATCTGCATCCCAGGGTAGTTAAGGAAGTGATTCTAGATATCGTTGATGCATTGGTGATCATTTTCCAATGTTCTATAGATTCAGGATCAGTTCCTGTGGATTGGAGTGTAGCTGATGTTATCCCACTTTTTAAGAAAGGCGGGAGAGAGAAAACAGTGAATTATAGATCAGTTAGCCTGACATAGGTGGTAGGGAAGATGCTGGAGTCAACTATATAAGATGAAATAGCGGCTCATTTCGAGAGAAGCAACAGGATCGGTCCGAGTCAGCATGGATTTACGAAGGGGAAATCATGCTTGACTAATCTTCTGGAATTTTTTGAGGATTTAACTAGGAGAATGGACAAGGTAGAGCCAGTGGGTGAAGTGCACCTGGACATTCAGAAAGCATTTCTGCCACCGCTCTACCACCAATAACATGTGTCCTAATTTTGCCCACTAATCTCCTATGTGGGACCGTATCAAATGTATTCTGAATGGCCAGGACACTACATTCACTGGCTCTCCCTTGTCCATTTTCCTACTTCCATCCTTAAATAATATTCCAGAAGATTAGTCAAGCATGATTTCCCCTTCGTAAATCCATGCTGGCTCGGACCGATCCTGTTACTGCTATCCAAATGTGCCGCTATTCATCTTTTATAATTGATTCCAGCATCTTCCCAACCGCCGTTGTCAGGCAAACTTGTCTATATTTCCCTGTTTTCTCTCTCCCGCATTTCTTAAAAGTGGGATAACATTAGCTACCCTCCAAGCCACAGGAACTGATCCTGAATCTATAGAACCTTGGAAAATTATCACCAATGCATCCACAGTTTCTAGAGCCATTTCCTTAAGTACCTTAGGATGCAGACTATCAGGCCCTGGGGATTCATCAGCCGTCAGTCCCATCAGTCTACACAACACCATTTCATGCCTAATCTGGATTTCCTTCAGTTCCTTCGTCACCCCAGATCCTCTGGCCACGACTACATCAAGACATTTGTTTGTGTCCTCCTCAGTGAAGACGGATCCAAAGTACCTGTTCAACACATCTGCCATTTCCTTGTTCCCAATAATAAATTCACTTTTTTCAATCTTCAAGGTCCAGTCTTCAAGGATGTAGTTGAGGCAGGTATTGTCACAACGTTCAACAAATATTGCGACAGGTACATGGATAAGATATGTTAAGAGGAATATGGGCCACTCGTAGGCAGGTGGGTGTGCAGATGGAGTACGTTGGTCATCGCGTGTAGTTTTGGCCGGAGGACAATGTTTCACGCTGTATGACACTAAAACTCTATGCGAAGATCGAAGAACAACCAGTCACCTTCCGCTTGTGCAAGGCGCAAGTTTCGGGAGTTAACATCCGAGTCTTCAACGTTACTAAATCTCTCTTGCTCCTCATTTGGAAGAAAATTCGGCATATCGACGACTGTCTTGATTATATTGCCTCTCGTGATAACGTTCAAAACTTGAAATGTTTACTCACAACATCGTTCGCTCCAGAGAAATAAAATATCCTGACCTATACAGTCTCTCTCGGAATTTAACTTCTCCAGTCCTGGCAAAAACCTTTTCATTAATACTCTGCCACTCCCCACATTAATGGTATCAATGCTAACATATTGCGATCTGGAGAACATCGCACGTGCGGTCTCGCCTACGTCCTATACCAGATGTTTGAACTCAACTTATACCCATCTGCGTGGGACTCCCGCAGTGAAATAAGCCCACACCGCAAGCTGGCTGAGTGAAGAAAAAACCATACCATCCACATTCAAATATACTCGCATTGGTTGTAAGCAGATAGTTTATGAACAAGATGGAGAAATGGCCCTCTTTCCGTGCTGTGTAACATGCAACTGCCACTTACAGTGAGAGTTCGTTCAAAATACCTGCCCCGCCCGCCAGGAAGATTTGGCGCTGCGTCCCTTCAAATATTTACCGTCTCATTTTAGTCTTTTGCCCTCTTTTAGAGACCTACATCCGAGGAACAAAATAAAATACCTCAACTGATCACCTTGTCAAATTTTAACCCTCCATAACTCCTCATGGTTTTGTTCGCTGCAGAGGGAAAAAACTTCTCCATTATCCAGTCCATCTCACAATTCACACCGTCCAATATTATTACCATTTTTTGTGAGGAGAGTTGCATACTCCCTAGTTTAAATGGATCCTTAATGAATTATTTACAAAAATACTATCCCTCCTCCTGTGCTGTACTGCTCTGTAAAGTTTTTTTTCTGTGAATTGCTTAGTTTGAGTGCACAAAACATGACACTTCTTTCTTAGGTCACGACATTCTTCAGAATGATCTACTCCCAAACATGTACCGCCGGTCAGATTCTCCTTAACCGATTCAGTCGGCTCTATCATCTTGCATATCAACATTCTTGATATCTCCAAGGGATCAATGCATTGAGATTATTTCGCCCTAATATCTGGAATAACAACAAAATCTATTCACCTCTCGTTTTATGAATTAACACATTTCTTTCAAGATAACCTGTAGATCAAGAACATTTCTTGTCGATATTTATTTCTGGTCAGTTTCCACGTTACACATAATATTTGCATATCCTTTACTTCATGAAGTGCCAACAGTTGAAAGATAGTAATGCTGCTGTTGTAGCTGAATTGTATGAGATGTCGTCTAGAAGGTTCCTGTGACTTACATCATTTGGAACGCTGCCCAAGAATGATTCCCTTTTCTTTTGAAAAGGAGCTGCATGAGGAATCCAGGATCAAACTATTAATGGGTGCATGTTAATGAATGGAACGGTGTCTGAAAAATGCATTACAAATGCTACAAATAAAACACTATATTATATCGCAGATTGTGTGGATAAATGCTATATGACATGTATTTTGCTGCATCTTCGTGTCACACCTTTAAATTTAAAAATAGAATGTGCAGTCGTATCTTACATTTCCCTTGTGCGGTTGGTACTCAGCTGGTGCCTGAGTCGCAAACGATCGCATAATGAGTTTGATCGCTTTGAATCACCAGGGAGCAACCTATTTGTTGAACGGTCCACAACGGATGTGCGCGGGGAGGTGAACGCACGCTGTCCTTCATTTTTTTCTAGGAATATAAATATAGCGCGGTTTGACTTCTCACTTTGTCTTCTGTAAGTTTTGAACGGCATAACTGGGTACGGCTTGACGGAGAAATGGGTTGGAAGTGGTATTTGACAGCTGAATATTATTATTATCCAATTCTAGCAGCAATCGCAGTACCTGGTAGGTCATTGGAACGTGTATTCGGGACTGACTTGTGGGATGATGTGTTGATAAAGGCAATGTTAAAGGTAAAGTGCAAATAGAGTGCGAAACACGGGAATGCTGGACCGCATCCGTCTTCTATGAATTATCGTTGGTGATATTAACTCCGAGGAACTTGGAATCATCAACCACTTCCACTTCAGCACCGTTGATGGTGACCGGTGATCCATCGCTTTTCATGAAATAGATAACTTGCTCCTTCGTCTGGTTGATACTGACGTTGAGATTGTTATTATCTAGAAAGTTGTGGGAGCAGTTACAGCCGAATTTGGCCGCGGGTCGTAAGTGTTTAGGGTGAAGTGTCGGGGACGGAGCAGACATCTTTATGGGGCACCGTTGTTGAGAATTATTGTGGAAGGGGTGTTATCACTGATTATCACTGATTAAGGTATGTTCATTAGAAAGTCGATTATCCACTCGCAAGCTGGAGTGCTGATCGCGAGGCTCGGGAGTTTATCAATGTGTTTGGATGGGAGTAGTGTTGAAGGCAAGTGTTCCAGCGGAGAAATGGGAATCTAACGTTCGCCTCCTTCCTGCCGGGCTGTTACAGAGAAGGGTTTAGGTCCAGGACGATGGCGTCTGATGCGGAACTGCTGCTGCAATATGCAGTCTGCGGTTCATCAAAGGCGGCTGGGAGAGGGCTCACGCTACCTGCGTAAACCGCTGATAGCTAATGCGCACATCTCCTTAGCACGCACTGAGGGATTGCAAGTAGAGCAGTCGTTTTCGACCAAATAAACAAACCGTACCAAAAATTTACCCCCACCCCAAATTAGCATCGCGTTTTCCTTCCATGTAACGACAGTTTCCTCTTTTCTACTCCCCCAGTTAACTTGTTGGCGATTGTGATACTGTCCCGCAGAAATTGTGGTCTCTCAAAATGCACCACTCGTTACCTGGTGGCCATGGCGGCGGTGGACCTCTCAGTGATTGTCTGCGAAGTGATATTACATCGGATTGCCGACGTTTACTGGGCGCACACATTCTTATTCCACAATACTGTGTGCAGGTGCATTATGTTCCTCGCTCCCGCCGCCGTTGCCTGTTCGGTTTGGCTCACGGTCGCTTTCACATTTGATCGCTTTGTGGCCATTTCCACTCAAAATCTGAGAACCAGATACTGCACCGAAAGAACCGCGGTGGTGGTTATAGTGACCCTAGCTGCGTTGTTCTGTTTACAGAACGCTCCCTGGCCATTTGCGTACACTTATTATCTCAGGGATCAGCAGGGTATTCTGTGGGGTTGCCGAATACCATATCCCTTTTATGTTCTGCCATCGTGGATAGCATTTTCCTGGACTCAACAGCTGCTAATACCAGTCATTCCTTTTTGCTTGATTATGCTGATGAACGTGCTCACAGTCAGGCGCATTTTAGTGGCCAGTCGTGTCCGCAAAAAACTCCGCGATCTCAGTAGTGATGACCCCGAGATCGCAAACCGCAGACGGTCCGTAATTTTACTCCTAGCAATTTCCAGCAGCTTTATGCTGCTCTGGGGCACAAATGTGGCATATTTCGTTTTCTATCGATGTACGAACGCATTTTGGTACAGAGGGTTGAAGAACCCATATGTAACATTTAAACAAACTGGAATTATGCTACAACTGTTGAACACCTGCACAAACACGCTCATTTACACCGTGACCCAGAGGAGGTTCAGAGTGCAGCTACTCCGGGTACTCATGTTCCCCTTCACCATACCTGTAACCTTAATAAAATCGAGAAAACCTGGTGTAAAATAACATTACAATACTAATCCCTTCGTGAGTGAGTGCAAAAACTAGGTAATGAAGGAGTTTCCTCCGAAATTTTTCCGCATCAATTTTCAAAAAAATAGCTGCGAAATACAATCTGAACGCGTCCCCTGCACTGGAAATCACATTTGGCCATCTATTTAACACGCGACACGGGCGCGTTGTTCAAAGTGCCCAGTGGGGAGGGCGGCCATGTGGAACCGAATGCTATGTTGTGCTGGAGCAGACCTCCAATGATTCCGGAATTGAGCCTCGCCGTTAACTGTTTTCACCTTCCTTTAAATCCAGCGGCAACGTCTCCAGCAGCCAATGAAAACAGACATACAGTTATGGTCCTAAACATTGCATGCACCATTACTCTACAATTCTTTGATGCGTTCCTTGGTTACGTATGTAAGTGCCCAGTGCACAAATGTGTTTAATAAAACTCTTGCTGCAACATTTACGTTAATAAGAGTTCGATTTTATTGTTGCTTCTCGCACTCAATGTAACGCCTCATTGCTTCTTACAGAGGCTTTCGGTTTTCAGTACAATTATTAACTCTGCACCGGATGCAGCCAAAGGTAGTGGGTGCTATTCATACAAGTTGGCATTACTAATTATATATTTAATGCAAGCAGAGTGTAACAAGCGAGTGTCCAGTAGAGGGCGGTAAAGTGAGTACGTTCGCCTGTGTGGTAAAGAGATTCTGAATCGATTTGCATAAACGTTCCACCTCCACTGATGCATCGCCGACGCTGGAGCTCTGCCAATTTGTGATTCGAGGGAGTGCTCAGAGAGTCGGATTTATCTCCTCCTGCAGGGCAAGGAAATGTGAGAAATCCATTAATTTATTTTCTCCACCGATGGCGGGTGAGATTTGCATAGCGCCAAATTTGGGTTGAGTACTCGCTCCCCAAATCCTCCGCTCCCGACGCGGTAACGATTACATTTTTACATATTCTGATTGACATTTTTCCCCTCGAGGCCGAGAACACATTCATTGAACATTTTTTGCTTTATTTCTTGACTTATTACTGATTAAAAATAAGTAAGAAGTTTAAAAACATCGAAATACTTTGAATTTAAAACGACCGGCTGCAACTGATGACGTCACAATGGCTCCGCCAGCAGTGAACAGCTTCCCCGAAGATTTCATGCTACATTTCACGTTATTCGCGATTAAAGCATTAAAAATGCCAACTTTCACAGGATTTTTACATATTCTTTAAATTTTTTTAAATCATTTTAATTGGGTAAAGTTAGTTTTTAAGTAATTCATGTCCAGCAGATTCAGATCTGTTAAAATCGGCTACATTCTTGTCTCTGCTCCCTGTTGCCACCTGCCATTCTTTGGTTTATATATCTTTTCAGTAAATGTCATTCAATTTCCAGCATGGTCAGTGGGGAACTGCAAGCCCATTATTGTCACGGTATTTGAGAGAAATATATTTCCTATCATGGGACTTCAAGAGGGAAAGAGAAAGTTAAGTAAAGTAGTGATATTGATAGTTAGTGAAATAATAGAGAGAAAGAACCCGTAAAGATATAAAGAAAGAGAAAATAAGGAAGAAAAAACAAAACGAAAAAAACAAAAATAAGAAACAAAAACAGGGAAAATAAATAAAAAGGAAAACGCATATACCTGCTTCATATCTTTCCACGCCCGTCACCCAGTTCTGAAACAATTAATTTCCAGGGTTATGTTGCACCATATACTTGTAATAAGTCGATAAAAGGAGACCAAATCTTTCAGATATGTGCAGGAGGAGGCCATTTCAAATTTGGTCTGCCTTACCTGCTCGGACGAATTTCATATCTTCGAGATGTAACGTTTCAGACATGCTTGAAATCCACATTTTGAGCGTTGGGGTGGGTGCATTTTTCCAGAATTTGTGTATAAGTTTTTTTGCCGTTATCAAACCATAGTTAAGGAGACAATTTTGGTACGAAGACAGCTCAGAGCCGGCTTCCATTATCCCAATTTTACTTTAAATAATTTTTAGAAGATTTCAAAAATGTCTTTCCAAAATTTAGCTAATTTTGTGCAGGAGACAAATGAGTGTGCGATAATTGCATCTTGAGATAAGCATTTATCACAGATGGGAGAAACATTTGGACAAATTTTATTCAGTTTAGTTCTCGAGTAATATAGTCTATGTAAAATTTTAAATTGAATTAAGATATGTCTTACATTAATCGAACATTTGTGTACATATAGCAAATATTTATCCCATCAGTCTTTCGAAATTTTTATAGATAGTTCTTGTTCCCAATTTCTTCTAATTGCATCTGACGATGGTATTTCTATATTTAGAATGATATTATACAAGTATGATATTAAATTATTTTATTCCGCCTTTCTATTCATGCCTTCATCTAATAGATCTGAGGTCAGAGTTTGGTATTGTTGAGTATGTTTTTTCAAGTAATCTCGAAATTGAAGGTATTTAAAATACTGATTACTTTTCAGGTTGTATTTAAGTTGCAATTGTTGGAATGCTAAGAGATTTCCCATTTCATACATGTCTCCGAACGTTTTAATTCCTATTCTTTCCCAATGAGTAAACGTTTTATCAATAATATATGGTTTAAACGACGGATTATTAACTATAGGAGAGAGAAGCGATAGATTTCTTAATTTGAGGGTTAGTTTTATTTGTTTTCAAATTCGCATTGTGCTATGAATAATTGGATTCTTCTTGTATATTGTATTATTCAGTTTTATCGGGGAGAGTAGGATCGCTCCTATGTTAAAAGTAGAACAATCCTCTCTCTCCATTACTATCCAGACTACCTGTTGGGCAGAATTGTCCAACCAGTAAATTATATTTTTGATATTCACTACCCAGTAACAGTACAAAAAATTGGGCAGTGTCAGTCCACCGAATTCTTTGGGTTTACACAAGTGTATTCTTTGGATTCTATGGGATTTATAATCCCAAATAAAATTTGTCATGTAAGAATCGAGTTTAAAAAAAATTTAGGTAAGTATATTGGTATTGATTGAAATAAATACAGAATTTGTGGGAGAAAAATCATTTTAATGACATTTATTCTGCCTATTAAAGACATCGGAAGTGTTTTCCAAAATTTAATCAAAGTGTTTAATTTGGTAAATAAGGGCATATAGTTTGCACGAAATAAAGACTGATATTTTCTGGTAATTTGGATACCCAGATATTTAAATTTTTCTGTAGCAATTCTAAAGGGAAATTTTAAAAGGTGTGTCGGCTCTTGAGGTTTTATCGTCATAATTTCGCTTTTGTTCCAATTTATTCTATATCCTGAGAAGGAAGCGAATTCCTCTATTAAATTTAATATATTTGGTATGCTAATTTGTGATTTTGTAATGTATAATAGTACATCATCTGCATATAGTGAAATTTTATTATTCGAGTGTTTAGTATTATAACTATGGATGTTCGGATGCGTTCTTATACTTTCTGCTAGGGGCTCTATCACAAGTGCAAATAGCAGGGGTGATAATGCACATCCCTGTCTATTGCCCCAGGATAGTTGAAATTTCGGAGACAGTATGTTATTGGTCAATATTCTAGCAGTGGGCTTGTCATATAATAATTTTACCCATGAGATGAAATTCTCTCCCATTTGACATTTTTGCAATACTTTGAAGAGGTATTCCCATTTTACTTGGTCGAATGCTTTTTCTGCATCCAGTGAAATAATTGATAAATCTTCCTCTTCAATTTTATGTGAATGCATTATATTAAAAAGACGCCACAAATTATTGAATGAGTGTCTCTTGGGTATAAACCCCGTTTGATCCGCATTTATTAATTTACTAACATATTTGCTTAATCTTGTTGCTAGAATTTTCGCTAGTATTTTCTGATCTGTATTTAACAGTGCGATAGCTCTGTATGAACCAGTGTCTTCTACATCGTTATCTTTTTTAGGTATAAGTGTAATAGTTGATTCCGCTAATGTTTCTGGTAATGTCTGTTCTTTAAATGCGTGTGTGTACAGTTTTTGTAAGCGTGGTGAGATTATCTCGTAAAATCTTTTATAAAATTCATTACTGAATCCATCAGGTCCTGGCGTTTTACCGTTCCTCAGTGAATTTATTGTCTCTTCTCTTTCTTTAATTGAGACCTGAGCTCATAGTTCCTCTTGTTCCAGCAGATTAAGTTTTGGGAGGTTGCAGTTCTCCAAATCATTTATGACTTTAGTGCTATCTATTGTTGTTTTAGATGTATATAAATTTTGATAAAATTGAGCAAATCTTTTATTAATATCTTTAGGTAACGTTAACAATTCACCTTTATTTGATTAAATTTTTGGAGTCATATGATCCTTTTCCCGTTTTTTCAGTTGACGTGCCAAACGTTATGTTGTGGCGGCAGCCTATACACGGGCCACTTATGCTCGAACCCTCGTCAGGAAGTACGAGGGCGGGCACGTGACGTCATGGGCTAGAGGGAGTGTCCTGGTACTTAAGGTCATCTCACCTCGAGACCACCAGGTGTTCAACCGGTAGCTGAGCCCGAGGGAACAACCTCGCTCAGCTTCAGCAACAACATTAATAATAGTTAGCGCACCAACCTAACGTGTCGACCCTTGAATAAACAACTGTTTGAACCGGCCTGACAGGTCTCCTCTTTATTCACCACGTTTGGTGCCGCGACATTGGTGACCCCCTACTGTCCAAATTGAAATTTGGATTTCTCCTGAAGCTCGCAGCCTCGGGAGACCTGATGTCTGCAGCCGACTGCCCAGCCCTGCAGAACTACGCTGCCGCCAACCCGGCCCTGCGGTAATGTATGCCGCTACATCTGGGATGCCGCCGCTTCCCCACCAGCTGCTGCTCACCGGAGCTAAGAAGCCACGGCTGCCGCCGCTCTCCCGCTCCCGGCAACGGGGCAGGCCGCCTTGTGTGACGGGCCACCGAGCTCCCCCGCATGACCTGCCCGGAGCCGACTACCGCAGTGGAGAGGTTTTACCTGCCCCCGTTGCCCCACCAGCTGCTGCAGGAGCTGCGAGCGTAGCAGCCTCCTGCCCACAGCAAACCCGACGCACGCCCGACGGCTCCTGGAGCGGAGAGAGTACCTGCCGCTCTCCCACTCCCGACAACGGACCAGGGCCCGGCCTCACACCGCGAACATGGCTCCAGGCCCTGCACTGCACCGGGCCTCTCCGCTCCAGGCCGTGCCCCGGCCTCACCTCATCGCGGACCCGGCACTGCAAAGGGCCTCACCGCAGCCACGGCTCCACGTCCTGCACCGCACCTGGCCCCGCCGGCCGCTGCCGAGGGCCTGGCCACCCGATAGGGCGGTCTTACCTGGGGCGCCTGCCGAAGTCGCCTTTTTTCTCCTCACCGGCGTGGACTCCGAAGATCCCTGGGTGCTGGCTGGCTGCCTGTCCGGCCCAGGGATTCAATTGCTGGTGAAGGCCGCCTCAGCCGGCCGGCAAAATGGCCACCGCGGCCTCCTGAACAAGCGGCCGTCAAAACTACAAATATGGCCGCTGAGAAAAGACCGAACTCACCTGACCGCCATCGACAGCGCCACCTTCCGGCCGGATGCCGTCACTGCAGCCTCACCGCCGTCCACAGCTTCCAGCTGGATGTCGTCCCTGCATCCTGACTACCGGCAACAGCGCCACTGTCAGGTCGGAGGCTGTCACTGCAACGATGCACAGCTTTCAAATCCTGCACTATGAACATTGGACAATTTGAACTTGCACTGATTGCACTGTAATTTGTGTTTTTTTTTTCTGTTCATTTTGTGTTCACTGCATCACCACGCACCACGCTGAGTTCAGCAATTAGTTTGTTTATTTTATTTCGGGTTTTTTTTTTTTTCCCTCAAAGATGACGACTCTCCCAGCCATTCCTGGGGGCCGCATTTTACAGGACACTCTCCCTTAGCTGGTCGAGGAGATGCGACTGTGTCTCTTCTGTCTGGCGGTTACTGCATCGGTCCCCTCGCACCCCTCGGTACCTCGGGATCGCCCACGCAGAGCGTTACTGCGCCCGTGGGCCCTCCGTCCCGACCCACGCCCGGGGTGTCCCAGACCCACATGCAGTAGCCGCCCTCGACCATGCTATTCCTTCCGTCCGGCGGTTTCTGCATCGGTCCCCTCGCACCCCTCGGTACCTCGGGATCGCCCACGCAGAGCGTTACTGCGCCCGTGGGCCCTCCGTCCCGACCCACGCCCGGGGTGTCCCAGACCCACATGCAGTAGCCGCCCTCGACCATGCTATTCCTTCCTCTGGTTCTGGGGGGGGGGGTCCTGTGGCGGCAGCCTATACACGGGCCACTTATGCTCGAACCCTCGTCAGGAAGTACGAGGGCGGGCACGTGACGTCATGGGCTGGAGGGAGTGTCCTGGTACTTAAGGTCATCTCACCTCGAGACCACCAGGTGTTCAACCGGTAGCTGAGCCCGAGGGAACAACCTCGCTCAGCTTCAGCAACAACATTAATAATAGTTAGCGCACCAACCTAACGTGTCGACCCTTGAATAAACAACTGTTTGAACCGGCCTGACAGGTCTCCTCTTTATTCACCACGTTTGGTGCCGCTACAATGTGGTATATCACCGAATTCAACGTTTTCCTGTTTTGTGATTTGAAATAGTCTTATAACTCTTGCAGATAAGATTCCGTTTAGTTTAAATTTCAGTATTGTTATCTTGTTGTGTTTGTCATATTCTGATCCACATTGATCCCCTCCAGGCAGAGAGCACCTTCGCTGAACATGTTATGCTTTATTTCTCGACATTACCGATTAAAGTTTAAAAAGACTTTGAATTCAAAACGACAAGCTTCAACTGATGACGTCACAATGGCTCGGCTAGCAGTGATCAGCTTCACTTACGTTCGGGAACGATCAGCCATGATCACAATGAATGGCAGTGCTGGCTCGAAGGGCCAAATGGCCTCCTCCTGCACATATTTTCTATGTGTCTATCTAAGCACAATCCCCAATTAGTACAATATGTAGACAGGTAGTACACTGGGGACCGCATGCAAGCATCGCCAGGTTTTGGCACCATCTTCAAAGTCCAGTTCCTGCCTCCACCGCCTCCTCTGGCAGCTCATTCTAGCGTCAAGTCAAGAGAGTTTTATTGTCACATGTCCCGGATGGGACAATGTAATTCTTCCTTGCTGCAGCACAACATATATGTGAATATAACGGGGGAAGAGAAAAAAAAATTAAAAAAAATCAATAAATAACAAATATAGTGCAAATAACAAATAACAATATCGTATTTTGCAGTTCAGAGCTCAAAGCTTATTCTTATTATTCAGAAGCTTATTCAGAAGCGGATTACTCAGAGCCTATTGGTTGTTGTGTTTAATAGCCTGACGGCTGTGGGGAAGAAGCAGTTCCTGAACCTGCACGTTGCAGTTTTCAGGCTCCTGTACCTTCTCCCCGATGGCAATGGTGAGATGAGTGTGTGGGCCAGGATGGTGTGGGTCCTTGATGATTTTGGCTGCCTTTTTGAGGCAGCGACTACAATAGATCCCTTCGACGGTGGGGAGGTCAAAGCCGGTGATGGACTGGGCAGTGGTCACAACTTTTTGTAGTCTTTTTCGCTGCTGGGCGTTCAAGTTGCCGAACCAGGCCACGATGCAACCAGTCAAAATGCTCTCTACCATGCACCTGTAGAAGTTTAGGAGAATCCTCTTCGACATGCCGAATCTCCGTAATCTTCTCAGGAACTAGAGTCGCTGATGTGCGATAATTGCATCTTTATAATTGCATCAGTGTGCTGGGTCCAGGAAAGATCTTCGGAAATATCTGTGTGCGCAGAATCTAACTCTCAGATCTCCTTTACGCCCCTCCCCTTCACCTTAAACCCATGCCCTACAGTCTTAGACATTCGTCCCATACAAATAGCAGTCTGGCTATCTAATAAATCTAAGTTTGTAAACCTCTCTCATGTCACCGCTCAGCCTCCACAGGGAACCAAACCCAGCCTATCAAGCCTCTCCTCATAACACTATTTATTCTACTTCTTCTTGCGTATGGCGTGCACAGCCTAAAGTTGTAAGACAACTTTTTCTGTTTGATCTGTTGTTTGTGCACGCCAGGTTGATTGCATTCGTTAAAAAAGGGTAGCAATGTTACAAAATTTTGAGATTTTAAAAATCAAGTCTGCAATTCATCCCATCAGATAAAGCATAAAAAGAAGTTTAATTTGACACCTAATTCACTTTCATATCTTCAGTATTAAAAAATTGGCCATTTTCATACTCGGAAATTAACATCTTGTTCCCTATTGCTTTTCCATTGACTTAACACAAAAGCTGTGATCGAGGACAGTCAAAAGCCCATAACTTTCTTAAAAATTAAGAGAACTTAAAGACATTTTCAGTTATTATAGATTCAAGCATTTTGAAACAAATATGAAACAATCTTACTTGAATGACCGGAAATTAAAGCATATAATTAGTTAGTTACCCAATTGTAGGTAATTACTAAACTCAATTACTAGATCTAAACATCTATCCATTTCTTAATAAAAGATTAACATTTTTAAATAGCCTAAGTGTCCAAATAACATTCACACAAGAATTCACAATAGAACATGATTTTTAAATTTCATTGTCATGAATTTACAGGCCAAATGGAAGGAATTTAGTGTTTAATTCCCGTAAATTAATGGCCATTTTAATCAACTTGTGAGTGGGTTTTTGTGGAACGCGATCAATTGGAACGTTGCATTTGCGGTGAATTTAAACCCCATATCGGCAGGAAAAACACTGCCGGTTCGTATGGGGCCTAAGTCACCTTTTCGCAACGTAAAATTTGGATTAAAGTAATCCTAAGAAGCACGTTTATATGTAAAATAAACGGCTTTCCTTTAGTTGTCCCGTACCTGAAATCCGTCCCCGTTGTCGGCGTTCACGGCATTAGAAGCTATTTTTTATTTTACTCCAGCGCTGAAATTATCGGGCGATTTAAAATAATAATTCACAGACCGGCAGTCGCAACAAATCTTCAGCATAAGCTAGCACCCCAAGAAAATAAAACTCCGGCAGGCGGTAGAAAACCGCATTTTAACCTCGCCCCCCCCCTCAAAGGCGCCAAAGTCGCGCACACGGCCAGTGACAGAACTGCAGCGCCGCTGAAGGTAGGTTTTGTAACATACCTAAACAGGGTGGCCCACGTGAAGGTTGCAATCTCCCACCACCCCCCCCCCCCATAACTCCAGTCGAGGTAACATCCTTGTGACTTTTCCGCACCTTCTCTAGCTTCTGAAGAAGGGTCTCGACCCGCAACGTCACCCATTCCTTCTCTCCAGTGATGCTGCCTGTCCCACTGGGTTACTCCAGCTGTTTGTGTCTATCTTCGGTTTAAACCAGTATCTGCAGTTCCATCTTGTACCTTCTGTAGCTTCACCCTGTAGTGAGTCGACCAGAATTGCACCCCATATTCCAAGGGCGATTTGAACAGTTGTAACGTGATGTCCCAACTCAAACACTAAATGTCTTTGCCTTCGAAAGCAAGCTTGCTTTATACACCTTCCTCAGCACCTTGTAGAAACAATAAATTGCAGATGCTGGTTTACATAAAAAGGACACAAACTGCTGGAGTAACTCAGCGGGTCAGGCAGCATCTCTAGGCAACATGGATAGGTGACGTTTCTGGACTTAAAATTTCACCTAAGTTACGGGTCGGGACCCTACCTCAGACCCTCGAGACCCTTCTTCAGACCATGCGGAAGGATCTGGACCTAAAACATCACCGATCCACGTTCTCCAGAGATGCTGCCTGACTGTAGAAGGGTCATGACCCGAAACGTCCCCTAGCCATGTTCTCCAGAGATGCTGCCTGACCCGCTGAGTTACTCCAGCACTCTGTGAAACGGCCCCTATCCATGTTCTCCAGAGATGCTGTTGACCCGCTGAGTTACTCTAGCACTCTGTGAAACGTCACTTATCCACGTTCTCCAGAGATGCTGCCTGACCCGCTGAGTTACTCCAGCACTCTGTGAAACGTCACTTATCCACGTTCTCCAGAGATGCTGCCTGACCCGCTGAGTCACTCCAGCACTCTGTGTGCTTTCCACATCACCTTGTCTACCCGTGTACCCAGTTGACCAGTTTGCACAGAAACACCATTTGTGGACTCTGTCCTGCAAAAGTTTGTTCCTGCCTCCCGGCCCTCGCTGTAAGAGGGTCGTGCTGAGACCCAGGCAGGGAGAGCAGAGACCCCTCTTTGCCCCTGGCCAGGGGACAGTTGACTTCACAAAACCTCCCCATTGTTGAGGAGGATTACGTCACACAGGCAATTCATATGGAGCCTTTCAGACAAGCCCTTCCACACTCCGGTCTACACACAAGATTATGTTGGTTGTAAAGGGCCTGTCCCACGGGCATGCGACTCCATGCGCCAAGCGCGACCTAACCGCAAGCGGGGGCCGCGCGGAGGTCGAGTGATCCCCGTACAGGGCCGGCCCACCAGCATGCGGCTGCATGCGGCAAGCGCTACCAAATCGGAAGCGGGGGCCGTGCGGAGGGCGAGCGACGTCAACACGGTGCTTACGGCGTCGAGGCGGTACGCACGGCCTCGACGCGGCTGCGTCCGGCGTCGAGGCGGTGCGAACGGCCGTCGATGCGGCGCGCACGGCCTCGATGCGGCTGCGGGGCGGCAGGCCGTTGCCGCACGGAATCTTTGAACAGTGTCAGTTTTTCGGAGCGCCGCGCGATGTCGGGACCAGCTCCGCACAACTCTATACCGCTCCGGCGATCGAAGTGGGACCGGCCCGGCGACCACCGCGGGGCCCCCGCGCGGCCCCCGCTTGCGGTTAGGTCGCGCTTGCCGCATGGAGTCGCATGCCCGTGGGACAGACCCTTTAGTATGCGAGGCCACGTTTAGAGTATTGCATTCCGTTTTGGGTACGTGTCATATGAAAAATGTTGTCAGGCAGGAAAGGGTGCAGAGAAAACTTGCGATGATGTTGCCAGCACCCAAGGGACTGAGTTTGTTTCGTGTAGTTCAGAGAAACTGGCCCTTCGGCCCACCGAGCCCGCACCTACCAGTGATAAACGGACATCAACAATACCCTACACACACTAGGGACAATTTTACATTCGTCAAGTCAAGTCAATTTTATTTCTATAGCACATTTAAAAACAACTCTCGTTGTCCAAAGTGCTTTACATTAGTGCAGGTATAACGTGCTACATACAGTGGTACATAGATCAACAATACATACATAAGTACATACATACAGCGCTCCCTCAGAGGACCTCAAGAAAGGCTTGAGAGTAGAAATAAGTTTTAACTCTAGGCTTACAAGTGTTGATGGAGGGAGCTGTTCTGTTGGGAAGAGGGATGATGTTCCATAGTCTAGGTATTGAAAACACGCCAATTAACCTACAAACATGTACGCCTTTGGATTGTGGGCGAAAACCCAAGATCTAGGAGAAAACCCACGCAAGTCACGGGGAGAGCGTACAAACTGTGTACATACAAGCACCCGTAGTCAGGATACGCATGACTCTAGCGCAGTAAGGAAGTAACTATACCGTTACGCCACCGTGCCGCCGTGCCTCTGAGCTATATGGTGAGGATGAGGTGGCTAGGACTTTATGCCATGATGCGCAGGGGGATGAAGGGTGTACACAATCATGGAGGAATTGATCGGGTAAACGCACAGCGTCACTTGCCCCGTACAGGGGAATAGAGAACCAGAGGATACAGGTTGAAGGTGTGGGTGTGTGGTGGGGATTTCACAGGAACCAGAGAGGTAACTTTTTTACACAAACGGTGGTGGGTGTCTGGCTCGAGCTGCCGGGGAAGGTAGTGGAGGAAGGTACTAGCGCAACGCTTTAGACAGGTATATGGAAAGGATAGACATGGAGGAATATGGGCCAAGTGCAGGCTGGTGGGATTAGTGTGGATGGGACATATTGACCGGTGTTGGCAGGCTCGCCAAAAGAGAGAGAGTGGGAGCCACTGTGCGCTGTCCTTGGCCACGTGCACACGCTGCTCATAATGTTTTGGTGGCAGAGGTAATTGATTTGGGAGGTGTTGTTGCATTGGGAACTATATGTCGTATATCATCTGGTGTGCAGTCGATTTACCATGTTATAGAGTCGTGGGAGTATTGAGCATGGAAATAGGCCCATCCGCTCAATCCGCGCACATCGAACAAAATGCGCCATCTACACTAGCCCAATTTGCCTGCGTTTGGCCCATCTCCCTCTAAACCTTTCCTCTCCATGTACCTAGTCGAAATGTATTTTAAAAGTTGAGGTAGTAACTGCCACAACAACCTCCTCTGGCAGCTCGTTCCACACACCCTCCACCCATTGAGTGAAAAAGCATCTCCTCAAGTTCCTATTACATCTCTCCGTCTCACCTTAAACGGTTGTCCTCAGGCCCTTGATTCGAAAGACCCTACTCTGTGTAAAATACTCTGTGAATACACGCTGTCTATTCCCCTCGTGATCGCATACACCTCTACATGGTCATTTATGTAGTCTATTCCTGGAATGTAGTGCAAATATTAGCAGTGATGGCGGATTCAGTTGTAAAATTCGGATTAGATCTGAGAAGAGCAGTTGGTCGGGCGATAGACACAGCAAGATATGTAGGCCCAGCCCAATAACCGGTTGTGATTGAACCAACTTTGCTGGCCGCATTCGTGCTTCAGGAGACAGGTAGTTGGCAGTGACGACCGTGATATAACGGGCAACAGGCTAATTAGTAATTGTACCGCTTTGATTTTCTCACGTAATTCAATGTTAACTCAACAGGAAATTCAGGATGGACAGTAAACACACAGTATCAAAGGAGAGAGAAGCAGATTTACCTCTTATGTCGATATTCTTGTATAAAAATTCGCATAGAGAACCACAGTAAAACACATAGCGCCGGAGTGCTCAGCAGGTCGGGAAGCATCCGCTAAGGGAATGGATAGGGCGAGTCGGGACCCTTCGTTGGTCTGATTTTGGGCTACTGACCCTAAACATTGCCTGTCTATTTTCCTCTACCGTTGAAGCCTGATCTACTGAGCTTCTCCGGTATTTTCAGTTCTGCTCAATATTTCAACATCCGTCAGTTTCACCGTCGAAAGCAAAGATCTATATAGCTCCGCTATAGGATCTATGGTCGAAAGAAGGTTAACACTGGAGAGAACTCGAATAGCCAGCAGGAAAGTATGGAAAAGGGCGGAATGCAGGAATGATGTTATGATCAATGGTTTATTGTGCCAGGTACAACAATACAGCAACTGAATAAGCAAAGACAAATATAGATCGTCGTTATGAAGATAAGCGGGGAAAAGACGCATTGAACACGTGTGATTGCTCATTACGTGCAGAGGTGAGGGTGCACGACATTCAGTCGGGGGACATGCAGTCCTTCGCGGAGGTTTGGAAGATATTCATTGGAACTGTGGCGAGTTTGGAGGATTCCAAAGGACGGTATATCCCCATTGTCCCCATTCAAGGAGTAAAGCCGCGCTGGTCCATATGGGGCATTTATATGTCCAGCATTCTTTCACTCTATCCCATAGTCCCTAAGTGCACACACGGAGACACGTATAGTCTTTTCTTTGACTGCCTAGCACGCAAACAAAACGTTATATTTTACTATTTCTCATTATAAATGACAATAATAAACGGATCTAAACCAAACTAAACTAAACTAAACTAAACTAAACTAAACTAAACTTTACTGTACTGTACTGAATTGAACTCAACTAAACGAAATGAAACCAAACTAAACTGAACTGAACTAAGCTAAACTAAACTGAACTTAATGAAACTCACAGACATGATTTTGGTTTGGTTGGGTTGGAATGGTGGGCAGGATAAATAATTCACGCGAATGCTTTGCGGTTTGGGAGCACACCGTGAATGTTGGTATATGAACACAACGCATTTTCGCTGAGAATAATAAAGCTAGGCACAAAGTCAAAAAAGATTTGCATACGCTAAAAATACCTTCAAAATAACAAAGTAGCCTTCTCCTCCTTGAATGAATAGTGATCTGGTAAATGTTTGATGAAGCGAGGAGTGGATCTCATAATTGAAACTGTAGATGAACAGCCAACAAAACAATTTGCAGCGATATGAAGTGTGACATACCGTTGTTCAAGTACAGGAGCGTTTTTGGCGTTCAAATCTTCATCTCAATCTCTGATTCCATGCATTTCTCTTAACGTCTCCTCTGTGCCATTTTACAAAGCCATTGCCCACATATCGCCCCTACTCGTGCCTTTGCCGTTATCTCCTTTCAGCCCCTGACAAAGCTCGATTGTTTTAATATTGTTATCAGTGGCATTAGTTTTATGTATGTTGTAAGACAATTCATTGAATTAATTGAGAAATTCTTGTCCCTGTTATTTTGAAGATAGTGTGGTGCGTGTGTCTCGAAAGTGAGCACGAAGTCCAGTGTTTTGAGAAGCACCTTTTATTACGTCCTCCCGGCTGTAGGGAAGACCAAACGAGAGAAAGATGGCACCCAAGCCCCTGCCTTTAAACCCTCTGGCTTAGTGCCGCCTCCGGACTGAACCACTCCCGTGCCGAGGGGTTCGACAGGTATAATGGCACGACCCTTGGGAGCCGCCACAGGACCCCCCCCAGAACCCGAGGCACGAAACGCACCGGCGGGCGCACGACCCGGCCGGCCCGCGTGCGGAAGTCAGCAGATCGTGGGGCTGGCGGAGGCATAGATGGAGGGGCGGGTCGAGGGATAGGTTGAGGGACCGGCGGGAGGACAGGTGGAGTGACAGGCGGAGGGAGCCGTGAGGGGGGGGAGCCCTCGAGGCCGAGGTTGGGCAACCAGCACCGGTTGGTCAATGTCCAGGTGTGCCGGGTTCAACCGGTCAATTGACACGGCCTCCGGCTGGCCCCCCATGTCCAGTACAAAAGTCGACTGCCCGTGTTCCAACACCCGGAACGGGCCCTCGTACGGCCTCTGGAGTGGCGTTCGGTGTGCATCACGGCGCAGGAAGACGTATGGGCAGTCCCTGAGGGCTGATGGCACGTGCGGGCGAAATGCCCCATGGCGGGACGTCGGGACGGGTGCGAGCCTGCCAACTCGCTCGCGAAGGCGCTTTAGGGTGGATGAGGGCGTTCCCTGCTGCCCCGACGCCGACGGCACGAACTCCCCGGGCACCGTGAGTGGCGAGCCGTACACGAGCTCCGCCGATGATGAGGCCAAGTCCTCTTTGGGAGCAGTCCGGATGCCCAGCATGACCCAGGGCAACTCGTCCATCCAGTCCGGGCCGGAGCGTCGCGCCTTCAGTGCTGCCTTGAGCTGCCGGTGGAACCTGTCCACCAGACCGTTAGCTTGCGGGCGTGAAGCGGTCCACCATTGTGAGAAGGTGGGTGATTCACCGGGATGGCGGGAGAGGCCCTACGATGTCTACGTGCAGATGGTCGAATCGACGGTGAGGAAGACCAAACTCCTGGAGAGGCGCACGGACATGGCGCTGGATTTTCGCCGCCTGGCACGGAATGCAGGTGCGAGCCCAATGGCCAACCTGCTTGCGCAGACCGTGCCACATGAAACGAGCGGCCACTAGTGCCGTTGTCGCCCGGATTGATGGGTGAGACAGTCCGTGGATCACCTCGAAGACCCTCCGGCGCCTGGTGGCAGGGACGATGGGGCGCGGCTGACCGGACGATACATCGCACAGGATTGTCACTCCTCCAGGACCGAGAGGGACATCCTCAAGGCGGAGGCCGGAGATGGCAGTCCGGTAGGCGGGCATCTCATCGTCCGTGAGCTGTGCCTCTGCCAGAGCAGAATAATCGATTCCGGGCGCCACCTCGAACACGGCGTTGATAGCGGGGCGGGACAATGCGTCGGCCACCCGGTTCTCTTTCCCCTCGATGTAGCGAATAGACGTTGTAAACTCCGAAATGTAGGCCAATTGCCGCTGCTGCCGTGCGGACCAGGGGTCGGAAACCTTCGCCAGGGCGAAAGTGAGCGGCTTGTGGTCCGTGTAGGCGGTGAACGGGCGGCCCTCCAGGAGGTAGCGAAAATGGCGCACTGCCAGGTACAGAGCCAGGAACTCGCGATCGAACGCGCTGTATTTCGTCTGCGCGCGGTTGAGGTGCCGGCTGAAGAAGGGCAGGGGCCGCCAACCTCCGCCCGTCAGTTGCTCCAGCACAGCACCAACCGCCGACTCCGGGGCATCCACCGTGAGAGCGGTCGGGGCATCTGCCCGCGGGTGCACCAGCAGTACGGCCCGAGCAAGGGCCTCCTTCGCGCCGTCAAAAGCTGCCACTGCCTCGTGGGTCCATTCAACGTTCTTGTGCTGCCCACCGCCAGGAGTTGATACAGCGGCCGCATGATGTGGGCCGCGGATGGCACGAAACGATGGTAAAACGCCACCATGCCAACAAACTCCTGCAGACCACGCACCGTGCGTGGGCGGGGAAACCGACGGATGGCGTCGACCCTGTCAGGCAGGGGAACCGCGCCTTGCGCAGTCACGCGGTGGCCGAGGAAGTCAATCTCGGTCACACCAAAACGGCATTTGTCAAGGTTGATGGCCAAACCATGCTCGCTGAGCCGCTGACAGAGCTGCCGAAGGTGGGCGCAGTGCTCCTCGTGCGAGCAGCTGGCCACCAGGATGTCGTCCAGATACACAAACACGAATTCGAGGTCGCGACAAACCCCGTCCATTAGGCGTTGAAAGGCCTGCGCAACATTCTTGAGGCCGAACGGCATGCGCGTGAACTCAAAAAGTCCGAATGGCGTGATGATCGCCGTCTTGGGTACGTCATCCGGATGAACCGGGATCTGGTTATAACCCCGTACCAGATCCACTTTTGAAAAAATTGTGGCCCCAGCCAAATGGGCGGTGAAGTCCTGGATGTGGGGTACGGGGTATCGATCCGCTGTTGTTGCGGCATTCAGCCGTCGGTAATCCCCGCAAGGTCGCCAGCCCCCGCTTGACTTAGGGACCATGTGGAGTGGGGACGCCCAAGGACTGCTCGAATGACGGACGATCCCCAAGGTCTCCACTATGCGGAATTCCCTCCGTGCCAGACGCAGTTTATCCGGCGGCAGTCGGCGCGCTCGTGCGTGGAGAGGTGGGCCGGTAGTCTGAATTAAATGTACCACTCCGTGGCTGGGGGTTGATGATCGAAACTGCGGGGTCATAATGTCTGGGAACGCGGCCAAGATACGTGCGAAGCGGGAGTCCACGGACGACAGGGGCCGTACCACCGGTTGAGACAAACGCAACGTGATCGGCTCCATCGTAGTGGCGTTGACGAAGCGCTGACGCCTGACGTCCACCATGAGGGAATGCGCCCGGAGGAAATCGGCCCCGGGCAATGGCTGGGAGACGTCGGCAATGGTGAACTGCCACGAGAAATGGCAGGAGCCGAACACGATCGGAACCATGCGCACTCCATATGTGCGGATGGGGCTGCCATTCGCCGCGGTGAGGACGGGCCCGTGCTTACCGGAACGAATGTCGGCCAGCGAAGTGGGCAGGACGCTGAGCTCCGCTCCAGTATCAACGAGGAAGCGGGTCCCGGAGCGCCGATCCCAGGCGAAGAGGCGGTGAATTTGGCCGGCCGCCGCGGGAACTATTGGCAGCCGGCCCAGGCATTTTCCGGGAACGTGCACGGCTGGCGGCATAGTCGTGCTGCAGCACCCCAGCGCTGGTGGTAGTAGCATCAGCGCCTCGTGTTGGTGTTACTTGAAGCTTGCTGGCTCCTGTTGGTGGTGCCTGCAGTACCCCTCTCGGCCGCGGGGGCGATCTGACGTGCCGTCGGGCTGGAGCTATCACTCCTTCCACAGCTCCTGCGCCCCACCGGAGGAAATCGGGAGCTGCCAGGGTGACGTCATCGGCACGCCTGCCGACGGCCAGCGCGTTGACGTCATCAGGGCGCGTCGGCCTCAGCGCTTCCCCGTCTCTGCTGACGGCCAGCGCGCTGACGTCATCAGGGCGCGCCATCCACAGCGCGTCGGCGCGCCTCCCGAGGGCCCTGATGTCGGCGAAGGAGACGTCTGTGAGCTGCAGACGAATGTAGGCCGGCAGTAGATGCAGGTAAGTGTACTCGAATAGCAGGCACGGCGTGTGCCCGTCCAGTAGAGCCACCATCTCCTTTAGGAGGCTGGATGGCCGTCGGTCGCCTAGGCCCTCGATATGCAGGATCCTAGCAGCACGCTCCATCCTACTTAGACCATAAATCTGGAGCAGGAGCTCATTAAGGCCGAGCTATTTAGCAGTGTCCGGGGGGGGGGGGGCTGCGAGGAAGTCCGTGACCTCCTCAACCGTGTCCTGGTCGAGAGCCCCCACCAGGTAATAGAAGCGGGTGGCATCGACCGTGATGCCCCGCAGGTTGAACTGGGCCTCCGCCTGCTGGAACCAGATAAGCGGCCGGGTAGTCCAGAAGGTAGGCAGTTTCACCGAGACCGCGTCCAGAGACAGGGCCGGGCCGGCCTGTGAGGAGGTAAGGCTTTGTCTTCCCTCCATCATGACGCCAATGGAGCGTCGGGGTCACCAATGTGGTGCGTGTGTCTCGAAAGTAAGCACGAAGTCCAGTGTTTTGAGAAGCACCTTTTATTACGACCTCCCGGCTGTAGGGAAGACCAAACGAGAGAAAGATGGCACCCAAGCCCCTGCCTTTAAACCCTCTGGCTAAGGGCCGCCTCCGGACTGAACCACTCCCGTGCCGAGGGGTTCGACAGGTATAATGGCACGACCCTTGGGAGCCGCCACAATAGTGTGGAAATCTTTGGCGACTTGATGCCTATCTTTATAATTCTCTTAGAAAATTCTTGTTACCGATATTCACCCGACGTTGTTCACCCCAAGCTCTGCCTCAACGATTACTGTATTCAGATAAAATATACCGTGGCAGTAGCAGTGCCCCAAACTTCGACTCTGTAGATATGTGATTAGTCGGAGTATTTGGCAAATAAGCTTGCAGTGTAGTTACCCGATTGACCAACTAAGCGGGATACACACTTGTTTACACTGCAATTGACGATCCATTCCCTCTATTACAATAAAATACCAGGTTATTCTGCCGATCACTTATTTTCGCAGCTGAGTTCAGGCAGATCAATAACATTCGAACATTTTAAGACACGCCTACAATTTCCAGAAAGATATCCAATTTAACGAAGACATTTTTATGTAGCAACGTGTCTTTATTTGAAATAAAGATAATTTTCATCTTGCTTGTTTCGCTTCCTTAGGCAGGAATTAGGTTCGTGCTAAGCGTTTATTCCGTATGTTTCCCTTTCTACCAGAACAGCCTTCCAGTCCATTCTTGAAAGCAATCAGAAATTGATCCAATTCCGTGTAAATCAGGCCAAAGTATGTTTATTCCAGGGAAGAGAACACGGTTGGCAATTTCGCAATACGTTGTTCATTTTCTGGTTTCCTTATTGTAGATGACATGTGCATGTACCTTTAACCTAGTGACCTCACCACTACTAACCACTCCCCACATCACTAGTATAATTACAACCTTCCCACCCAGTGCTCTCTCTCTGGTTCCGGTGACAGACCACGAACAGCTAGGGCAGTAAAGTATGTGTATCATGAATAAACAGTAGTAAAGACACAGTGTGTTATGACTCCTCTTTACATGGTGTCAGCATCGTACCATTGCGCCTCCAGTTTACCGGGTTTTCTTTCCTTTGACCCGTTTCCCCATTGTGTTTTTTTATCTCCCGTAAACCCGATATGCTGGTCTTCGACTCGGACATTGCCCATCGGTGGGGTGTATTTAGACGTGACTTCCAACAGTACGTCACGATCGCCCATCCTGCTGCCACCCCTGCTACACGGGCTTCTCTGCTTCTCAACCTGGCTGGTCCCGATGCCCTGGAACGGACTGTCGTTTGTCTATGGTGCAGGTGAAGATGCTCGGGACCCAGTATGTCTTATGGCTAAGTTTACCGCAATGTGCGACATCCCCACTAACTGCATTCTAGAGCGTTTTAAAATGTTCACCCGGCGTCAGATCTCTGGAGAGTCAATCGATAACTATATCTCCGCGTTGCGTCACCTGGCCAGGCGTTGCAGCCTGGACACGCTGCCCCCCGATCAACTGACCCGGGACATTTTAGTGTATGGTCTTCAAGATGAAAAACTAAGGGCTGAACTTCTGCGGAAGCATGACCTGTCTTTAGCCGAGGCTCTGCACGCCTCCCGCATGGCTGAGGCTGTCGCCTCGGCAGTGTGGTCTGCTGATCATGACATTAACTTTGCCAGTGTTGCTGACCGCCGGCGGAACGCTGGCCCGCAACGGCAACGCGGGTCCCCTGCACCCGGGGGTAGCAGCCCACAGCGGTGCCCCAACTGCAACTTTACCTCCCATCAGTCTAATGTGTGCCCTGCACTGGGAAAAACGTGCAACTTTTCCAGGAAATTGAACCATTTCTCTGCCGCCTGTCGCTCCTGTGGGAAGCCAATTCCTGCTCCTCGCCGAATGTTAAACAACCTTGCTCGAGCTGATAGCGCGCTTGGTTCACAGTTCCAGCCTGATGAACTCCCTTTGTCTGATACAAGTTCCTCCCAGGGGGAGACCATCATATTTTCGGTGTTGGATGCAACTGCACTGATAACGGACCCTTCGGTTCGCGTTACTGTCAACGGCTCGACCTTCACCGCCAAACTCGACACGGGGGCCGTGACCAATGTCATGTCAATAAGCCTCTTCAAGAAGATAAGGCCTGATGAGAAAGTTACTCCCGATAACTCCCTGTTGCATGCGTACGGGAGTAGCGTGCCCGTTCCGGTGGGGAGGGCTACCCTGCACTGCAAGGTACTGCATGCCTCTCGGCCCCTCACTTTTTATCTACTGGATACTTACAACATCACCCTGTTGGGTGCCCGGGCGTGCCAGGACCTCGGCTTGGTCTCTTTCCACCATGATATCCACCAGGTACGGACCTTTATGGACCCCCTGCGCGAATACCCTGACCGTTTTGATGACAAGCTGGGCAAGCTGCCCTGCAGCTACAAGATCGTTGTCGACCTCGGTGTTGAACCTATGATCCGTCCACCACATCGCGTCTCTTTCGCCATGAAGGACAAGGTGGAGTTAACGCTGCTCAACATGGTTACCATGGGCATCCTGAAGGAGGTGAGCGAACCCACCCGGTGGGTCTCAACCATGGTTGTTGCTGCGAAAAAGGACAAAAGTGAAATTCGCATTTGCATCAACCCCAAAGACCTGAACCTTGCAAACCGACAACCTCATTACCCTATGCGAACAGTGGAGGACGTCGCTGCACAGGTTGGCCCGGCCACTGTCTTCTCGGTTCTCGATGCCAAGAGCTCCTTCTAGCAGATACCGCTGGACGAGCGGTTCTCCTACCTGACTACCTTCAGCACGCCCTTCGGCAGGTTCCGATTCCTCCGCATGCCATTCGGGATCAACTCTGCCAGCGAGGTCTTCCAGCGGACGATGGAGCAGCTGTTCGCCGGTCTGCCGTGTGCCATCATCGTTGACGACATCCTGGTCTACGGTAAGGACGTTGCTGAGCACGATCTCCACCTCCGTCAAGTCCTGGACCGGGCCCGTGAAATCAACCTCAAACTAAACCCAAACAAGTGCCGTTTCCGCGTCCCGGAGGTCACCTATGTGGGCCACGTCTTTACCGCATCGGGGCTGAAGCCTGACCCGCAGAAGACGGCTGCGGTCTCCGGGATGTCCTCGCCCACCGACGTGCCCAGCCTGCAGCGATTCCTGGGCATGGTTGATTACTTGGGGAAGTTCATCCCCGACCTCAGCGAGCTGAGCGCGCCCCTGAGGGAGTTGATCAAGAAGGACACTGCCTGGGCCTGGTTCCCGCATTACCAGAAAGCTTTTGACGTTCTGAAGTCCAGGCTGGGCAGTACCCCCACTCTCCAATTCTTCGATCTGCAGCGTCCAATTGTTCGTACCTGCGACGCCTCCAAGTTCGGTCTTGGGGCTGCTTGCCTGCAGCTCCACGATGGCCTGCAGCTGCCTGTTTCCTACGCGTCCCGCACCATGACCCCTGCCGAGCAGCGCTATGCTCAGATAGAGAAGGAGCTGCTTGCTGTGGTGTTTGCCTGCTCCACGTTCAAGGACTATATTCTGGGCAACAGCTTCACGATCGAGACCGACCATCAGCCGCTGGTCTCTATCTCAACAAGCCGATCCACGTTGCCTCGTCCCGTTTGCAGCGCATGACGCTGCAGCTCCAGCGTTTTACGTTCAAAATTGTATATCGCAAGGGCAAGGACATGTTCGTGGCCGACACGCTGCCCCGCGCACCGCTAACGTCCACCGATCGCCATCCATATTAATCGTCTGACCTGATGGTGCTTAACGTCAACATTGTGCCTTCCCAGCAGATGCAGTCCCTGGTCAGCAACACTGCCAAGGATCCTGCCCTGCAGCAGCTTGCCGACGTCATCAGGCAGGGCTGGCCAGACCGTCGTTCATCCTTGCCGCCTGGAGTCGTGCCCTACTTCCTGGTCCGTGACGAGCTCGTGCTGCACGACGGCGTGGTCGTGAAGGGACACAAGGTCGTTGTGCCTGCTGCCCTGCGGGACCAATACTTTCAGACCGCCCACCGCGGTCATCCTGGGGCCGAGGCCACCCTGTCTCAGGCCCAGAGTTTGTTCTACTGGCCCAGCATGGCCCAAGACATCCGGGAGAGGGTCTCCGCTTGCTCTGTCTGCAATAGCCTCGCTCCCCATCAGCAACGGCAGCCGCTTCTGCAACAGCCTGCCCCCGAGCTGCCCTGGATGACCGTCGCCGCTGACATTTTTGAGTGGCGTGGCAAGCATTTCCTGGTTCTTGTGGACTCGTACTCCAGCTGGTTCGAGGTTGACCAGCTGCACTCCCTCACCTCTTCGGCCGTTATCGGGAGGCTGCGCAGCCACTTCGGAACCTTTGGCACCCCGGCAAGTCTTCAATCGGACAACGGCAGCCAGTTGTCGAGTGCCGAATTTCGAAGTTTCGCTGCCAGCTGGAACTTCCGACACTATACCAGCAGCCCGGAGTACCCTCAAAGCAACGGCTTGGCGGAGCGCGCTGTCCGCAGTGCTAAGGACTTGCTGGAACATTGTACACTGTACCATTCTGACTTTTACCTGGCCCTCCTCAACCTTCGAAACATTTGCCGCGACACTGCCTTGGGCTCCCCAGCCAACGGCTGATGTCTCGCACTACGAGACCTCCAATCCCGGTGACACAGCGGTCCCTCGTTCCCTCTGTTCCCCAGCCCGCTGCTGTCCAGGAGCGCAATGCCTTCAAACAAGATATCCAAAAGCGCTCCCACGACAAGTCCTGCCGTCCCCTCCCGCCTCTGTTCCCTGGCCAAGTCGTCCGGATGCAGTCCCCCTCCGGTCACCCCAGGCTTGCCATCGTCGTCGGTACTGCTGGTTCGCCGCGGTCCTATCTAGTCGACCATGACGGTACTATTTACCGCCGGTCCCGCCAACATCTGCGGCTTGTTAACGAGCCCCCACCGCCGCCTGCAGACCCCTTTTCCCCCCACTGTCTGCCACGTTGCCTGCCCCTCCAGCCAGTCCTCCCTCGCCTGCCCGTCTTCCAGCTATTGCTCCTGCTTCCCCTGCTCCGCCTCCGTTTTCTCTTTCTCCTCCCGATTCCCCGGTTCTCTCACCCGCGCCTGCTCCTACTCATGATCCTCCTGCAGAGGGGGGAGATGGCGAGCTGCGTACCCGGTCCGGGCGGGTGGTCAGGCCGCCTGTCTGTTATGGTGATTTTGCTTAACTGTTTGCTCACCTGCTCGTAGAGTATGAGACGTGGTCGCCCTGTCACTACGGTATTGCTTTTTATTTCCAAGGGGAAGGATGTAGATGACATGTGCATGTACCTTTAACATAGTGACCTCACCACTACTAACCACTCCCCACATCACTAGTATAATTACAACCTTCCCACCCAGTGCTCTCTCTCTGGTTCCGGTGACAGACCACGAACAGCTAGGGCAGTAAAGTATGTGTATCATGAATAAACAGTAGTAAAGACACAGTGTGTTATGACTCCTCTTTACACTTATGATGCAGCAGCTATTACATTTGCCTTGCGCAAATGAAAACATTGTATTACATTAGAGGCAAGTCACAAATGACTAGAGATGCTGGAATGTGCAGGAAAAATAAAATGTTGTGTTGGAGGAACTTAGCAGCGTCTGCCAGACATTGTACAAAAAATGAAATGCGTGAGACGAGATGTAGTACACGAACGGTGAATCCCCACCTGCGGATTAGTGGATGGACTCTGGTGAATGGGAGACGGGTGTAGATAATGGCAGGGCTTGGTACGTTGCCTGTTGCTTCGTTGTCCATATGGAGCATCCTTTGTTCCAAACACATTCTCGCAAATTTCCCCATTCGGCCTCCCCTGCGCGGACTACGGCTTGTGCGCTGCCTCTTGGAACCATGCAGTACAGGCTAATATTATTAACTTCGCCACTAACGTCCGCCCTGGCCTCCAAGTGACTGGAACCACGTTGCCCCTCCTATTTCCTAATCGTTTTGTCTCTCACTCACCCTGTGGTTACACCGAAACAACAGATGAGGAGTGAATTAATCAGCAGCAAAAACATAAAACCATTTGCTGGAAATGTGTTCACTTGAAACATGTTGGGAATAGTATCCTGGCATACGGCAGAAATAGGGTGGCAGATAGGGCTTCATGCTGCAAGTAGGAAGTGTCAATATGAGTTTTTGCAAACACATAGAGGAGGCACGCAGGATCACGTGATGTGTTGAAGGTTACAGACTCAATTCATCATCGTTTCCGCTCATCGAGCCCTTTTCTTTTGACGACCACGGATGGATTCGGGGGCCGGTGTTGTTGCATGGTTGACACCAACTCAGAAATAGGAGCCGCGCCATGCTTCCGCGGTGCTATCAATGAGCAAGTGTGGAATCGCTCTCCTCTTGTCCGCGTCTGCGATGACGTTGCAATAAAGGACTCGATGTACTGCGCTCAGCTGCAGTGAGCAACATTGTATTCCCCAATCGAGCCTAATATCGCCAATGAAGGGAGCACACATATGAAGAAGTTTATGTTTATCCTCGTCGCCAATAAGCGCTACATTTTCAATCTCGGTATCATTCATAATCGCACTCAAGTTTCTGTTTGTATGCCAGTTTTTTATCTTCCCTCCTGCTAATGGCCCTGTCACACTGTGCGAGCTGACCCACGAGGTACCCCGAGCGAAAGACTCGTGGTTGTGCACGAGATTCCAAGTGTATGATCAAGTTTAACCGAGTTCCCACGGGTATGACTCAAGTTTGCCGTTAACTGTCATTTCTGCGATGTTCCAAGTTCGTCACCCGAGTTATCAAGTTCCTCTCCCGAGGTACTCTTGAGCCAAGCGTGAATGAAGGTCTGTTTTAATAAGCAACAGTGACTGAAGGAGTGTTTCGACCCGAAACGTCGCATATCTCTTCTCTCCGTATGTGCTGCCTCACCCGCTGAGTTTCTTCTGCATTTTTTGTCTGCCTTTGCATAATTACAAGCCTTGTTACCACCGTTTTTAAACACAACAATATTCATGCTCAACATTATGTTTATCCAAGTACGTTCACTGTACTTCCTTTACTGTAATAGACGTTGGAACCTCCTGAGTTTGTGATGGGCGCTATTTAAATACAGGGATGTCTTTTCATTGCTGGACATCAATGTTTTTCCCTGTAACATATTTAATAGAATTTACACTTTATAATTAAAGTATTCGCATCCGCATATAAAATCTGAATTAAGCCGAATTACTCATTGAACTGGCAATCGTGACATGAAAGCCATAAAGACGGAAATGGCAGACACAGACGCAGAATATTTGTATCTGCATTGCATTTACGTGCAGTTCATTTGGACCACAGTCTATGGCCCTTCCGCTGCAGGATATTGAAATGGGGACCCGTCAGACAAGGGTAGGGATATCACCCCAAGGGGCACATAGCGACAAGAGAGTTTTGTTTAAATATAGATGGAAACAGTCCTGACACTATTGAATGTATAGACACTGATAATGCATTGCACTGTTTTTGTTTTGTGCACATTTCTTATTCTGAGTAAAGTTTATTTTAGAAAAATACCGAAGGCATTAACCACTGAGAATCTATGAAAAGATTTCGCACGGTTTTTGTTTTATACATATTTTATTCGGGAGAAAGATTATTTTTGAAATTACACATGGCATTGGTGTATTGCATATCCTGTACATCTTTTTATGATTTTTTTTTTTAAATTAGAAATAAATCCACTGAAGGCACTGTTGTGTTTTTAAATCTGTTTGGAAGGATATGGGTCATACGCTGGAATGTGGGGCGCCATGTTCGGCATGGAGAAATTGGACCAAATAAGCTGTTTCAGTGTTGTATGACTGACTATATGAGATCAAATAATGTTATACTTAATTATAATGGTCAAACTCAAGTACGAATCGAAGTGCAGTATATAGAGTGCAAAATACAGTTCTCAGCATTGCACCGCACCAGTTGCACAGAGAGTCCAAATGTCCGTAATGAGGCAGAGGTGAATCGGACATTACCTTCGGTTATAGAAAGACCTTAAAGAAACCTGATAATAGAGGGGAAGTAGCTGTTCCTGAGGCTGGCGCTTTCAAACTTCTGTACTGCCCGCCGGACGGGAGCAAGGAGAAGAAGAAATGACCGGGATGGGACAACTCTTAGATTATATATGTTTTGAGGCATCGTGGAATGTAAATGGAGTCAATGGTGGGAGACCTGGTCTTTGTAAAATAATATATCCTATAAGATTTTTTTTCTCATTTTGAGACATGTAGTAAAATACTGTGTTCTGATACTAACTATTAAATCCCTTAAATTTGCAAAATAACTGTTTATTAGTTCTGGCGAGGACAGCTGACCCTTTACTTGTGCAGTGAAACTTGCTGCCTTTAACAACATTTCAGCGGTAATCTTATCATTATTTACCGTATCAGAGCTGAGGGAGGCAGATGCACCCTGCCCGGGGAGAGGCCGCGGAGAGACTGCGGGGGGAGTACCTCACTGACTGTGATAGGGAGAGACAGAGGCGCACACACACACACACACAGTGTGGAGTTCCTCTGGCTGAGTGTGTGTGTGGGGTGTGTGTGTGTGGGTGTGGGGGGTGGGACACACACAGAGAGAGAGAGCGAGAGAGAGAGAGACACACACACACACAGGAAGCGTGGAGTACCTTTAACTGTGTGTGTGGGAGACAGAGGCAGACACACACACACAACGGGCAGTGTGTACCTCAGTCTGTGTGTGTGTGTGTGTAGGGGAGAGAGAGACACAGAGACAGTGTGGACCTCTGACGGTGTATGAAGGAGAGAGGGGGAGAGAGACAGAGAGAGAGAGGCACAGAGGCAGTGTGGTGTACTCCGGCGTGACTGTGGGGGGAGAGAAAGAGCGCACAGGACCTCGGTCTATCTGTGTGTGTGTGGGAGGGAAGAGAGACTAAAGCAGAATACATCTTATTGTGTGTGGGGGGAGAAAGAGAGAGGTGGGGTGGGGAGAGAGAGGTGGGGGGAAGAGAGAAATGGGGGGAGACGTATATACACACAAAGCATAGTTTTACTGTGTATGTGGGGGACACAGATGGACTTACACAGATGGACTTACCTCGGTCTTACTGTGTGGGAGAGGTGGCGAAAGAGACGTACACTCACAGAGGTAGAGTCTCTCAGCCTGTGTGAGAGGAAGCGAGTGAGAGAGAGAGACACACACACACAAGGTGGATGTGAAATCTCACCTGCCTGTTTCAGTGACCGGCACCCGCCCCTAGTGAATGAAGACACCCTCATCTGTCTCCCCCTCCTCTCCCTCCACTCTCCACCCTCTCTCCTCCACCCCCCTCCCTCCCTGCTCCAACCCCCCACTCCCCCCCAATTTGGAAATGTCATCCCATCACCCATTCCTTCTCTCCAGAGATGCTGCCTGCCCGCTGAGTTAAAGAGTTCCCACGGTAGTCTCACGAGTCACTAAGGTAAACGCACGGGCCACTGCGTTCTTACAACGTGTTTAAATGTTTCAATTTTTAACCACAATAGTACATTTTAGTCGTGGAAAAGTTTAAACATGTTTGAACTTTTTCAAGAGTTAACAAATTTTACGGGTACCTGCCGTTAGCGCCAAGAGTCGCTAAGTTGCGTCCACGAGTTCCGACGTTCCCGCTACGTTAATTGTACGTGATTACCACGAGTTAAATTTGTTTTAGACTCGGGGTACCTCGTGGGTCAACTCGCACAGTGAGACAGGGGTTTAACAATGATATTCGACATTTCCTGGATCACAGACCGCTTTGATCTATCGTTTTCACACCTTACCCTTCCATATCTCTAGTCTCCCTCTCCACTGACTCTCAGTCTCGACCCCAAACGTCAGCCATCTTCTCTCCGGATATGTCTCTTGTCCCGCTGTTACACCAGCATTTTGCGTCTATCTTCGGCAGGGTACTGCAAGATTTAACTTCATGAAGTAGAGTACAGGTCAGTGGACATCAACCGCATTGTGGACATTGGGATTTGATTCTGGAATTGATGCGCTACAATGTGGATAACTTTATTCTGCACACTGTATCTTTCCCTTTGCTCTACCTATTGCACTTCGGTTTGAATGGGTTGTATTTATGGACCGTTATCTGATCTGCTGGCCAGCATGGGACGCACAGTTCATCACTGTATCTCTGATCATTTATAAATCTAAACCCAATCCATGTGTTTTCCAGACACCAGAAATGGCGATTCTGTTCACACAGATGCCGCCCTCAGCACGGAGCACAGAAAGGGAATCGGTGGGTTTCAGCTGCGCCGATGATACCGCAAGCCGCCCTCGAGAGAAACTGGGTGAGTTGGGAAGAATTCTCAGGCGGCGGGCAACCACAACCACCAAGCGCGGTGCAGATGTATCTCTCTGCAACAGCCAAAGCTGAAACTGATGTTTTTGTAGGAAGGTTTCACTGGTTTCCATCACTGTGCGGCTAAAGGCGCAGTAATAAACTGCAGTGTCGCTCAGCTTCAGCCCCGATAGGGTTAAACGGACTAATTTTCTATCCGTCTGGAGCTGGGCAGAGAAGCGATCGCCTGCAAAATCGTCTTTCTCCTCGTTTCCTGTTGAATGTTTCCTCCATATGAACTCGGGCCTTGAGACCTGATGATGCCGGTACCAAAATAAGTAGTAGTACGTTTCTGCGGTCTCATAGGTGCAGCTGAAAGTCACCGACTCTCCTTCTACCTTCTGTGCTGATGGCAGCGATTGTGTGATGGTATCTCCATGATTGGGATCTGAATAAATATATGGATTATGTTTAGGTTTGTCATGCGTACACGAAAATACGCGGAAGACCTTTGTATTACATGCTACCAAACAGATCAACTGATAATATACAATCAAATCAAACGCACGTTCATTAGATAGATAAAGGGAAGAGAGAGAGAGTGCAGAATAAAGTTATTATTATTGAAGCGAATCTGTCCCAGAGACAAAGGCCAATGTCGACACTGGGGTAGATATGCATCGCATAGCTCCCTTGCATATCGAGGTGAATCGAACATTGCCGTGGCTTATAGGTAGAAAGGAACTGCAGATGCTGACTTAAACCGAAGTTAGACACGAAAAGCTGGAGTATTCCAGCGGATTAGCCAGCCTCTCTTGACAAAAGGAATAGGTGACCTGAAGAAGGGTCTCGACCTGAAACATTACCTATACCAATTCATTTTCTCCATGGCATATGGATGGCGATTAGATAGGACCGGCTTTCCATTTACATATATGGAAAGATTAGACCGGTTCGCATTCACAATGATGATCGACGTTCCGTCGGAGCAAGTAACCGGATTAACTGCTGCGACTTTACCTATCAGGCATGCTCCCCACACAATCCAAATGGCAAATACGCGCATTTTCTCTGTGAAAACCCTTTGTGAATGTCCCTCCTCGACCTGGTGCTGTGCGGCTTTCGGATGTTCTCGCCTCTACTGTTGGTGCTGGTGGCGCAGTGGTGACGCTGGGCAGGAAGTGACTGCGTTCCGCCTACGTCAACTTCCTCCCCAGTTGGGACTCGGTCAGCGTTCTTTCAGGTTAGGCATGTAGTGACTGGGTGGGGAATGAAACGTCCTGCTGTAACAGGGGATACTCGGCTCAACCTTATGAGGAACTCTTAGATATCATAATGTAAAGGAACTGTGATGAACGGGTGAATGCGGGATTTATAGGTTGCGTTGATTGCTGGCGAAATGTACTTTCTGTTTAAATTTAATTCCGAGTTAGAAGTGATTCCCATTCCCACATCGAACCGCATGGAACGTATTAGATGCAAGAGGGATGCAAGTTAGGACGCGAGGCCACCTTTAGAGCATTGCGTTCAGTTTTGGGCACGTGTCATATGAAATAGGTTGTAAAGCAGGAAAGGGTGCAGAGAAGACTGGCGATGATGTGGCCAGCACCAAAGGGACTGAGTTTTGTTTAGTGTAGTTCAGATATACAACGCGGAATCTGGCCCTTCAGCCCACTGAGTCCGCACGTACCAGTGATCCCCGCACATCAACAATACCCGACACACATGGGACAATTTATCATTTTATAACAAGCCAATTAACTTACAAACATGTACCTTTTTGGAGTGTGGGCGGAAACCCAAGATCTCAGAGAAAAACCCACGTAAGTCACGGGGAGAGCGCACAAACTCCCGTAGTCATGTTACACGGATCTCTGGCGCAGTAAGGAAGTAGCTATACCGCTACGCCACTGTGCCGCCGTGCCACTGAGCTATATGGTGAGGATGAGGTGGCTAGGACTTTATTCCATGATGCGCATGGTGATGAAGGGTGTATAGAATCATGAGAGGAGTAGATCGGGAAAACGCACAGAATCACTTGCCCCGTGTAGGGGAATAGAGAATCAGATGATACATGTTTAAAGTGTGTGTGTGTGTGTGTGTGTGTGTGTGGTGGGGATTTCACAGGAACCAGAGGGGTAAACTTTTTACACAAACGGTGGTGGGTTACTGGATCGAGCTGCCGGTGTAGGTAGTTGAGGCAGGTACTATCGTAACATTTAGAATGGTACATGGAAAGGATAGACATGGAGGAATATGGGCCAAGCGCAGCCTGGTGGGATTAATGTAGTTGGGACATATTGGTCGGTGTGGGCAGGTTGGGCCGAAGAGCCCGTTCCATGCTGTATGACTCTCTGAGTCTGACTTGGAGAAATCCCCCCTACCATCCCCCTGTTTCCCCTTCCCATTCCCCGCTTAGGTACCATCGCATTCTCTCACCATCTTGTACCCGAATTCCCTTTGTCCATTAAAATAATGTTTTATTTTACTGTTTCTTTTCATACGTGACAATAATAAACCAAACTAAAGTAAACTTGACTTAACGGAACTAAACTGAATTGAACTCAACTGGACGGAACTGAACTGAACTGAGTTAAACTAAACTTAATGAAATTCACAGACATGATCTGGGAAACGTTCAATGTACAATCACTTTCAGGTATATACGTGTCGTAACGTTAGCTCATCATTTAACACCGAGCTCCTTGGGTAACACTATTTTGCTTTTATTGCTTCAGATTTTCCCTTATAAGTGCAGTGACTCCATCGCAGCTGATCCGTCAACAGATAGGACCCACCCCGCTCACCGCTATTGGAGAGCCAACGGAGACACGGGGCAACAACGAGGGAGCGCTCTGTTTGCCGACGGCATATCGACAACTCAGCTGATAGACACCATGTGGTTCCTCATTATCTGGATGGCGTGGGGAACATTTTTGATAAGTAATAATGACACACATGCATTTCTTTTATCTTTTACTTGTGAAACAGGGTATGAATCTCAGACTTTAAATCTCGCAGGTCTGATCATTTTTTTCCGTTTGGATCTATTTTTACAGATCACGGCCGTGGCGATTCCGTCACTCAGTCACCGCCGTTAGCAGTGAAGACAGAAGGAGAAGCAGTGACGTTGGAATGCAGATACAAAACCACGGGTGCCTACAGGATATACTGGTATCGACAGATGCCCGGCTAAGAGTCCGAGTACACATTACGGAAAGACAGCGATGGCAATGAATGGAACTTCGCTGTCCGTCGTTTCTCTGTCGAACACCAGAGTAAATTCATCAGTTTGACCATCTCAGATCTGGAGCTGAGCGATTCTGCAGTTTATCACTGCACGTTGAGCCGCACAGTGGTGGGAATCAGTATACACCCGTACAGAAACACAAGGCGCCTTGTGGCTCGGGTTGGAATCCAATGCAAGCCTCACACGGCTTCCTGTTCGCGGTTCCTGTCATTATGAGAATTGCTTCCAAAGTCGTTTTTGGTACGATTTGCGTAGGTGCGACGGTGTCTTGCTGAGATCTGTCATCCCTGTATCTCTTCCTTCCGTTAGTGGTCCCTGTTCTTTTCTATTCTTTGCTCCGTCTCTCTCTCTCTTTACCACAGCTTCGAAATGAAAGTCTCGCAGCTTCCCAGCTTCTCAAAAAACGCGGTATTTGGAATGTTCCTTGTTCTGTTCGGATTTCGAATTTCTTCATCCAAAGTCTCCCATGAGTTGTGATAATTTCCCGCCGATTACAATGATCCCAATGCCATTAATAATCTATTTTAGACCAGGCTGCTAAACAGGGTTAGTCCACTGCTCCGACAGCACCAGAGACACGCGTGTGAACCTGACCTCGCCGTTGTCGGTGTGAAGTTTGCACGTTCTTCTGTTCGTCCAATAGATCGTAATTCATCGGGTAGGCGCAGAATATCTTACTCAGAATAGGGGAAGTAAGAACCCGAGGACATGGGTATAAGGTGGAGGGGGGGAGGGGAGTGTGGTGTGTGTGTGTGTGTGTGTGTGTGTGTGTGTGTGTGTGTGTGTGTGTGTATGTGTGTGTGTGTGTGTGTGTGTGTGTGTGTGTGTGTCTGTGGGGGGGGGGGTTAATGGCAACCTGTGGGGTAACTTTTTCCACACACACGGGGCGGTGTATGGAACGAGCTGCCGGAAGAGGCAGTTAAGGCAACAATCGAAGAAACATGTAGACAGGGACATGGATTGGACAGGTTTAGAGGGGTATCGGCAACACGCAGGCAGGCGGGTGTACTAAATGCTGGAGTAACTCAGCGGGATAGGCAGCATTTCTGGAGAGGAGGAATGGGTGACGTTTTAGGTCGAGACGTTTGTGGTCGAGACCCTTCTTCAGACGTCTTCAGATGGGGTATGTTGGTCGTCAGTTAGGCCGAAGGACCTGTTTCCATGCTGTATGACTTTATGACTAGAATTAATTTATCCTTCAAACCCCGACACCATTGATTGATTGATGTTAAGATGCAGCATGAAAACAGGCCCTTCAGTCAACAGAGTGCACGTCGACCATCACTCACCCGTTCACACTAGTTCCTACTTTCGCATCCACTCCCTCCGCATGAAGGCAAATTTACAGCGGCCAATTGACCTACAATCACGCAAGACATTTGAGATGAGGGGGGAAACCGAAGCTCCCAGAGAAAAGATAAGCGGTCGCATGGTTAACCTGCAGACTCCACACAGTCAGCACCTAAGGTGAAAAAAACGGAACGCTTCACCACTGTGCCATAGTAGAGGTGTGAAGCGTAATTGAATTTAGTTTAGTTTAGAGATACAGCGCAGAAACAGGTCCCTCGGCCCATCGAGACCGCACCGACCAGCGAGCCCCCACACACACGAGCGACAATTTACGCTTACACCAAACCAATTAACCTACATGCCTGAACGCCACAGATCTCGGAGAAAACCCACGAGGTCACGGCGAGAACGTACAAACTCCGTACACACTGCACCCGTAGTCGGGATCGAGCTCGGGTCTACGGCACCGGAAGTGCTGTTAGGCAGCAACTCTACTGCTGCGCCACCGTGGCCGCCCGGAATTTAATTTGGTTGGATTGGAATGGTGGGCAGGATAAATAATTCACGCGAATGCTTTGCGGTTTGGGAGCACACAGTGAATGCTGGTATATGAACACAACGCATTTTTCGCGGGAAATAATAAAGATAGGCACCAAGTCACCAACGATTTCCACACGGTAAAAAAAAAAACTTCAAAATAACAAAATGGCCTTCTCCTCCTTCAAGAAACTGTGATCTGATAAATGTTTGATGAAGCGAGGAATGGATCTCATCATTGAAACTGGAGATGAACAACCATTGAAACAATTTGCAGCAATATGAAGTGTCACATATCGTTCTTCAAGTAGAGGAGCGTCTTGGCGTTCAAATCTTCATCTCAATCTCGGATTCAATGCCTTTCTCTTAACATCTCCTCTGTGCCATTTTACAAAGCTCTTGCCCACATATCGCTCCTACTCGTGCCTTGGCCCTTATCTCCGTTCAGCCCCTGACAAAGCTCGATTGTTATAATATTATTAACAGTGGCATTAGTTGTATGAATGTTGCAAGATAATTCATTGAATTAATTGTGACATTCTTGTCACTGCTATTTTGAAGAGCGCGCGCCGGTGTGGACATCTTTGGCGACTTGATGCCGAACTTTATAATTCTCGCAGAACATTCTTGTTCCCGATATTCAACCCGACGTTGTTCACCCCAAGCTCTGCCTCAACGATGACTGTATTCAGATAAATTATACCCCACGTCCAACAGTAGCAGTGCCCCCAATCTCGACTCTGTAGATCTGTGATTATACAGAGTATTTGGCAAATAAGCTTGCAGTGTAGTTACCCGATTGACCAACTAACCGGGATACACGCCTGTGTACACTGTGATTGACGATCCATTCCATCTATAACAATAAAATATCAGGTTATTCTGCCGATCACTTATTTTCGCAGCTGAGTCCAGGCAGATCAATAACATTCGAACATTTTAAGACACGCCTACAATTTCCAGAAAGATATCCAATTTAACGAAGAGATTTTTATGTAGCAACGTGTCTTTATTTGAAATAAAGATAATTTTAATCTTGCTTGTTTCGCTTCGTTATGTCGGAATTAGGATCGGGCTAAGCGTTTATTCCGTATATGTTACGCTTTCTACCAGAACAGCCTTCCACTCATGAAAGCAATCAGAAATTGATCCAATTCCGTGTAAATCAGGCCAATCTTTATTTATTCCAGGGAAGAGAACACGGCTGACAATTTCGCAATGCGTTGTTCATTTTCTGGTGTCCTTATGATACAGCAGCTATTGCGCAAATGAAAACATTGTATTGCATTAGAGGCAAGTCACAAATGACTAGAGATGCTGGAATGTGCAGCAAAAATAAAATTATGTGTTGGAGGATCTCAACGGCGTCTGCCAGACATTGTACAAAAAATGGAATGCGTGAGACGAGATGTAATACACGAACGGTGAATCCCCACCTGCGGATTAGTGGATGGACTCTGGTGAGGGGGAGACGGATGTAGATAATGGCAGGGCTTGGTAGGATGTCTGTTTCTTCATTGTCCATATGGAGCATCCTTTATTCCAAAAACATTCTCGCAAATTTCCCCATTCGACATCCCCTGCGCGGGCTACGGCTTGTGGGCTGCCTCTTGGAACCATGCAGTACAGGCTAATATTATTAACTTTGCTACTTACGTCCGCCCTGGCCTCAAATTGACTTGAACCACTTTGCCCCTCCTATTTCCTAATCGTTTTGTCTCTTACTCACGCGGTGGTTACACCGAATCAACAGATGAGGAGTGAATTAATCAGCAGCAAAAACATAAAACCATTTGTGGAGCTGTGCCCACTTGAACCCTGTTGGGACCAGTATCCTGGCAAACTGCACAACGAGATCGGTAGGAAGTGTCAATATGAGTTTTTGCAAACACATAGAGGAGGCACGCAGGATCAAGTGATGTGTTGTAGGTTACACAGACTCACTTCGTCATCGTTTCCGCTCATTGAGCCCTTTCCTTTTGACGACCACGGATGGATTCGGGGGCCGGTGTTGTTGCATGGTTGACACCACCTCAGAAATAGGAGCCGGGCCAGGCTTCTGCGGTGTTATCAATGAGCAAGTGTGGAATCGCTCTCCTCTTGTCCGCGGCTGCGATGACGTTGGCAATAAAGCACTGGATGTACTGCGCTCAGCTGCAATGAGCAAACATTGCATTCCCCAATCGAGCCGAATATCGCCAATGCAGGGAGCACACAGATGAAGAAGATTATGTTTATCCTCGTCGCCAATAAGCGATACATTTTCAATCTCGGTATCATTCAAAATCGCACTAAAATTTCTGTTGGTTATCTCCCCCCCAGCTAAAAATGATATTCGACATTTCCTTGATCTATCGTTTTCACACCTTACCCTTCCATATCTCTCGTCTCCCTCTGCCCTGACTCTCAGTATCGACCCGAATCGTCACCCATCTTCTCTCCGTAAATGCATCCTGTCCCGCTGTTACACCAGCATTTTGTGTTTATCTTCGGCAGGGTACGACAAAATTTAACTCCATAGGGCAGAGTACAGGCCGGTGCACATCTACCGCATTGTGGACATTGGGATTTTGATTCTGGAATTGATGCGCTACAATGTGGAGAACTTTATTCTGCACTCTGTATCTTTCGCTTTGCCCTATCTATTGCACTTCGGTTTGAATGGGTTGTATTTATTCAGATTCAACTTTATTGTCATTGTGCAGTGTACAGTACAGAGACAACGAAATGCAGTTAGCATCTCCCTAGAAGAGCGACATTAATATGAGCAGTAAATAAATAAATCTAATAAATCCTGGTGGGAGGAGTGTCCGGGGGGGGGGGTGTGATTGGCAGTCACCGAGGTACAGTGTTGAGTAGTGTAACCGCCGCAGGGAAGAAGCTGTTCCTGGACCTGCTGGTCCGGCAACGGAGAGACCTGTAGCGCCTCCCGGATGGTAGGAGGGTAAACAGTCTGTGGTTGGGGTGAGAGCAGTCCTTGGCGATGCTGAGCGCCCTTCGCAGACAACGCTTGCTTTGGACAGACTCAATGGTGGGGAGTGAGGAACCGGTGATGCGTTGGGCAGTTTTCACCACCCTCTGCAGTGCTTTCCGGTCGGAGACAGAGCAGTTGCCATACCATACTGTGATGCAGTTGGTAAGGATGCTCTCGATGGTGCAGCGGTAGAAGTTCACCAGAATCCGAGGAGACAGATGGACCTTCTTTAGTCTCCTCAGGAAGAAGAGACGCTGGTGAGCCTTCTTGACCAGAGTTGAGGTATTGTTGGTCCAAGAGAGGTCATCGGAGATGTTGACCCCCAGGAACCTGAAGCTGGAAACACGTTCCACCTCCCTCCCGTTAATGTGGATGGGGGTGTGCATGCCGCCCCTAGACTTCCTGAAGTCTACAATGAGCTCCTTGGTATTCTTGGAGTTAAGGGCCAGGTTGTTGTCAGCGCACCATGCTGCTAGGAGCTGGACCTCCTCCCTATAGGCCGACTCATCGTTGTTGCTGATGAGGCCAATCACCGTTGTATCATCTGCGTACTTGATGATGGTGTTAGTACCATGTACAGGTGTGCAGTCGTAGGTGAAGAGGGAGTAGAGGAGGGGGCTCAGCACACAGCCCTGTGGAACGCCGGTGTTCAGGGTGAGGGTTGAAGAGGTGTGCTTGTCTAACCTAACAGACTGGGTTGGTTAGAAAGTCCAGTATCCAGTTGCAGAGGGAGGGGTCGATGCCCAGGTCACCGAGTTTGGTGATCAGTTTAGAGGGTATGATGGTGTTGAATGCTGAGCTGTAATCGATGAACAGCATTCTTACGTAAGTGTCTCTGTTGTCGAGGTGGGAGAGGGCGGAGTGAAGTGCCGTTGAGATGGCATCCTCCGTACTCCTGTTCTTGCGGTAGGCAAACTGATAGGGATCCAACGTGGGGGGTAGGCAGCCTTTGAGGTGTGCCAGGATCGTTATCTCATCTGCTAGCTGGTATGCAAAGCATAGTTTATCACTGTATCTCTGACCATTATACATCTAAACCCAATCCATGTGTTTTCCAGACGCCAGACATGGCGATTCTGTTCACACAGATGCCGCCCTCAGCACAGAGCACAGAAAGGGAGTTGGCGGGTTTCAGCTGCGCCGATGATACCGCAAGCCGCCCTCGAGAGAAACTGAGTGAGTTGGGAAGAATTCTCAGGCGGCGGGAAACCACAACCACCAAGCGCGGTGCAGACGTATCTCGCTGCAGCAGGCAAAGCAGAAGCTGATGTTTTTGTAGGAAGGGTCCACTTGTTTCCATCACTGTGAGGCTCAGGGCGCAGTAATAAACTGCAGAGTCGCTCAGCTCCAGCCCCGATAGGGTTAAACGGACTAATTTACTATCGGTCTGGAGCTGGGCAGAGAAGCGAGCGCCTGCAAAATCGGCTTTCTCCTCGGAACCACTATAATATGTATGCAGTATGAACTCGGGCCTTGAGTCCTGATGATGCCGGTACCAAAATAAGTAATAATACGTTTCTGCGGTATCATAGGTGCAGCTGAAAGTCATCGACTGTCCTTCTACCTTCTGTGCTGACGGCAGCGATTGTGTGACGGTATCTCCTTGATTGGGATCTGAAAAAAAGGATTAGATTTAGGTTTGTTATGCGTGCACCAAAAATACGCGGAAGATCTTTGTATTACATGCTACCCAAACAGATCAACTGATAATATACTTAAATACAATCAAACCGAACGCACGTTCAATAGATAGATCAAGGGAAAATAGCAAGTGCAGAATAAAGGTCATATTATTATAGCGAATTAGTTCCAGAGACAAAGGCCAATGTCGACACTGGGGTAGATATGCATCGCATTACTCCCTTGCATATCGAGGTGAATCGAGCATTGCCGCGTCTGAGAGGTAGTAAGGAACTGCAGATGCTGACTTAAACCGAAGTTAGACACGGAAAGCTGGAGTAACTCAGCGGGTCACCCTGCCTCTCTTGACAAAAGGAATAGGTGACCTGAAGAAGGGTATCGACCCGAAACATTACCTATTCCAATTCATTTTTTCCATGGCATGTGGATGTCGATTAAATAATACCCGGCTTTCCATTTACATATAGGGAAATATTAGACCGGTTCGCATTCACAATGATGGTCGATGACCCGTCGGAGTAAGTAGCATGATTAACTGCTGCGCCTTTACCTATCAGGCATGCTCCCCACACAATCCAAATGGCAAATATGCACATTTTCCCTGTGAAAACCCCTTTGTGAAATTCCCTTCCACGACCTGGTGCTGTGCGGCTTTCGAATGTTCTCGCCTCTACTGTTGGTGCTGGTGGCGCTGTGGTAACGATGGGCGGGAACTGACAGACTTCCGCCTACCCCAGCTTACTTCCGAATTGGGACTCCGTCAACGTTTTTTCAGGTTAGGCATGTAGTGAGTGGGTGGCGAAGGAAACGTCGTCATTGCTGTAACAGGGGAAACTCGGCTCCGCCGCGTGAGGAACACTAAGGTATCATATAACATATAACATATAACAATTACAGCACGGAAACAGGCCATCTCGATCCTCCTAGTCCGTGCCGTACACGTATTCTCCCCTAGTCCCATATACCTGCGCTCAGACCATAACCCATATAATAACATATTATATGGGTTATGGTATCGTAATGTAAAGGAACTGTGAGCACCGTGTCAATGATGGATTTATATGTTACGTTGATTGCCTTTTCCGTTTAAATGTATCTCTTAGAATTTAAGAGGTCCCAGATCCCATTCCCAGATCGAACCGCAAGGAATGGATTCGATGCGAGAGAGATGCGAGTTAGGATGCGAGGCTTCCTTTAGTGTATTGCGTTCCGTTTTGCGCAGTCATATGAAAGATGTTGTCAAGCAGGAAAGGGTGCAGAGAAGATTTGAGATTATGTTGCCAGCCCCCAAGGGAGTGAGTTTTGTTTCGTGGCGTAGTTTAGAGATACTGCGCGAAAACTGGCCCTTCGGCCCACGAGTCCGCACCTACCAGTGATCCCCGCACATCAACAATACCCTACACACACGTGGGACAATTTTTCATTTATAACAATCCAATTAACCTACAAACATGTACGTCTTTGGAGTGTGGGCGGAAACATAAGATCTCGGAGAAAACGCACGCAAGTCACGGGGAGAGCGTACAAACTGTGTACATACAAGCACCGGGAGCCAGGATACCCAGGCCTCTGGCGCAGTAAGGAAGTAGCTATACCGCTATGCCACCGTGCCGCCATGCCACTGAGCTACATGGTGAGGATGAGTTGGCTAGGACTTTATTCCTTGATGCGCAGGGGGAGGAAGGGTGATCTTACAGAGGTATACAAAATCACGAGTGGAAAAGATCGGGAACCGCACATGCCCCATATAGGGGAATAGCGAACCAGAGGATACAGGGTTAAGGTGTGTGTGTGTGGTGGGGATTTAATAGGAACCAGAGGGGTAACTTTTTTACACAAATGGTGGTGGTTATTTGGATCGAACAGCCGATGTAGGTAGTGCAACGCTTTAAACAGGTACACGGAAAGGATCACTGGGGGGCTGGTAACATGGAGGAATATGGGCCAAGCACAGGCTGGTGGGATTAGTGTAGATGGGACATATTGGTCGGTGGTTGTGTGTGTGTGAATGTGTGTGTCTGTGTGTGTGAGAGAGAAACGGGGAGTGGTAGCCACTGTTCGCTGCCCTTGGCACCATGCACACGCTGCTCATCATTTTTTGGTTGCAGAGGTAATTGATTTGAGAGGTGTTGTTGGATTGGGAACTATATGTCGTACATCATCTGCTGTGCAGTCGATTTGCCGAGTCATGGCAGTATACAGCATGGAAATAGCCCATCCGCTCAATCCGCCCACATCGAAGAAAATGCCCCATCTATGCTAGTCCAATCTGCCTGCGTTTGGCCCATATTCCTCTAAACCTTTCCACTTCATGTACCTAATCGAAATGTCTTTTAAATGTTGAGATAGTGACTGGCCCAACAACCTCCACTGGCAGCTCGTTCCATACACCCTCCACCCATTGAGTGAAAAAAGCTTTTCCTCAAGTTTCTATTAATTGTCTCTCCGTCTCACCTTAAACGGTTGTCCTCAGGCCCTTGATTCGAAAGACCCAACTCTGTGTAAAATACTCTGTGAATTCACGCTGTTTATTCCCCTCGTGATCGCTTGCACCTCTACAGAATCATTTACGTAGTCTATTCCTGGAATGTAGTGTAAATGTTAGCAGTGATGACGGATTGCGTTGTAAAATTTGGAGTAGATCTGAGAAGAGCAGTTGGTTGGGCGATAGATGCAACACGGCGATGTAGGCGCTGCCCAATAACCAGTTGCGATTGAACCAACTTTGCTGGCCGCATTTGTGCTTCAGGAGACAGGTAGTTGGCAGTGACGACCGTGATACAACGGGCAACAGGTAACTTAGTAATTGTACCGCATTGATTTTCTCACGTAATTCACGGGTAACTTAACAGGAAATTCATGATGGACAGTAAGCAGACAGTATCAAAGGGGAGATAAGCAGATTTATCTCTTCTGTTAATAGACAGTAGACAATAGACAATAGGTGCAGGAGTAGGCCATTCCAGGCAGCACCGCCATTCAATGTTATCATGGCTTATCATCCACAATCAGTACCCCGTTCCTGTCTTCTCCCCATATCCCCTGACTCCGCTGTCTTTAAGAGCCCTATCTAGCTATCTCTTGAAAGTATCCAGAAAACCAGCCTCCACCGCCTTCCGAGGGAGAGAATTCCACAGACTCTCAACTCTCTGTGAGAAAAAGTGTTTCCTCGTCTCCGTTCTAAATGGCTTACCCCTTACTCTTAAACCGTCGCCCATGGTTCTGGACTCCCCCAACATCGGGAACATGTTTCCAGCCTCTAACGTGTCCAAACCCTTAACAATCTCATATGTTTCAATAAGATCTCCTCTCATCCTTCTAAACTCCAGAGTGTACAAGCCCAGTCGCTCTATTCTCTCGGCATATGACAGTCCCGCCACCCCGGGAATTAACCTTGTAAACCTACGCTGTAGTTCGATATCCTTGTATAAAAATTCGCATATACTGAACCACCGACAGTAAAACGTATAGCACCGGATTGCTCAGCAGGTCGCGTAGCATCCGGGAAGGGAATGGATAGGGCGACGTTTCGAGTCGGAACCCTTCGTTGGTCTGATTCTGGTCTATTGATCCTAAACATCGCCTATCTATTTTCCTGTACAGATGAAGCCTGGGATACTGAGATTCTCCGCTACTTTCAATGCTGCTCAACATTTCAACCTCCGTCAGTTTCACCGCCGAAAGAAGGTCAACTCTGGAGAGAACTCGTGTAGGCAGCAGGAAAGTATGGAAAAGGGCGGTATACAGGAGTGATGCTATGAACAACGGTTTATTGTGCCAAGTACAACAATATAGCAACGGGACAAGCAGAGACAAATATAGACCGTGACGCTATGAGGATAAACGGGGAAAAGGTGCATTGGACACGTGTGATTGCAGCATTACGTGCAGAGGTGAGGGTGCACGGCATTCACTCGGGGGACATGCAGTCCTTCGCAGAGGTTTGGAAGTAACTCATTGGAACTGTGGCGAATTTGGAGGATTCCAAGGGACGGTATATCCCCATTGTCCCCTTTCAAGGAGTAAAGCCGCGCTGGTCCATAAGGGGCATTTATATGTCCAGCGTTCTTTCACTCTACCCCCCAGTCCCTAAGTGTACACACGAAGATATGTACAGTCTTTTCTTTGACTGCTTAGAACGCAAAAAATCCGCTTTATTTTACTATTTCTCATTATACGTGACATTAATAAACTGATCTAAGCCAAACTAAACTAAACTAAACGAAACTAAACTAAAATAAACCAAACTAAACTAAACTAAACTAAACTAAACTTAACTTAACTTGACTTAACTGAACTGAATTGAACTCAATTAAACGAAATGAAACTAAACTAAACTGAATTGAACTAAGCTAAACTAAACTGAACTTAATGAAACTCACAGACATGATTTAGGAGCCGTTCAATGCACAATGACTTTCAGGTATATACTGTACGTGTCTTTACGTTTGCTCATCATATAACACCGAGCTCCTTGGGTAACACTATTTTGATTTTATTGCTTCAGATTTTCCCTTATAAGTGCAGTGACTCCAGCGCAGCTGTTCCGTCACCAGATAGAAGCCACCTCGGTCACCGCTATTGGAGAGCCAACGGAGACACGTCGCAACAACGAGGGAACGCTCTGTTTGCAGACGACACATCAACAACTCAGCTGATAGACACCATGTGGTTCCTCATTATCTGGATGGCGTGGGGAACATTTTTGATAAGTAATAGTGACACACATGCATTTCTTTTCCCTTTTACTTGTGAAACAGGGTATGAATCTCAGACTTTAAATCTCGCAGGTCCGATCATTTTTTCCCGTTTGGGTCTATTTTTACAGATCACGGCCGTGCAGATTCCGTCACTCAGTCGCCGCCATTAGCAGTGAAGACAGAAGGAGAAGCAGTGACGTTGGAATGCACATACAAAACCCCGGGTGCCTACAGGATAGACTGGTATCGACAGATGCCCGGCTCAGAGCCCGAGTACATTTTACGGAAAGACAGCGATGGCTATGAACGGAAAGCGGAGTTTGCTAAAAGTCGTTTCTCTGTCGAACTCCGCACCGGGAGTAAATTCATCAGTTTGACCATCTCAGATCTGGAGCTGAGCGACTCTGCAGTTTATTACTGCACGTTGAGCCGCACAGTGATGGGAATCAGTATACACCCGTACAGAAACACCAGGCGCCTCGTGGCTCTGGTTGGAATCCAATGCAAGCCTCATACGGGTTCCTGATCGCGGTTTCCTGTCATTCTGAGAATTGTTTCCAACGTCGTTTTTGGTACGATTTGCCCAGGTGCGCCGGTGGCTTGCTTCCTATTCGCTGAGATCTGTCAACCCTGTGTCTCTTCCTTCCGTTAGTGGTCCCTGTTCTTTTCTATTCTTTGCTCCGTCTCTCTCTCTCCGTACCACAGCTTCGAAATGAAAGTATGGCAGCTTCCCAGCTTCTCATAAAACGCGGTATTAGGAATGTTCCTTGTTTTATTCGGATTCCGAATTTCTTTATCCAAAGTCTCCCATGAGTTGTGATCATTTCGCGCCGATTATAATGATCACAATGCCATTAATAATCTATTTTAGCCCAGGCTGCTAAAGAGGGTTGGTCCACTGCTCCGACAGCACCAGAGACACGGATGAGAACCTGACCTCGCCGTTGTCGGTGTGAAGTTTGCACGTTCTCTTGTTCGTCCAATAGATCGTAATTTATCGGGTAGGCGCAGAATATCTTACTCAGAATAGGGGAAGCAAGAACCCGAGGACATGGGTATTAGGTGGAGGGGGGGGGGAGGGGAGTGCGGGGTGTGTGTGCGTGTTTGTGTGTGTGGGCGGGGTTGTTAATGGCAACCCGAGAGGTAACTTTTTCCACACATACTGGGCGGTGTATGGAACGAGCTGCCGGAGGAGGCAGTTAAGGCAGGGACAATCGCAACGTTGAAGAAACATTTAGACAAGGACATGGATTGGACAGGTTTAGAGGGATATGGGCAACACGCAGGCAGGCGGGTGTACTAAATGCTGGAGTAACTCAGCGGGACAGGCAGCATTTCTGGAGAGAAGTAATGATTGACGTTTCGGGTCGAGACCCTTCTTCAGACGTCTTCAGATGGGGCATGTTGGTCGTCGTGGGCAAGTTCGGCCGAAGGACCTGTTTCCATGGTGTATGACTTTATGACTCTATAATTAATTTATTCTTCAATCCCCGACACCATCAATTGTTTGGTGTTAAGATGCAACATGGAAACAGGCCCTTAATTCAACGTCGACAATCTCCCACCCGTCCACACTAGTTCTTACTTTCGCATCTGCTCCCTACGCATGAAGGCAAATTGATCTACAATCTCGCAAGACATTCGAGATATGCTGGGAATCAGGAGGAAAGATAAGCGGTCGCATGGATAACCTGCAGACACCACACAGTCAGCACCTCAGGTGAAAACTCCCCAGAAATCTTCACCACTGTGCCATAGTAGAGGGGTGAGAGGTATTTGAGGGATGGGGCATCAACGGTTATAATACAATTTAGTTCATTCGACAAATAAATTTAATTCAGTTTTGTTTAGAGATACAAAGGAGAAACAGGTCCCTCGGCCCACCGAGACCGCACCGACCAGCGACCCCCACACATTAACATTATTCAACACACACTAGGGACAATTTACACTTACACCAAGGCAATTAACCTACATACGTGTACGCCACGGATCTCGGAGAAAACCCACGAGGTCACGGCGAGAACCTACAAACTCCGTACGGACAGCACCCGTATTCGGGATCGATCTCGTGACTCCGGCGCTGCAAGTGCTGTAAGGCAGCAACTCTACCGCTGTGCCACCGTGGCCGCTCGGAATTTAATTTGGTTGGGTTGGAATGGTGGGCAGGATGAATAATTCACGCGAATACTTTGCGGTTTGGGAGCACACCGTGAATGTTGGTATATGAACACAGCGCATTTTCGCTGAGAATAATAAAGATAGGCACAAAGTCCAAAAATATTTGCATACGGTAAAAATACCTTCAAAATAACAAAATAGCCTTCTCCTCCTCGAATGAATAGTGATCTGGTAAATGTTTGATGAAGCGAGGAGTGGATCTCATAATTGAAACTGGAGATGAACAGCCAAAAAAACAATTTGCAGCAATATGAAGTGTGACATACTGTTGTTCAAGTACAGGAGCGTTTTTGGCGTTCAAATCTTCATCTCAATCTCTGATTCCATGCCTTTATCTTAACGTCTCCTCTGTGCCATTTTACAAAGCCATTGCCCACATATCGCCCCTACTAGTGCCTTTGCCGTTATCTCCTTTCAGCCCCTGACAACGCTCGATTGTTTTAATATTGTTATCAGTGGCATTAGTTTTATTATGTTGTAAGATAATTCATTGAATTAATTGAGAAATTCTTGTCGCTGTTATTTTGAAGAGCGCGCGCCGGTGTGGAAATCTTTGGCGACTTGATGCCCAACTTTATAATTCTCTTACAAAATTCTTGTTACCGATATTCACCCGACGTTGTTCACCCCAAGCTCCGCCTCAACGATTACTGTATTCAGATAAAATATACCGTGGCAGTAGCAGTGCCCCAAAGTTCGACTCTGTAGATATGTGATTAGTCGGAGTATTTGGCAAATACGCTTGCAGTGTAGTTACCCGATTGACCAACTAACCGGGATACACACTTGTGTACACTGCAATTGACGATCCATTCCCTCTATTACAATAAAATACCAGGTTATTCTGCCGATCACTTATTTTCGCAGCTGAGTTCAGGCAGATCAATAACATTCGAACATTTTAAGACACGCCTACAATTTTCAGAAAGATATCCAATTCAACGAAGAGATTTTTATGTAGCAACGTTTCTTTATTTGAAATAAAGATAATTTTCATCTTGCTTTTTTCGCTTCCTTATGCAGGAATTAGGTTCGTGCTAAGCGTTTATTCCGTATATGTTACCCTTTCTACCAGAACAGCCTTCCAGTCCATTCTTGAAAGCAATCAGAAATTGATCCAATTCCGTGTAAATCAGGCCAAAGTATATTTATTCCAGGGAAGAGAACACGGTTGGCAATTTCGCAATGCGTTGTTCATTTTCTGGTTTCCTTATGATGCAGCAGCTATTACATTTGCCTTGCGCAAATGAAAACATTGTATTGCATTAGAGGCAAGTCACAAATGACTAGAGGTGCTGGAATGTGCAGGGTAAATAAAATTATGTGTTGGAGGAACTTAGCGGCGCCTGCCAGACATTGTACAAAAAAATGAAATGCGTGAGACGAGATGTAGTACACGAACGGTGAATCCCCACCTGCGGATTAGTGGATGGACTCTGGTGAATGGGAGACGGATGTAGATAATGGCAGGGCTTGGTACGATGCCTGTTTCTTCGTTGTCCATATGGAGCATCCTTTGTTCCAAACACATTCTCGCAAATTTCCCCATTCGGCCTCCCCTGCGCGGACTACGGCTTGTGGGCTGCCTCTTGGAACCATGCAGTACAGGCTAATATTATTAACTTCGCCACTAACGTCCGCCCTGGCCTCCAAGTGACTGGAACCACGTTGCCCCTCCTATTTCCTAATCGTTTTGTCTCTCACTCACCCTGTGGTTACACCGAAACAACAGATGAGGAGTGATGTAATCTGCAGCAAAAACATAAAACCATTTGCTGGAAATGTGTTCACTTGAACCCTGTTGGGACCAGTATCCTGGCATACGGCAGAAAGAGGGTGGCAGATAGGGCTTCCTGCTGCAAGTAGGAAGTGTCAATATGAGTTTTTGCAAACACATAGAGGAGGCACGCAGGATCACGTGATGTGTTGAAGGTTACACAGACTCACTTCGTCATCGTTTCCGCTCATCGAGCCCTTTTCTTTTGACGACCACGGATGGATTCGGGGGCCGGTGTTGATGCATGGTTGACACCAACTCAGAAATAGGAGCCGCGCCATGCTTCCGCGGTGCTATCAATGAGCAAGTGTGGTATCGCTCTCCTCTTGTCCGCGTCTGCGATGACGTTGCAATAAAGGACTCGATGTACTGCGCTCAGCTGCAGTGAGCAACATTGTATTCCCCAATCGAGCCTAATATCGCCAATGAAGGGAGCACACAGATGAAGAAGATTATGTTTATCCTCGTCGCCAATAAGCGATACATTTTCAATCTCGGTATCGTTCATAATGGCACTAAAGTTTCTGTTTGTATGCCAGTTTTTTTATCTTCCCTCCTGCTAATGGCCCTGTCACACTGTGCGAGCTGACCCACGAGGTACCCCGAGCGAAAGACTCGTGGTTGTGCACGAGATTCCAAGTGTATGATCAAGAGTTAAACCGAGTTCCCACGGGTATGACTCAAGTTTGCCGTTACCTGTCATTTCTGCGATGTTCCAAGTTCGTCACCCGAGTTATCAAGTTCCTCTCCCGAGGTACTCTTGAGCCAAGCGTGAATGAAGGTCTGTTTTAATAAGCAACAGTGACCGAAGAAGTGTTTCGACCCGAAACGTCGCATATCTCTTCTCTCCGTAGGTGCTGCCTCACCCGCTGAGTTTCTCCTGCATTTTTTGTCTGCCTTTGCATAATTACAAGCCTTGTTACCACCGTTTTTAAACGCAACAATATTCATGCTCAACATTATGTTTATCCAAGTACGTTCACCTTTACTGTAATAGACGTTAGAACCTCCTGAGTTTGTGATGGGCGCTATTTAAATACAGGGATGTCTTTTCATTGCTGGACATCAATGTTTTTCCCTGTAACATATTTAATAGAATTTACACTTTATAATTAATCTATTCGCATCCGCATATAAAATCTGAATTAAGCCGAATTACTCATTGAACTGGCAATCGTGACATGAAAGCCATAAAGACGGAAATGGCAGACACAGACGCAGAATATTTGTATCTGCATTACATTTACGTGCAGTTCATTTGGACCACAGTCTATGGCCCTTCCGCTGCAGGATATTGAAATGGGGACCCGTCAGACAAGGGTAGGGATATCACCCCAAGGGGCACATAGCGACAAGAGAGTTTTGTTTAAATATAGATGGAAACAGTCCTGACACTATTGAATGTATAGACACTGATAATGCATTGCACTGTTTTTGGTTTGTGCGCATTTCGTATTCTGAGTAAAGTTTATATTAGAAAAATACCGAAGGCATTAACCACTGAGAATCTAGGAAAAGATTTTTGTTTTATACATATTTTATTCGGGAGAAAGATTATTTTTGAAATTACACATGGCATTGGTGTATTGCATATCCTGTACATCTTTTTATCAATATTTTTTTTTAAATTTAGAAATAAATCCACTGAAGGCACTGTTGTGTTTTTAAATCTGTTTGGAAGGATATGGGTCATACGCTGGAATGTGGGGCGCCATGTTCGGCATGGAGAAATTGGACCAAATAAGCTGTTTCCGTGTTGTATGACAGACTATATGAGATCAAATAATGTTATACTTAATTATAATGGTCAATCTCAAGTATGAATCGAAGTGCAGTATACAGAGTGCAGAATACAGTTCTCAGCATTGCACCGCACCAGTTGCACAGAGAGTCCAAATGTCAGTAATGAGGCAGAGGTGAATCGGACATTACCTTCGGTTATAGAAAGACCTTAAAGAAACCTGATAATAGAGGGGAAGTAGCTGTTCCTGAGGCTGGCGCTTTCAAACTTCTGTACTGCCCGCCGGACGGGAGCAAGGACAAGAAGAAATGACCGGGATGGGACAACTCTTAGATTATATATGTTTTGAGGCATCGTGGAATGTAAATGGAGTCAATGGTGGGAGACCTGGTCTTTGTAAAATAATATATCCTATAAGATTTTTTTTCTCATTTTGAGACATGTAGTAAAATACTGTGTTCTGATACTAACTATTAAATCCCTTAAATTTGCAAAATAACTGTTTATTAGTTCTGGCGAGGACAGCTGACCCTTTACTTGTGCAGTGAAACTTGCTGCCTTTAACAACATTTCAGCGGTAATCTTATAATTATTTACCGTATCAGAGCTGAGGGAGGCTGATGCACCCTGCCCGGGGAGAGGCCGCGGAGAGACTGCGGGGGGAGTACCTCACTGATTGTGATAGGGAGAGACAGAGGCGCACACACACACACACACAGTGTGGAGTTCCTCTGGCTGAGTGTGTGTGTGGGGTGTGTGTGTGGGTGTGGGGGGTGGGACACACAGAGAGAGAGAGAGCGAGAGAGAGAGAGACACACACACACACACAGGAAGCGTGGAGTACCTTTAACTGTGTGTGTGGGAGACAGAGGCAGACACACACACACAACGGGCAGTGTGTACCTCAGTCTGTGTGTGTGTGTGTGTAGGGGAGAGAGAGACACAGAGACAGTGTGGAACTCTGACGGTGTATGAAGGAGAGAGGGGGAGAGAGACAGAGAGAGAGAGGCACAGAGGCAGTGTGGTGTACTCCGGCGTGACTGTGGGGGGAGAGAAAGAGCGCACAGGACCTCGGTCTATCTGTGTGTGTGTGGGAGGGAAGAGAGACTAAAGCAGAATACATCTTATTGTGTGTGGGGTGAGAAAGAGAGAGGTGGGGGGGGGAGAGAGGTGGGGGGAAGAGAGAAATGGGGGAGACGTATATACACACAAAGCATAGTTTTACTGTGTATGTGGGGGACACAGATGGACTTACACAGATGGACTTACCTCGGTCTTTCTGTGTGGGAGAGGTGGCGAAAGAGACGTACACTCACAGAGGCAGAGTCTCTCAGCCTGTGTGAGAGGAAGCGAGTGAGAGAGAGAGACACACACACACAAGGTGGATGTGAAATCTCACCTGCCTGTTTCAGTGACCGGCACCCGCCCCAAGTGAATGAAGACACCCTCATCTGTCTCCCCCTCCTCTCCCTCCACTCTCCACCCTCTCTCCTCCACCCCCCTCCCTCCCTGCTCCAACCCCCCACTCCCCCCCAATTTGGAAATGTCATCCCATCACCCATTCCTTCTCTCCAGAGATGCTGCCTGCCCGCTGAGTTAAAGAGTTCCCACGGTAGTCTCACGAGTCACTAAGGTAAACGCACGGGCCACTGCGTTCTTACAACGTGTTTAAATGTTTCAATTTTTAACCACAAGAGTACATTTTACTCGTGGAAAAGTTTAAACATGTTTGAACTTTTTCAAGAGTTAACACATTTTACGGGTACCTGCCGTTAGCGCCAAGAGTCGCTAAGTTGCGTCCACGAGTTCCGACGTTCCCGCTACGTTAATTGTACGTGATTACCACGAGTTAAATTTGTTTTAGACTCGGGGTACCTCGTGGGTCAGCTCGCACAGTGAGACAGGGGTTTAACAATGATATTCGACATTTCCTGGATCACAGACCGCTTTGATCTATCGTTTTCACACCTTACCCTTCCATATCTCTAGTCTCCCTCTCCACTGACTCTCAGTCTCGACCCCAAACGTCAGCCATCTTCTCTCCGGATATGTCTCTTGTCCCGCTGTTACACCAGCATTTTGCGTCTATCTTCGGCAGGGTACTGCAAGATTTAACTTCATGAAGTAGAGTACAGGTCAGTGGACATCAACCGCATTGTGGACATTGGGATTTGATTCTGGAATTGATGCGCTACAATGTGGATAACTTTATTCTGCACACTGTATCTTTCCCTTTGCTCTACCTATTGCACTTCGGTTTGAATGGGTTGTATTTATGGACCGTTATCTGATCTGCTGGCCAGCATGGGACGCACAGTTCATCACTGTATCTCTGATCATTTATAAATCTAAACCCAATCCATGTGTTTTCCAGACACCAGACATGGCGATTCTGTTCACACAGATGCCGCCCTCAGCACGGAGCACAGAAAGGGAATCGGTGGGTTTCAGCTGCGCCGATGATACCGCAAGCCGCCCTCGAGAGAAACTGGGTGAGTTGGGAAGAATTCTCTGGCGGCGGGCAACCACAACCACCAAGCGCGGTGCAGATGTATCTCTCTGCAACAGCCAAAGCTGAAGCTGATGTTTGTGTAGGAAGGTTTCACTGGTTTCCATCACTGTGCGGCTAAAGGCGCAGTAATAAACTGCAGTGTCGCTCAGCTTCAGCCCCGATAGGGTTAAACGGACTAATTTTCTATCCGTCTGGAGCTGGGCAGAGAAGCGATCGCCTGCAAAATCGTCTTTCTCCTCGTTTCCTGTTGAATGTATCCTCCATATGAACTCGGGCCTTGAGACCTGATGATGCCGGTACCAAAATAAGTAGTAGTACGTTTCTGCGGTCTCATAGGTGCAGCTGAAAGTCACCGACTCTCCTTCTACCTTCTGTGCTGATGGCAGCGATTGTGTGATGGTATCTCCATGATTGGGATCTGAAAAAATATATGGATTATGTTTAGGTTTGTCATGCGTACACGAAAATACGCGGAAGACCTTTGTATTACATGCTACCAAACAGATCAACTGATAATATACAATCAAATCAAACGCACGTTCATTAGATAGATAAAGGGAAGAGAGAGAGTGCAGAATAAAGTTATTATTATTGAAGCGAATCTGTCCCAGAGACAAAGGCCAATGTCGACACTGGGGTAGATATGCATCGCATAGCTCCCTTGCATATCGAGGTGAATCGAACACTGCCGTGGCTTATAGGTAGAAAGGAACTGCAGATGCTGACTTAAACCGAAGTTAGACACGAAAAGCTGGAGTAATCCAGCGGATTAGCCAGCCTCTCTTGACAAAGGAATAGGTGACCTGAAGAAGGGTCTCGACCTGAAACATTACCTATACCAATTCATTTTCTCCATGGCATATGGATGGCGATTAGATAGGACCGGCTTTCCATTTACATATATGGAAAGATTAGACCGGTTCGCATTCACAATGATGATCGACGTTCCGTCGGAGCAAGTAGCCGGATTAACTGCTGCGACTTTACCTATCAGGCATGCTCCCCACACAATCCAAATGGCAAATACGCGCATTTTCTCTGTGAAAACCCTTTGTGAATGTCCCTCCTCGACCTGGTGCTGTGCGGCTTTCGGATGTTCTCGCCTCTACTGTTGGTGCTAGTGGCGCAGTGGTGACGCTGGGCAGGAAGTGACTGCGTTCCGCCTACGTCAACTTCCTCCCCAGTTGGGACTCGGTCAGCGTTCTTTCAGGTTAGGCATGTAGTGACTGGGTGGGGAATGAAACGTCCTGCTGTAACAGGGGATACTCGGCTCGACCTTATGAGTAACTCTTAGATATCATAATGTAAAGGAACTGTGAGGAACGGGTGAATGCGGGATTTATAGGTTGCGTTGATTGCTGGCGAAATGTACTTTCTGTTTAAATTTAATTCCGAGTTAGAAGTGATTCCCATTCCCACATCGAACCGCATGGAACGTATTAGATGCAAGAGGGATGCAAGTTAGGACGCGAGGCCACCTTCAGAGCATTGCGTTCAGTTTTGGGCACGTGTCATATGAAATATGTTGTAAAGCAGGAAAGGGTGCAGAGAAGACTGGCGATGATGTGGCCAGCACCAAAGGGACTGAGTTTTGTTTAGTGTAGTTCAGATATACAGCGCGGAATCTGGCCCTTCGGCCCACTGAGTCCGCACGTACCAGTGATCCCCGCACATGAACAATACCCGACACACATGGGACAATTTATCATTTTATAACAAGCCAATTAACTTACAAACATGTACCTTTTTGGAGTGTGGGCGGAAACCCAAGATCTCAGAGAAAAACCCACGTAAGTCACGGGGAGAGCGCACAAACTGTGTACATACAAGCACCCGGAGCCTCCCCCCGCAGTCTCTCCGTAGTCATGTTACACGGATCTGTGGCGCAGTAAGGAAGTAGCTATACCGCTACGCCACTGTGCCGCCGTGCCACTGAGCTATATGGTGAGGATGAGGTGGCTAGGACTTTATTCCATGATGCGCATGGTGATGAAGGGTGTACAAAATCATGAGAGGAGTATATCGGGCAAAACGCACAGAGTCACTTGCCCCGTATAGGGGAATAGAGAATCAGATGATACATGTTTAAAGTGTGTGTGTGTGTGTGTGTGGTGGGGATTTCACAGGAACCAGAGGGGTAAACTTTTTACACAAACGGTGGTGGGTTACTGGATCGAGCTGCCTGTGTAGGTAGTTGAGGCAGGTACTATCGTAACATTTAGAATGGTACATGGAAAGGATAGACATGGAGGAATATGGGCCAAGCGCAGGCTGGTGGGATTAATGTAGATGGGAGATATTGGTCGGTGTGGGCAGGTTGGGCCGAAGAGCCCGTTCCATGCTGTATGACTCTCTGGGTCTGACTTGGAGAAATCCCCCCTACCATCCCCCTGTTTCCCCTTCCCATTCCCCGCTTAGGTACCATCGCATTCTCTCACCATCTTGTACCCGAATTTCCTTTGTCCATTAAAATAATGTTTTATTTTACTGTTTCTCTTCATACGTGACAATAATAAACCAAACTAAAGTAAACTTGACTTAACGGAACTGAACTGAATTGAACTCAACTGAACGGAACTGAACTGAACTGAATTAAACTAAACTTAATGAAATTCACAGACATGATCTGGGAAACGTTCAATGTACAATCACTTTCAGGTATATACGTGTCGTAACGTTAGCTCATCATTTAACACCGAGCTCCTTGGGTAACACTATTTTGCTTTTATTGCTTCAGATTTTCCCTTATAAGTGCAGTGACTCCAGCGCAGCTGATCCGTCAACAGATAGAACCCACCCCGCTCACCGCTATTGGAGAGCCAACGGAGACACGGGGCAACAACGAGGGAGCGCTCTGTTTGCCGACGGCATATCGACAACTCAGCTGATAGACACCATATGGTTCCTCATTATCTGGATGGCGTGGGGAACATTTTTGATAAGTAATAATGACACACATGCATTTCTTTTATCTTTTACTTGTGAAACAGGGTATGAATCTCAGACTTTAAATCTCGCAGGTCTGATCATTTTTTTCCGTTTGGATCTATTTTTACAGATCACGGCCGTGGCGATTCTGTCACTCAGTCGCCGCCATTAGCAGTGAAGACAGAAGGAGAAGCAGTGACGTTGGAATGCAGATACAAAACCACGGGTGCCTACAGGATATACTGGTATCGACAGATGCCCGGCTAAGAGTCCGAGTACACATTACGGAAAGACAGCGATGGCAATGAATGGAACTTCGCTGTCCGTCGTTTCTCTGTCGAACACCAGAGTAAATTCATCAGTTTGACCATCTCAGATCTGGAGCTGAGCGATTCTGCAGTTTATCACTGCACGTTGAGCCGCACAGTGGTGGGAATCAGTATACACCCGTACAGAAACACAAGGCGCCTTGTGGCTCGGGTTGGAATCCAATGCAAGCCTCACACGGCTTCCTGTTCGCGGTTCCTGTCATTATGAGAATTGCTTCCAAAGTCGTTTTTGGTACGATTTGCGTAGGTGCGACGGTGTCTTGCTGAGATCTGTCATCCCTGTATCTCTTCCTTCCGTTAGTGGTCCCTGTTCTTTTCTATTCTCTGCTCCGTCTCTCTCTCTCTTTACCACAGCTTCGAAATGAAAGTCTCGCAGCTTCCCAGCTTCTCAAAAAACGCGGTATTTGGAATGTTCCTTGTTCTGTTCGGATTTCGAATTTCTTCATCCAAAGTCTCCCATGAGTTGTGATAATTTCCCGCCGATTACAATGATCCCAATGCCATTAATAATCTATTTTAGACCAGGCTGCTAAACAGGGTTAGTCCACTGCTCCGACAGCACCAGAGACACGCGTGTGAACCTGACCTCGCCGTTGTCGGTGTGAAGTTTGCACGTTCTTCTGTTCGTCCAATAGATCGTAATTGATCGGGTAGGCGCAGAATATCTTACTCAGAATAGGGGAAGTAAGAACCCGAGGACATGGGTATAAGGTGGAGGGGGGGGAGGGGAGTGCGGTGTGTGTGTGTGTGTGTGTGTGTGTGTGTGTGTGTGTGTGTATGTGTGTGTGTGTGTGTGTGTGTGTGTGTGTGTCTGTGGGGGGGGGTTAATGGCAACCCGTGGGGTAACTTTTTCCACACATACGGGGCGGTGTATGGAACGAGCTGCCGGAAGAGGCAGTTAAGGCAACAATCGAAGAAACATGTAGACAGGGACATGGATTGGACAGGTTTAGAGGGGTATGGGCAACACGCAGGCAGGCGGGTGTACTAAATGCTGGAGTAACTCAGCGGGATAGGCAGCATTTCTGGAGAGAAGGAATGGGTGACGTTTTAGGTCGAGACGTTTGTGGTCGAGACCCTTCTTCAGACGTCTTCAGATGGGGTACGTTGGTCGTCATGGGCAAGTTAGGCCGAAGGACCTGTTTCCATGCTGTATGACTTTATGACTAGAATTAATTTATCCTTCAATCCCCGACACCATTGATTGATTGATGTTAAGATGCAGCATGAAAACAGGCCCTTCAGTCAACAGAGTGCACGTCGACCATCACTCACCCGTTCACACTAGTTCCTAATTTCGCATCCACTCCCTCCGCATGAAGGCAAATTTACAGCGGCCAATTGACCTACAATCACGCAGCACATTTGAGATGAGGGGGGAAACCGAAGCTTCCAGAGAAAAGATAAGCGGTCGCATGGTTAACCTGCAGACTCCACACAGTCAGCAACTAAGGTGAAAAAAACGGAACGCTTCACCACTGTGCCATAGTAGAGGTGTGAGGCGTAATAGGGAGTTGGGGCATCAACAGTTAGAATACAATTTAGTTCATTCGAAAACTAAATTGAATTTAGTTTAGTTTAGAGATACAGCGCAGAAACAGGTCCCTCGGCCCATCGAGACCGCACCGACCAGCGAGCCCCCCCGCACACGAGCGACAATTTACGCTTACACCAAACCAATTAACCTACATGCCTGAACGCCACAGATCTCGGAGAAAACCCACGAGGTCACGGCGAGAACGTACAAACTCCGTACACACTGCACCCGTAGTCGGGATCGAGCTCGGTTCTACGGCACTGGAAGTGCTGTTAGGCAGCAACTCTACTGCTGCGCCACCGTGGCCGCCCGGAATTTAATTTGGTTGGATTGGAATGGTGGGCAGGATAAATAATTCACGCGAATGCTTTGCGGTTTGGGAGCACACAGTGAATGCTGGTATATGAACACAACGCATTTTTCGCGGGAAATAATAAAGATAGGCACCAAGTCACCAACGATTTCCACACGGTAAAAAAAAAACTTCAAAATAACAAAATGGCCTTCTCCTCCTTCAAGAAACTGTGATCTGATAAATGTTTGATGAAGCGAGGAATGGATCTCATCATTGAAACTGGAGATGAACAACCATTGAAACAATTTGCAGCAATATGAAGTGTGACATATCGTTCTTCAAGTAGAGAAGCGTCTTGGCGTTCAAATCTTCATCTCAATCTCGGATTCAATGCCTTTCTCTTAACATCTCCTCTGTGCCATTTTACAAAGCTCTTGCCCACATATCGCTCCTACTCGTGCCTTGGCCCTTATCTCCGTTCAGCCCCTGACAAAGCTCGATTGTTATAATATTATTATCAGTGGCATTAGTTGTATGTATGTTGCAAGATAATTCATTTAATTAATTGTGACATTCTTGTCACTGCTATTTTGAAGAGCGCGCGCCGGTGTGGACATCTTTGGCGACTTGATGCCGAACTTTATCATTCTCGCAGAACATTCTTGTTCCCGCTATTGAACCCGACGTTGTTCACCCCAAGCTCTGCCTCAACGATTACTGTATTCAGATAAATTATACCCCATGTCCAACAGTAGCAGTGCCCCCAATCTCGACTCTGTAGATCTGTGATTATACGGAGTATTTGGCAAATAAGCTTGCAGTGTAGTTACCCGATTGACCAACTAACTGGGATACACGCCTGTGTACACTGTGATTGACGATCCATTCCATCTATACCAATAAAATACCAGGTTATTCTGCCGATCACTTATTTTCGCAGCTGAGTCCATGCAGATCAATAACATTCGAACATTTTAAGACACGCCTACAATTTCCAGAAAGATATCCAATTTAACGAAGAGATTTTTATGTAGCAACGTGTCTTTATTTGAAATAAAGATAATTTTAATCTTGCTTGTTTCGCTTCGTTATGTCGGAATTAGGATCGGGCTAAGCGTTTATTCCGTATATGTTACCCTTTCTACCAGAACAGCCTTCCACTCATGAAAGCAATCAGAAATTGATCCAATTCCGTGTAAATCAGGCGAATCTTTATTTATTCCAGGGAAGAGAACACGGCTGACAATTTCGCAATGCGTTGTTCATTTTCTGGTTTCCTTATGATGCAGCAGCTATTGCGCAAATGAAAACATTGTATTGCATTAGAGGCAAGTCACAAATGACTAGAGATGCTGGAATGTGCAGCAAAAATAACATTATGTGTTGGAGGAACTCAACGGCGTCTGTCAGACATTGTACAAGAAAATGGAATGCGTGAGACGAGATGCAGTACATGAACGGGGAATCACCACCTGCGGATTAGTGGATGGACTCCGGTGAGGGGGAGACGGGTGTAGATAATGGCAGGGCTTGGTAGGATGCCTGTTTCTTCGTTGTCCATATGGAGCATCCTTTGTTCCAAACACATTCTTGCAAATTTCCCCATTCGGCATCCCCTGCGCGGGCTACGGCTTGTGGACTGCCTCTTGGAATCATGCAGTACAGGCTAATATTATACACTTCGCCACTTTGTCCGCCCTGGCCTCAACTTGACTGGAACCACTTTGCCCCTCCTATTTCCCAATCGTTTTGTCTCTCACTCACCCGGTGGTTACACCGAATCAACAGATGAGGAGTGAATTAATCAGCAGCAAAAACATAAAACCATTTGCTGGAGCTGTGTCCACTTGAACCCTGTTGGGAGCAGTATCCTGGCAAACTGCACAACGAGATCGGTAGGAAGTGTCAATATGAGTTTTTGCAAACACATAGAGGAGGCACGCAGGATCAAGTGATGTGTTGTATGTTACACAGACTCACTTCGTCATTGTTTCCACTCATTGAGCCCTTTCATTTTGACGACTACGGATGGATTCGGGGGCCGGTGTTGTTGCATGGTTGACACCACCTCAGAAATAGGAGCCGGGCCAGGCTTCCGCGGTGTTATCAATGAGCAAGTGTGGAATCGCTCTCCTCTTGTCCGCGGCTGCGATGACGTTGGCAATAAAGCACTGGATGTACTGCGCTCAGCTGCAATGAGCAAACATTGCATACCCTAATCGTGCCTAATATCGCCAATGCAGGGAGCACACAGATGAAGAAGATTATGTTTATCCTCGTCGCCAATAAGCGATACATTTTCAATCTCGGTATCATTCAAAATCGCACTAAAGTTTCTGTTTGTTATCTCCCCCCAGCTAAAAATGATATTCGACATTTTCTTGATCTATCGTTTTCACACCTTACCCTTCCATATCTCTAGTCTCCCTCTCCCCTGACTCTCAGTATCGACCCGAAACGTCACCCATCTTCTCTCCGTAAATGCCTCCTGTCCCGCTGTTACACCAGCATTTTGTGTCTATCTTCGGCAGGGTACGACAAGATTTAACTCCATAGGGCAGAGTACAGGCCGGTGCACATCTGCCGCATTGTGGACATTGAGATTTGATTCTGGAATTGATGCGCTACAATGTGGAGAACCTTATTCTGCACTCTGTATCTTTCCCTTTGCTCTATCTATTGCACTTCGGTTTGAATGGGTTGTATTTATGGATCGTTATCTGATCTGTTAGCTGGTATGCAAAGCATAGTTCATCACTGTATCTCTTACCATTATAAATCTAAACCCAATCCATGTGTTTTCCAGACACCAGACATGGCGATTGTGTTCACACAGATGCCGTCCTCAGCACAGAGCACATAAAAAAAGTTGGTACGATTCAGCTGCGCAGATGACACCGCAAGCCGCCCTCGAGAGAAACTGAGTGAGTTGGGAAGAATTCTCAGGCGGCGGGAAACCACAACCACCAAGCGCGGTGCAGACGTAACTAGCTGAAGCAGGCAAAGCAGAAGCTGATGTTTTTGTAGGAAGGTTCCACTTGTTTCCATCACTGTGAGGCTCAGGGCGCAGTAATAAACTGTAGAGTCGCTCAGCTCCAGCCCCGATAGGGTTAAACTGACTAATTTTCTATCGGTCTGGAGCTGGGCAGTGAAGCGAGCGCCTGCAAAATCGGCTTTCTTCTCGGATCCACTATAATATGTATACAGTATGAACTCGGGCCTTGAGTCCTGATGATGCCGGTACCAAAATAAGGAGTAGTACGTTTCTGCGGTATCATAAGTGCAGCTGAAAGTCATCGACTGTCCTTCTACCTTCTGTGCTGACGGCAGCGATTGTGTGACGGTATCCCCATGATTGGGATCTGAAAAAAAAGATTAGATTTAGGTTTGTTATGCATGCATCAAAAATACGCAAAAGTCCTTTGTATTACATGCTACCCAAACAGATCAACTGATAATATACTTAAATACAATGATACCAAACGGACGTTCAATAGGTAGATAAAGGGGAAATAGCAAGTGCAGAATAAAGTTCATATTATTGTAGCGAATCAGTTCCAGAGACAGAGGCCAATGTCGACACTGGGGTAGATATGCATCGCATAACTCCCTTGCATATCGAGGTGAATCGAGCATTGCCGCGGCTGAGAGGTAGTAAGGAACTGCAGATTCTGACTTAAACCGAAGTTAGACACGGAAAGCTGGAGTAACCCAGTGGGTCACCCTGCCTCTCTTGGCAAACGGAATAGGTGACCTGAAGAAGGGTATCGACCCGAAACACGACCTATTTCAATTCATTTTCTCCATGACATGTGGATGTCGATTAAATAGTACCCGGCTTTCCATTTACATATAGGGAAATATTAGACCGGTTCGCATTCACAATGATGGTCGATGACCCGTCGGAGTAAGTAGCATGATTAACTGCTGCGACTTTACCTATCAGGCATGCTCCCCACACAATCCAAATGGCAAATATGCACATTTTCCCTGTGAAAACCCCTTTGTGAAATTCCCTTCCTCGACCTTGTGCTGTGCGGCTTTCGAATGTTCTCGCCTCTACTGTTGGTGCTGGTGGCGCTGTTGTAACGATGGGCGGGAACTGACAGACTTCCGCCTACCCCAGCTTACTCCCGAATGGGGACTCCGTCAGCGTTTTTTCAGGTTAGGCATGTAGTGAGTGGGTGGCGAAGGAAACGTCGTCATAGCTGTAACAGGGGAAACTCGGCTCCGCCGCGTGAGGAACACTAAGGTATCGTAATGTAAAGAACTGTGAGCAGCATGTCAATGATGGATTTATAGGTTACGTTGATTGCCTGCCGAAATGTACTTTCCGTTTAAATGTATCTGTTAGAATTTAAGAGATCCCAGATCCCATTCCCAGGTCGTACCGCAAGGCATGGATTCGATGCGAGAGAGATGCGAGTTAGGATGCGAGGCCTCCTTTAGTATATTGCGTTCCGTTTTGCGCAGTCATATGAAAGATGTTGTCAAGCAGGAAAGGGTGCAGAGAAGATTTGAGATTATGTTGCCAGCCCCCAAGGGACTGAGTTTTGTTTTGTGGCGTAGTTCAGAGATACTGCGCGAAAACTGGCCCTTCGGCCCACGAGTCCGCACCGACCAGTGATCCCCGCACATCAACAATACCCTACACACACGTGGGACAAGTTTACATTTATAACAAGCCAATTAACCTACAAACATGTACGTCTTTGGAGTGTGGGCGGAAACACAAGATCTCGGAGAAAACCCACGCAAGTCACGGGGAGAGCGTACAAACTGTGTACATACAAGCACCCGGAGCCAGGATACCCAGGTCTCTGGCGCAGTAAGGAAGTAGCTATACCGCTATGCCACCGTGCCGCCATGCCACTGAGCTACATGGTGAGGATGAGTTGGCTAGGACTTTATTCCTTGATGCGCAGGGGGAGGAAGGGTGATCTTACAGAGGTATACAAAACCACGAGTGGAAAAGATCGGGAACCGCACATGCCCCATATAGGGGAATAGCGAACCAGAGGATACAGGGTTAAGGTGTGTGTGTGTGGTGGGGATTTAATAGGAACCAGAGGGGTAACTTTTTTACACAAATGGTGGTGGTTATTTGGATCGAACAGCCGATGTAGGTAGTGCAACGCTTTAAACAGGTACACGGAAAGGATCACTGGGGGGCTGGTAACATGGAGGAATATGGGCCAAGCACAGGCTGGTGGGATTAGTGTAGATGGGACATATTGGTCGGTGGTTGTGTGTGTGTGAATGTGTGTGTCTGTGTGTGTGAGAGAGAAAGGGGGAGTGGTAGCCACTGTTCGCTGTCCTTGGCACCATGCACACGCTGCTCATCATTTTTTGGTGGCAGAGGTAATTGATTTGAGAGGTGTTGTTGGATTGGGAACTATATGTAGTACATCATCAGCTGTGCAGTCGATTTGCCGAGTCATGGCAGTATACAGCATGGAAATAGCCCATCCGCTCAATCCGCCCACATCGAACAAAATGCCCCATCTATGCTAGTCCACTCTGCCTGCGTTTGGCCCATATTCCTCTAAACCTTTCATCTTCATGTACCTAATCGAAAAGTCTTTTAAATGTTGAGATAGTAACTGGCCCAACAACCTCCACTGGCAGCTCGTTCCATACACCCTCCACCCATTGAGTGAAAAAGCTTTTCCTCAAGTTCCTATTAATTGTCTCTCCGTCTCACCTTAAACGGTTGTCCTCAGGCCCTTGATTCGAAAGACCCAACTCTGTGTAAAATACTCTGTGAATTCACGCTGTTTATACCCCTCGTGATCGCTTGCACCTCTACAGAATCATTTACGTAGTCTATTCCTGGAATGTAGTGTAAATGTTAGCAGTGATGACGGATTCAGTTGTAAAATTTGGAGTAGATCTGAGAAGAGCAGTTGGTCGGGCGATAGACGCAACACGGCGATGTAGGCCCTGCCAAATAACCCGTTGGGATTGAACCAACTTTGCTGGCCGCATTTGTGCTTCAGGAGACAGGTAGTTGGCAGTGACGACCGTGATACAACGGGCAACAGGTAACTTAGTAATTGTACCGCATTGATTTTCTCACGTAATTCACGGGTAACTTAACAGGAAATTCATGATGGACAGTAAGCAGACAGTATCAAAGGGGAGATAAGCAGATTTATCTCTTCTGTCAATAGACAGTAGACAATAGACAATAGGTGCAGGAGTAGGCCATTCGAGCCAGCACCGCCATTCAATGTTATCATGGCTTGTCATCCACAATCAGTACCCCGTTCCTGCCTTCTCCCCATATCCCCTGACTCCGCTGTGTTTAAGAGCCCTATCTAGCTCTCTCTTGAAAGTATCCAGAGAACCTGCCTCCACCGCCCTCTGAGGCAGAGAATTCCACAGACTCTCAACTCTCTGTGAGAAAAAGTGTTTCCTCGTCTCCGTTCTAAATGGCTTACCCCTTACACTTAAACCGTGGCCCATGGTTCTGGACTCCCCCAACATCGGGAACGTGTTTCCTGCCTCTAACGTGTCCAAACCCTTAACAATCTTATATGTTTCCATAAGATCCCCTCTCATCCTTCTAAACTCCAGAGTGTACAAGCCCGGCCGCTCCATTCTCTCGGCATATGACAGTCCCGCCATCCCGGGAATTAACCTTGTAAACCTACGCTGCAGATAGATATCCTTGTATATAAGTTCGCATAGACAAAACCACCGACAGTAAAACACATAGCACCGGGGTGCTCAGCAGGTCGCGTAGCATCCGGGAAGGGAATGGCGACGTTTGGAGTCGGGACCCTTCGTTGGTCTGATTGTGGGCTATTGATCCTAAACATCGCCTATCTATTTTCCTCTACAGATGAAGCCTGAGCTACTAAGCTTCTCCGCTACTTTCAATGCTGCTCAACATTTCAACATCCGTCAGTTTCACCGTCGAAAGAAGGTCAACTCTGGGGAGAACTCGTGTAGGCAGCAGGAAAGTATGGAAAAGGGCTGCATACAGGAGTGATGTTATAAACAACGGTTTATTGTGCCAGGTACAACAATATAGCAACGGGACAAGCAGAGACAAATATAGACCGTGACGTTATGAAGATAAACGGGGAAAATGTGCATTGAACACGAGTGATTGCCGCATTACGTGCAGAGGTGAGTCAAGTCAAGTCAAGTCAAGTCACATTTATTTATATAGCACATTTAAAAAACAGCTCTCGTTGGCCAAAGTGCTTTACATTTGTTATAAGAATAGCACAAACAAAACAAACTACACACATATATACATGTAGCGCTCACTCAGAGGACGTCATGAAAGGCTTGGGAGTATAGCTAAGTCTTTAGTCTTGACTTAAAAGAGTCGATGGAGGGGGCAGTTCTGATGGGAAAGGGGATGCTGTTCCACAGTCTAGGGGCTGCAACCGCAAAGGCGCGGTCGCCTTTGGTGAGGGTGCACAGCATTCACTCGGGGGACACGCAGTCCTTCGCGGAGGTTTGGAAGATACTCATTGGAACTGTGGCGAGTTTGGAGGATTCCAAAGAATTGTATCTCCCCGTTGTCCCCATTCAAGGAGCAAAGCCGCGCTGGTCCAAATGGGGCATTTATATGTCCAACGTTCTTTCACTCTATCCCCCAGTCCCTAAGTGCACACACGGAGACATGTACAGTCTTTTCTTTGACCGCTTAGCACGCAAACAAAACGTTTTATTTTTACAATTTCTCATTATACGTGAGATTAATAAACTAATCTAAACCAAACTAAACTAAGCTAAACTAAACTAAAATAAACCAAACTAAACTAAACTAAACTAAACTAAACTTAACGTAACTGAACTGAATTGACCTCAACTAAACGAAATGAAACCAAACTAAACTGAATTGACCTAAGCTAAACTAAACTGAACTTAATGAAACTCACAGACATGATTTAGGCGCCGTTCGATGCACAATGACTTTCAGGAATATACGTGTCGTTACGTTTGCTCATCATATAATACCGAGCTCCTTGGGTAACACTATTTTGCTTTTATTTCTTCAGATTTTCCCTTATAAGTGCAGTGTCTCCAGCGCAGCTGTTCCGTCACCAGATAGAACCCACCCCGCTTCACCGCTATTGGAGAGCCAACGGAGACACGGGTACAACGAGGGAGCGCTCTGTTTGCCGACGGCACATCAACAACTCAGCTGACAGACACCATGTGGTTCCTCATTATCTGGATGTCGTGGGGAACATTTTTGATAAGTAACAGTGACACACATGCATTTATTTTCTCTTTTGCTTGTGAAACACGGTATGAATCTCAGACTTTAAATCTCGCAGGTCTGATCATTTTTTTCCATTTGGATCTATTTTTACAGATCACGGCCGTGCAGATTCCGTCACTCAGTCGCCGCCATTAGCAGTGAAGACAGAAGGAGAAGCAGTGACGTTGGAATGCACATACAAAACCCCGGGTGCCTACAGGATATACTGGTATCGACAGATGCCTGGCTCAGAGCCCGAGTACACTTTACGGAAAGACAGCGATGGCGATGAATGGAAAGCGGAGTTTGCTAAAAGTCGTTTCTCAGTCGAACTCCGCACCGGGAGTAAATTCATCAGTTTGACCATCTCAGATCTGGAGCTGAGCGACTCTGCAGTTTATTACTGCACGTTGAGCCGCACAGTGATGGGAATCAGTATACACCCGTACAGAAACACCAGGCGCCTCGTGGCTCTGGTTGGACTCCAATGCAAGCCTCATACGGGTTCCTGTTCGCGGTTTCCTGTCATTCTGAGAATTGTTTCCAAAGTCGTTTTTGGTACGATTTACGCAGGTGCGCCGGTGGCTAGCTTCCTATTCGCTGAGATCTGTCAACCCTGTGTCTCTTCCTTCCGTTAGTGGTCCCTGTTCTTTTCTATTCTTTGTTCTTTTCTATTCTCTGCTCCGTGTCTCTCTCTCCCGTTACAACAGCATCGAAATGAAAGTCTCGCAGCTTCCCAGCTTCTCAGTAAACGCGGTATTAGGAATGTTCCTTGTTCAATTCGGATTCCGAAATTCTTTACTCAAAATCTCCCATGAGTTGTGATAATTTCCCGCCGATTACGATGATCACAACGCCATTAATACGATAATTTAGTCCAGGCTGCTAAACAGGGTTTGTCCAGTGCTCCGAAAGCGCCAGAGACACGGATGTGAACCTGACCTCGCCGTTGTCGGTGCGTAGTTTGCACGTTCTCCTGTTCGTTCAAATAGATCGTAATATATCGGATAGTTGCAGAATATCTTACTCAGAATAGGGGAAGCAAGAACCCGCGGACATGGGTATAAGGTGGAGGGAGGCGGGTTGTGGGGGTTAATAGGAACGTGAGGGGTAACTTTTTCGACACATCGGTGGCGGTGTATCGACACATCGGTAGCTACCGGAGGAGGCAGTTAAGGCAGGGACTATCGCAACGTTGAAGAAACATTTAGACAAGGACATGGATTGGACAGGTTTAGAGGGATATGGTCAACACGCAGGCAGACGGGTGTACTAAATGCTGGAGTAACTCAGCGGGACAGGCAGCATTTCTGGAGAGAAGGAATGGATGACGTTTCGGGTCGAGACCCTTCTTCAGACGTCCTCAGATGGGGCATGTTGGTCGTCGTGGGCAATTTTGGCCGAAGGACCTGTTTCCATGGTGTATGACTTCATGACTCCATAATTAATTTATTCTTCAATCCCCGACACCATTTATTGATTGGTGTTAAGTTACAACATGAAAACAGGCCCTTCAGTCAACTTAGTGCCCGTCGACCATCACTCACCCGTTCACATTAGTTCTTACTTTCGCATTTGCTCCCTACGCATGAAGGCCAATTGACCTACAATCTCGCACGACATTCGAGATATGGGGGGAAACCGGGGGAAAGATAAACGGTCGCATGGATAACCTGCAGACTCCACATAGCCAGCACCTCAGGTGAAAAATACCGGAACGCTTCACCACTGTGCCATGGTAGAGGGTTGAGGCGTAATAGGGAAATGGGGCATCAACGTTTGTAATACAATTTAGTTCATTCGAAAAATTAATTTAATTTAGTTTAGTTTAGAGATACAACGCAGAAACAGATCCCTCGGCCCACCGAGACCGCACCAACCAGCGACGCCCCACACATTAACATTATTCAACACACACTAGGGACAAATTACACTTACACCAAGCCAATTAACCTACATAACTGTACGCCACAGATCTCGGTGAAAACCCACGAGGCCCCTGTGAGAACCTACAAACTCCGTACATACAGCAACCGTAGACGGGTCGATCCCGTGTCTCCGGCGCTGCAAGTGCTGTAAGGCAGCAACTCTACTGCTGCGCCACCGTGGCCGATCGGAATTTAATTTGGTTGGATTCGAATGGTGGTCAGGATAAATAATTCACGCGAATGCTTTGCGATTTGTGAGCACACCGTGAATGTTGGTATATGAACATAACGCATTTTCGCGGAGAATAATAAAGATAGGCACCAAGTCAAAAAAGATTTCCACACGCTAAAAAAACCCTCAACATAACAAAATAGCATTCCACTCCTTGAATGAACAGTGATCTGGTAAATGTTTGATGAAGCGAAGAGTGGATCTCATCATTGAATCTGGAGATGAACAACCAACAAAATAATTTGAAGCAATTTGAAGTGTGACACATCGTTGTTAATGTAGAGGTGCGTCTTGGCGTTCAAATCTTCATCTCAATCTCGGATTCATTGCTTTTCTCACAACATCTCCTCTGTGCCATTGGCGACCACATATCGCCACCTACTCGTGCCTTGGCCGTTATATCCTTTCATCCCCTTAACATTCTTTTAATATTATTATCAGTGGCATTAGTTTTATGTATGTTGTAAGATAATTCATTGAATTATTTGAGAACATCTTCTCACTGTTATTTTGAAGAGCGCGCGCAGTTGTGGAAATCTTTGGCGACTTGACAGGAAGCTGGGGGCAGTGTTAGCTGTGAGGGGGTTGCTAGGAGGCTGCAAGGTGACTTGGTAGGCTGGTTGAGTGGGCAAATGGATGGCAGATGCAGTATTATGTGGATAAATGAGAGGTTATCCCCTTTGGTGGCAAGAACAGGAAAGTAGACTATTATCTGAATGGTGGCCGATTAGGAAAAGGGGAGATGCAACGAGACCTGGGTGTCTTGCTACACCAGTCATTGAAAGTAGGCATGCAGGTGCAGCAGGCAGTGAAGACATCGAATTGTATGTTAGCATTCATAGCAAAAGGATTTGAATATAGGAGCAGGGAGGTTCTACTGCAGTTGTACGGGGCCTTGGTGAGACCACACCTGGAGTATTGCGTACAGTTTCGGTCGCCTAATCTGAGGAAAGACATTCATGCCATAGAGGGAGTACAGAGAAGGTTCACCAGACTGATTCCTGGGATGGCAGGACTTCCATATGAAGAAAGACTGGATAGACTCGGCATGTATTCGCTAGAATTTAGAAGATTGAGGGGGGATCTTATAGAAACTTACTACATTCATAAGGGGTTGGACAGGCTAGATGCAGAAAGATTGTCCCCGATGATGGGGAAGTCCGGAACAAGGGGCCACAGTTTAAAGATAAGGGGAATGTATTTTATGACCGAGATGAGAAACATTTTTTTTCACACAGAGAGTGGTGAATCTGTGGAATTCTCTGCACAGAAAGGAAGTAAAGTAAAGTAAAGTAAATTTATTTATATAACACTTTTCAATCAATTTCAATCAAAGAAGCCAAAGTGCTTTACAGAGAAAATATCCATTTAAATGAAAAAAAAAGAAGTAGATAAAAAGAGGTAGAAAAAAAGACACAACACACTATAAGAGATTCAACACGAACATCCCCCCACAGCAGAGTCGACACTCTCCACTGCGAGGGAAAGGCACCAAAATGTCCATTCCTCCTCCTCTTCCCCCTAGTCCACCCGTGGTCGGGGCCAGTTTGAGGCCTCCGCAGCCAGTCGCCGCAACGGCAGCCCGATGTTGTATGCCCACCTGCCGGGAAGCTGGAACACCGGCATCGGGTGGAAAGTCCTCAGCAGCTTGGTAGTGTCTGGAGCGGCCGCTCCCTCCCCGGAGACTGCGACGCCCGTAGTCGTCAGGCCGCGCCGGTTGGAGCTCCGACTCTGACTCCGCCGTGTTTTCGACCCAGCGGGATGCCTTCAGACCGCAGACCGCAACTCCTCGATGTTGGTGGTCGGCGGTCACAGCACTCCGGAGTGGCGACCCGGCAAGGCATCGCCCGCTCCTTGTTGGTGTCCCAGCGCTGTGCCGCCCAAGCTGTGGTCCCGGCAGGAAGCGCTGCTCCAGCACGATGGAAGGCCGCATGGGGAGAGCGAAAATGAGATTTGGAGGAAAACCGCATCTCCGACCAGGTAGAACCGGGGTTAAAATAGTTTCACCCCCACCCACCCACCCCCCACATAGAAATAATAGACCTCCAAAAAAAAGTTATAGAAAACAAAAAGGGTTAGAGGACGGATTGCAGGCAGGCGCCCGTACAAACGGCGCCCACTCCTGCACATCCGCCATCTTGAAGTAGTTGAGGCCAGTATATTTAAGAGGGAGTTAGATGTGGCCCTTGTGGCTAAAGGGATCAGGGGGTATGTAGAGAAGGCTGATACTGAATTGGGTGATCAGCCATGATCATATTGAATGGCGCTGCAGGCGCGAAGGGTCGAATGGCCTACTCCTGCCATTTCGATTTCTATTTCTATGTTTCTATGTTTCTATGTTTCTATGTTGATGCCTATCTTCATCATTCTCTTAGAAAATTAATGTTACCGATATTCACCCGACGTGGTTCATCCCAAGCTCTGCTTCACTGATTACTGTATTCAGATAAAATATACCGTACGTCCAACAGTAGCAGTGCCACCAAGTTCGACTCTGTAGATCTGTGATTAGTCGGAGTATTTGGCAAATAAGCTTGCAGTGTAGTTACCCGATTGACCAACTAACCTGGATACACGCCTGTGTACACTGTAATTGACGATCCATTCCATCTCTAACAATAAAATACCAGGTTATTATGCCGATCACTTATTTACGCAGCTGAGTTCAGGCAGATCAATAACATTCGAACATTTTAAGACACGCCAAGACTTTCCAGAAACATATCCACTTTAAGGAAGACATTTTATGTAGCAATGTGTATTTATTTGAAATAAAGATTTTTTTCATCTAGCTTCTTTCGCTTTCATATGTAGAAATTAGGACCGTGCGAAGCGTTTATTCCGTATATCTAACCCGTTCTATCAGAACAGCCTTCCAGTCCATTCTTGAAAGCAATCATAAATTGATCCAATTCCGTGTAAATCAGGTCAAACCTTATTTATTCCAGGGAATAGAACACGGTTGACAATTTCGCAATGCGTTGTTCATTTTCTGGTTTCCTTATGATGCAGTAGATATTACATTTACCTTGTGCTGTGGAGATGGAAGCAACTTAGTAATTGAGTCAGACAGCGCGAAAGTGGTCCGTCTATTCCGTCCAGCCTCTTTTGATCATCAACCTCTCATGCACACCGGTCTATTTCCATCTCAGTACATTCCCATCAACTGCATGCCTTCGCGTATTCCACACACACACCCTCGGTTTCAGCCACTCACCCGCACACGTGGAGCAACTTACATTGGCCAATAGACTAACTGCCACACGGCTCCTTGACGTGGGTGGACACCGGAGTCTCCGGAAGAAACGCACGCGGTCCCACATGAAGTGCAAGGTCCATACAGTTGACAACGGAGGTCAGGACAGAGCACAGGTTGTTGGCTCTCTTATGAAGCTGATGGATTGCTGCGCCGGCCTGTTGCACTGGACAATTATCAGTTACATTTAATAATCTGATACGCACAACGAGTTTCTCGCCGCGGGCCTCACTCTGCAACATACAGCAGGAGATAACACGATATGTCCTGCATATTGTGTTAAACAAATATCGTGCATATCGTGTTAAACAAATACCTATACCATATCCCAAAATATCATATGTAAGCCCGATCCCTCGATAAACGGTGCATCCAAGTTCATAAGTTATAAGAACAGAATTAGGCCAATCGACCGATTCAACCATGACTGATCTCTCTTTCCCTCTTAACCACATTATCTTGCTTTCTCCCCAAAACCCCTGACACACGTACTAATCAAGAACCTGTCTATCTCCACATCAGAAATATCCATTGACCGCCTCCACAAACATTTGTGGCAATGAATTCCATAGATTCATCACACTCCGAAGAAATAAATTCCTCCTCATAACCTTTCTTTTTTATTATTTTTTTAAATATTTTTATTTTATTAGAAGTAAGTACAATTGTATACAATCATATTTTCATAATACCTTTTATGTACAGCTTCTTATTTAAATTTTTTTTTGTAATAAAGAAGAAAAAGAAAAAAGTTAGATAATGAAAAATAGAAAAATGTGAGATATATAGTGTGTGAAAAATAAAAATAAAGAGTGAAAAAGGAAAGTTGAGACATAGAAAATAGAAGAAAGAGAATAAAAGAAGAGAAGAGAAGAAAAGAAAATAGAAGTAAGGAGATCATTTATAATCTTGACCATCCGCAGTCACGGATTAGCTTTTACACCTGTATTGCACCATATGTTTCCAAAAAGACGACAAATGGAGAGTAACTCGTTATGAATTGGTCAAATTTATCTATTAGGAGGAATCGCATTTCCTCAAGATGTGCGGTGTCCAACATACTTGCAATCCACATTTTGAGCGTTGGTATTGGTGTATTTTTCCAAAATTTCAATATTAATTTTTTTACTATTATTAAACCATAATTAAAAATTACCTCATAACCTTTCTAAAGGCACCTTTCTAGAACCTTTAATCTGAGACTATGGCTATAATTTTACAAGCGACATTATGAAAATGTTTTAAATAATTATGGATCACTGTCAGATATATTCTGACTGGACTAAAGTCCCGATTAGCTCCAAGATCAGTATCTATCAGGATGCAAGATATGTGAGCGGGGTTTTGACACCGTCGTGCCCATGTCTTAAAGAGAGGAGCAGTGATCAAGCTTCAGGAAGTGTCACCCCACCGTGGCTATGCCACAATCTCCACTCACTCCTCCTGCAAGGAAGTGGGAGTGTCAGTGTCCGTGGGCAAGTCCACATCACGAATCCCCCACTCACCACTGCGCTTGAGAATTATGGAGGCGGGGCTCCAACCAAACGGCATACAATGCAGCGGAAACGAAAGGGAATGACACCGAATTAGACACACAAGCTTAGTCGCGCAACACACAGGCACACATCCACAAGTTGTCAACTCAACAACAGACTATGTTAATGAACGCCATGTCCTTAGTTGTCTCAGACCAGATTTGAGCGAGAAACCCGGTTTTATCTGCAGCAAAAGTTACCAACATGTTGACAAATCAACAATCGGTTCCGAGCAACCGAGCGAAGAGTATCATTTTTGCTTTGTCTCTGTATGTCTCCTGGTCTGGTGAGTTTTAGTTGAAACACACTGGCGCCCTTTACATTTGTTATCATTCCACCAGAATCTCTACCGGAATAATCAGCGGTTTCAGGGTTTAAGCATCGTTCTGCACCTTCCTCTGACGACGCAATGAACCATCCCGTCTCTCTGTTTAATTTGCAGGTACGTTCAGTCAGCAAGTTCTACAAAGACCGCCTGCGATAAGTCGGATGGAGTGCCAGTCTGTTAGTATCACCTGTCGCTTCACTGATGACGCTGCCGTGGGGTACAAATTGGAGCGCTGGCTTGTCTTCAGGAGAGCCGAATCCGACACAAACCGGCAGTTGGTGTTACCCGGCGGGCGATTTATCGCGGCCACTAGTGCGACAGAAAACCTATTTACTCTCAAAATTCTGCTTTTGAGAATTGAAGACAGCGCCATCTATCACTGCAAGGCCCAGTACAGGGACTGGAGCACACACTGTGACGGATCTGCCACTTTTGCTTCACAAAAACACCCAGTGCTTGACAGGAAATTAATGGGCTTGACTTGGAACTTAATCCACCGCCATAGTCCATGCCTCGCGCTTATTCCCTCCAATTGTTTTTTTCCTATAAGGCTAAAGGACGTTGCAGTTCAAATGTTGGAGGATTGCTTTGCGCGGGATTCGACATCGAAGGGGATTGCAAACAACAGCTGTTGAACAGGAACTAAGCATATAATTTCCCTACTTCCGACACGAGACAGGACGTTGCTCCAAAGACTGGAACCGGGATTCCTGGTCTACACCGTTCAACCAATGTCGGCCGAGCTGCAAGGATTTTGTGCTGATTGTAAGCAGTGTGTGTCTGCCTGGGGAGAGAAATCTGAGTATGTGGATGGAACCGGAACCGAGGTGACTGTGACATCTGGTAAGTCCACCCGAACATCGCCCTTTCGCAGTTAATCACACGTTCACAGAAACCATTAGTTTAGGTAAGTTTGACAAAGAGTCCGCAATGGAAACCGCTGTCAGGAGATTTGCCTTGCAAGCTTAGTTTCACTGTTCGAAAATCAACGTAATCAGGATACTGTAAAATACTCAAATGTGGGTGAATGAAGAGGCATTCTAGAGGTTGGCAATTTGGAAGAATTGTATATTTATTTGTTTAAATTGGACCACAAATTGCTCAAATATTTATGAAGGTCTACGATAAAAAGTTGTAACTGTGCACTCGAAAAATCGCTTGGGCAGCTTACAACCCAGCGGCGTGAACGTCATTTTTTCCCCACTTTCAAGTAACTCCTGCATTCCTTCCCCCACCCTCTCATTGTCCCTCCTCCACCCTAGTCGTTCTACTAGTTCCACTATTCGTATCGTTGTATCCCTGTCGTCAGCACACCCTCAGCCAACAATGGGCCAATATATATTCTATTCTTCCTGAGGTCATCTGTTGCCGGCCCCGTTTTGTTCTGGTCTTCCCTATCTTTCAGCATGAAGAATGGTTTCGACCAGATTCGTCATATATTCATTCTCGCTGGACATGACGCTGAATTGCTCCAGCATGTTGTGTCTATCTTCGGTATAAACCAGCATCTGCAGCTCTTTCCTCACGTTTGCATAAATTGATGGTTATTTGGTCGTCGATATTATTCGCATTGTATCCAACATATGTCTTCAATTATACACCGCATTTTCGAACAACGTACACTATTTGCTATTTTTCTATTCACTATTTATTTCACGTTACATTGAAGTGGAAATTTTGTATAACGCGTTTCTGCGCGCACTGGTCAGAAGCTGAAACTTGATTTCGTGAATTAAAGCGAACATCAGTTTCCGTGTCAGTAAAAATAAATGACATTGGAATGGATCGAGTAAGATGGAGAACGATTCCGTGGACTTAAAAGTGAGATGAATTATGATTGTTCTTTTGATGTGAATTCCATGTACTCTGTTGTTTAGGATTACTTTTTTGAATAAGGGTTTTAATTACAGTAATATATCATCAGTTTAGTTCCGTTTAGTTTAGTTTATTTCCTTTATTGTTACGTCTACCTGGGTACAATGAAACTTTTTATGTTGCGTGCTCACCAGTCAGCGGAAACATATCCAGGATTACAATGGAGCCGTCCACAGTGTACACATACACGATACAGAGTATAACAGTTATTTCAAGACACATTCCAGTAAGGTAACATTGAAGATTGCCCCATGGTCTTCAATTTGGTGAATAGTAGCTGACGACCATTCTCTTGTTGTTATGATGGTTCAGTTGCCTTCCCAGATGGTTCAGTTGCTGGGAAGAAACTGTAGTTGAATCTGGAGAGATGAGTTTTCACACGTCTGTACCTCTTGACTGATGGGAAAGGGGAGAAACATAGAAGCATAGAAAATAGGTGCAGGAGGAGGCAATTAAGTTACTATATGCCCCAAATGACTAGCTTTTGGACGATTGTGACACATACGCATTTATCCTTTCGCTACCTCAGACTTTTGCACAATCACCTGAGTATTGAAGAACGGCAAACAACATAAATTAGCATTGATAAACGTAGAAACATAGAAAATAGGTGCAGGAGGAGGCCATTCGACCCTTCAAGTCAGCACCGCCATTTATTGTGATCATCGCTGGCCGATCCCAATCAATAACCCGTGCCTGCCTTCTCCCCATATCCCTTGATTCCACTGGCCCCTGGAGCTCTATCTAACTCTCTCTTAAATCCATCCAGTGATTTGGCCTCCACTGCCCTCTGTGGATAAAAACTGCAAATGCTGGAAATCTGAAAGGGAATTGCAGGAAAATCTCCGCAGGTCAGTGGGGGGGTTCTAGTCGTCAATCCTTCTTCAGAATTGGAAATTGAGGAAGACACAATTGACTGCTCCGCAACATTTTCTGTTTGTTACAAAGATAATGACTGCAATTTAGAAGTTAAATAAAACTACCTAAAATGTCAAATTAACATGCAATGCAGTAATAGAATCAGTCATAATTCACGGCAACAGGCGCTTCGGCCCATATTGTCCCTGCAGACTAAATTGCCCGTTGTTCTTAAATTGTAGAAGAACTGTGTAGTGTCCAAGTCAGGTTGAACTTCCAACATCACCTGTGATCAAACGGTATGTGGGACTCCGGTTTTAAGCTCCTAATGTGCAAGTGGACAACGGTTGAGAACTGGATGCCCTGTTGCCCCAAGAATAGGCCTGTCGTCAGATCGTTCCCGCCGCTAAATCGTACAGTTGATTTATATTCTCTCTCGTTGGGGAGGCAAAGCAGGCTCTCAAATATTTGTTTAGCACTGAAAACATAGACAGATAGCTGCAGGAGTAGGCCATTCGGCCCTTCGAGCCAGCACCGATGTTCCTGTTTGTTAAAGCAGAAATGATTGCAAGCGACGTTTTTCTTCGAAGGTCTTTAAGTGAAGTGACTGAGAAATGCCTCCTCTGTACAAGAAAATGATTTCCTTGCACTCTCATTCTACAGATCTGCAAAGGAAATTCAGCGTGCATCAGAACCCGCATGTGCAGTTCGCCGATTCCGGACGCCGCGTTACCTTGAAGTGTGTATATTCAGGTTACTGTCGCCATACTGTATTCTGGTACCGACACTCACCAGGGCAAGCACCGACGTATCTGCTTAGCATACTCACATCGGGTGCGGAAGATGAAGCAGAGGATCCCGGGGAACGAATTGTTGCTTTGCACGAACCGTCTGAGAAAACGGTTTTGCTCGAGATCCCCAAACCACAAATCAGCGACACTGCTGTATATCACTGTGCACTCCAGCCTCGCCCCACACAGTCATACACAGCAGAGGCGAAGCCGTACAAAAACATCAGTTTCTCTTTTGTAAAGACATGAAATACCGATGAAAGAAGGCGCAGAGTTACACAGTCATAGAAGATAAGGCTCGTCGGCCCATCGAGCCCGACCTGGCCATAAACCACCCAGTTATAATAATTCCCAGGTTAATACCATTTTATTTTTCACATATTCCCATCGACCCCACCCCCTAAGATTATTCAACATCCACACTTGGTGCAATTAACTACTCGGCCAATTTGCCTACAGACATGCCCGTCTTTAGCACGAGGGAGGAAACCAGAACACCCGGAGGAAATCCACACGGTCATCGTGAGCTGCATTCATAGCCAGAACCGTAATTAGGATGGAGCCTGTTCCACTTGTTTTCATTATGAGGAACATGGTATAAATATTTAAAATATACAAGATTATGAGAGACATAGATAGTGTAGGGAGTCGGAAACCTTTTTCCCAGGGTGGAAATTAGAAAGTCGAGCCGACATACTTTTAAAGTGAGAGGGGCAGAGTTTAAAGAGTCATCGAGGCTACCTCTTAAAACAAAGAATTGTGGGTGCCTTGAATGTACTGCTAGTGATGGTGGTGGGGGCAGATCGGCCAAGTGCTATTGTCAGGTGAATATGGAAGGAATTGGGGGGTGGGGAGTGGAAGCACACAGCGATGTTCGGTGCAGACATTATTGGCCGAAGGGTCTGTTTCAGGTGCCCAATGAATGTGGCGTACGTTCCCCTTGACACTGTTGGTTGTTCGATAACGGAGAGCAGGGGCGGTCTTCCCCGATAGAAGCAGAGGGAATTCCCCATCTGCTTGTACCAAAGGGGACCTGCATGCCAAAGATGATGCTTTTTCTCACTACCTATCGAACAACTCTATTATAATCCTCAGCATTACTAATATAGACTTCAACATTGTACTTGATTGGGCGTTTCTCTATCCAAACCGCCCGTGTTGCTTTCTACTTTACACCAACAATCATATTGGTTAGAACTCTAGGAGCCTGTGCGAGCCTGAACGGCATATTTCATTGAGGTCGTTATTAAAGCACCTGTTAGCCCATTATAATTGGCGCTTCACCAACTCTTACGGGTGGGTGTATTCAGTTGTTTGAAAGTGTCACCCGCTTGCACATATCGGTGCTCCAGATTGAAAGCAGTACTCAGAAATCCTTCTCTCTTCACGCAACGTCCAATAGCTTGTACAGAGGACACCTCTCGTTCCTCCTAAAGTTAGTTCTGTGCACAAGTCAGCCTCCATGCTCACTTTCCGCACACTCACACCCCAAGTGAACATTTGATGAACTAATTTCAATGCATAAGGAAACATGACCGCAGGATGTCAGTTGAATCTAAACAAAAAGAAAACCAGAATTTTATATTTCTGCTTTTGTGGTGAGCAACTGAAGCAACGGTTCCCTCTCATTGTTTATATTCGTGATTGGATGTCGTACTCGTATCGTTTAAAACATAGAAAAGTACAGTACAGAAACAGGGCCTTAGATCCGTATTGTCTTTGCTGAACCTGAACCAAGATGTACCAACCGCGTCTGCCAAGGCATGGTACATTCCACCTCCGTCCCTGCCAATCTCAACATCTTAAATGCCACTGCTGAATCTGCCTCCAAGTTCAGCCTTGGCGGTGCGTTTATGCACCTACCACCCTCGGTCTGAATTACCTGCCCCGCACATCCCCTTTTGGCGTTGCGCCTCTAAACTTAATGGCCTCTAGTCTTTGACATTTCAACCTTGGCAAATATATATGTATGACTCTCGTAATGTTATAAAGTTCCATCAGGGCGAGGGGTTATCTTATGGAGATGTATACAATAATGAGAGGAATAGTTCCGGTACACGCACAAAACCTCTTGAACAGAGTATGGTAATCCAGAACCAGAGGACTAAGGTTTAAGATGAATGAGGAAAAAATAATAGGAATCTGAGGGGTATCCTTTTAATACAAAAGGGTGGTGGGTGTATAGAACGAAATGCCGGAGGTAGTTGAGGCAGGGATTATCGCGACGATTAAGAAACAATTAGACAGGTACATGGATAGGGCAGGTGTAGAGGGATATGGGTGGAACGCAGGCATGTGAGACTGACATGGATGGGACATGTTGATCGGCCTTGCAAGTTTAACCGAAGGGCATGTTTCCACGCTGCGTAACTGTGTGACTCTGTGACTGTATTACTAGGTTGTAATTATTTTTCAGTTTCATAATTTGGTGTGCAACGTGAGCTGCAGAGGCGGGGATGGAGGTAAAGAAAATCTGAGGTAAATATTAATTTACGAAGTACTTATGTGGTATTTGGTATGATGTGGCTATGCCTGTGGCACAAGAGACAGAATAGTTCACTCCGGAACCCGTGTCCTGTCTCATTGAAGGAAGGCTGGAGTGATTGGACACTCTACAAATAACTTATTTTGTATAGCTATAATGACCCACTAATGACCCATAATGACAGCACTAAAAATAAATGTACTGCAAATAAAATCACACAATCGAATAGCATGTGCTTCCATACAGTAGATTATTTTGCACAGACGGTTGCATTGACGTCAAAATCATCTTGGTTGCCGCTTTGCTAGGTATCAGCTGCAAGAGCAGTTGTGACGAAGCTAACTATTTTATTTTCTGGTGTGGGCATCAAATCCCAGCCGAATCGTTAGCAGTGCGTGTTCATTGCAGAATAGGTAAACTTACAGTACCTTCGCTCAGCCCGCGTGAACCAACCTGATCTCCCGGTTGCTGGACACTTTAATTCTCCTTCCCATTCCCACACATACCTTTCTGTCATCGGTCTCCTCCATTGTCAGAGTGAGGCTAATCCCAAATTGGAGGAACAGCATCTCGTATTTCGTTTGGGCAGCTTACACCCCAGTGGTATGAATATTGATTTCTCTCACTTCAGGTAGCCCCGGCATCCCTTCTCTCTCTCTATACCTCCCCCACCCAAGTAGCACTAGCTTCTCATTTTCTCCCTACAAAGAGCCTGTTTCCTTTATCATCGTTACCTTTCTGCATATCTTTCATTCACTGTTCTTTATCTCTCCACATCACCCTCTATATCTCTCGTTTCCTTTATTCCTAACCAGTCTGAAGAAGGGTCTCGACCCGAAACGTCACCCATTCTTTCTCTGCAGAGATACGGTCTATCTCGCTCAGTTACACCAGTTTTTTTGTCTATAATCCGTATTTGCATTGCTCTCTGTCTGTACTGTACATGTATACAGTATGTGGCGAACGGACGGTCACGAGTAATAAAGACGGGCCATCAAAACACTGCGGCATTAATAATAATGAAAATCACAAAGGATGCATAAAGATCAACCATAGATGGATTTATCGACAGGCTGATACAGATTAACAGACAAATAGGCTGACAGACAAATGAACAGAGAGACAGACAGAAAGACAGAAAGACAGACCGATAGACAGACAGATAGATAGATATACAGACAGACAGACAGATAGACAGATAGATAGGTAGATAGGTAGATAGATGGATTGATAGATAGATAGATAGATAGATAGATAGATGGATAGATAGATAGATATAAAGATAGATAGATAGATAGATAGACAGAAAGAAAGATAGATAGATAGGTGGATAGATAGATAGACTTACAGATAGATAGAGAAATAGATAGATAGATAGATAGATAGATAGATAGATAGATAGATAGATAGATAGATAGATAGATAGATAGATAGATAGATAGATAGATAGATAGATAGATAGATTGATTGATTGATTGATTGATTGATTGATTGATAGATAGATAATACGCGGCAATATTTTCCGTAAAAACCGGCGAACTAAACTTAAGCAGCTTTATTGTAGAATGGGAAATAAGGAACTGCAAATGCTGGAATCTTATGAAGAATATAACATGGTGAAGTAACGCAGTGGATGACGCAGGATCTCTTGAGGTCATGGGTAGGCAACGTTTCAAGTCATTCTTTAGATTGATTGAAGAATTGATTTGTGTTTCGCACGGATGTAGTAAAGACTGAATGTTCTATTCTGAGCGCGGAAACGCTCCAGAAAGGGGGCAGTATGAGAAGTGCAAACAGCGCTATCGGATCATTCAGCATGCAGTCGAACCCGCATTAGAAGGAAGTTAGTTACAAGCCACGGAGAAAGGATTGAGAGGACCATGTAGGGCCTCGGTTTTCAGTTCCAATTCTCTGAAGCCGTGCACCTAATCTGTGCAGCATTTTAAAAAAAAATATCAACGAAAACACAGACGAAGAGGAATTTGGACCAGATTCTTCAGTTGCTGTCTAAATTTCGTCTGGGTCGCGGCATAAATGCAGGTGTTGGAGCAGGAGCTCAGGAGCTGTAACATGTTGCCCACTTCCCGGAACACAAACTTGGGGTCTCTGAAGTTAAAGCCAGCGGAATAGTTGTCTTTGGTGATTTCAACGTAGAGGAAGTTTGCAACGTACGTCATCCACAGGAGGATGAAACTGCCGGAGATGGCAAAGAGTAAGATGATCGACTTCTTGCGGCTCTCAGTTTCCGGGTCGCTCCGGTTGTCTACCGGTCCGCCCGCCCGAAGCCTCCTGCGGGCTCTGCTGGCGAACAGAATGTGCCTGACCGTCAGAGCGTTGAGCAGCAGGATCAGCACGAAAGGGAGCCAAGGGGTGAGAATGCAATCGATCCAGTCAAAGGCCTTCCACATTGGAAAATTGTAAAAGGTTGACTTCACGTTACAGTACCAGGGGACGCCATTAATTACGTAGGATGGCTTGTAGATAAAATAAAATGGGATGTTCTTTAAACAGCTCAGACCGCAGACCAGGCCAATAACCACGGCGGCTGACCTCTGTGTACAGTAAGTTGTTTTAAGTTTCTTGTCGGCAATGGCCACAAATCGGTCGAAAGTGAAAGCGACCGTCAACCAGACTGAACTGTCCCTGGCCGCATAAATTAGGACACTGCTCAGGCTGCACACAGGGGTAATGGACAGAAAACTGCCCGCTGCGTAAGTAACGCTGATCCGGCTGAGTATCACCGCGGTGATAATGACCAGCAGATCCGTCACTGCCATGGACACCAGGTAACGACTGACACAGCTGGAGAGACCACACTTTCCCCGGGAAAGGATTGCCACCGTCACCACGTTTGCTGCAAGAAAACAAATGCGGAATTTAATTTCAGAGAAAGAACCGTAAAATAAGTAGTACGGGTGAGATGGTCATTCGGACCCTTTTAATCTGCTCCATATTTTCCTTTCCTTAACTAGGAGCTTTTAATATTTATTTATATTTCATGTAATTGTACATAAATCCAAACTGGTATTACTGCAATTTGCAAACAAATACCATCAAATCATAACCTTGTTATCCGCATCCACCACATAGTCGAGCTACCGGTACCTACTCCACCTTTAAATAGGGAGAACGTACCAACTCCGTACAGACAACGCCCAGAGTCAGAATCGAACCCGGGTCTCTGGCGCTGTATTAATTATCGAATGTGCTTTTGCTGTTGTTGTTGTTGTTGTTGTTGTTGTTGTTGTTGTTGTAGTTGTTGTAGTTGTTGTTGTTGTTTTCAATTTATTGTCATTATCTCATTTTAGAGACAATGAAATGGATTTTCCTTACAGTCACGTAACAGAAAAATAAATAATATATATATACACATATTAAAATATATATATATATAAATATATATTTTCGGTTTTAGAGATACAGCGCGGTTAACAGGGCCTGCAGCCCATCGAGTCTGGACCGACCAGTGATCCCCGCATATTAACACATGTCCCACACACACGACGGACAATTTACATTTTATACCAAGTCATTTAACATACAAACCTGTGCGTATTTGGAATGTGGGTGGAAACCGAAGACCTAGGTAAAAACGTACGCAGATCACGGGGAGATCGTACAAACTCCAGCCAGACAAGCACCCGTAGTCAGTATCGAACCCGGGTTAATGGCGCTGGAAGGCAGTAGCTCCACCGCTACGCCACCGTGCCACCTGTCAAATGATGTACGAAATTCTTGGTAACACTAGCATTTACTTATCGCCCTGATTGTGCCAGAATTGAAGAAGCGGCCACCCCTCAACATTACCCATGAGTTTCGGTGCGGGTAAGAAGCAAGACTTTCTCTCATAGGGGCCAGATGGATTCTTCCCTAATTTGGGATGTTCAGGGACTATTCGCGTAATTTCAGTCATGTTCCTTAGCTGACTCGACACTATCGTTGGCAGAGTATTAATGTGTTCACTGCTGATTAAGAAATTAGTTCGCATGCTGCCGTAATTTTATTAAGTGTGTGAAATTACCGCGATGATACAAATTAGAAAACATTCCACTTACATTTGCTACTTCTTCACATCTTTGTCAGACTGAGGAAAGAGTGCACGATAAAAAACTCCTGATTTTTTTAATTTGTTTCCGGATTCCGAGTCCAAGTACACCCCCCCGTATATTCCAACAAAATACAAATAACCTTAAATGCATCAAATACTTCATGCATGTGATATGCAAAGACAGATAGACCGAGAGAGGCAGACAGAAAAATAGATGGCATGTAGATGGGCAGACAGGCAGAGAGGCAGATAGACAAACATATGAACATAGAGGTAGATAGAAAGACAGACAGGCGGGCAGACAGACAGTCAGACAGCAGAGAGAGGGGGAGTGGATTAGAAAGAAACGATGGAATTGATGGAATTCACTGACATGGCATTATGCCAAAAGTGAGCCTCCTATACGAAAAGTGTAAAATATTCAAATGAAAGTGTGGAAGTTATTAATGTTAGAAAACTGCACATAAAAACTATAATATTGAATTATGCAAATGTTGAAAGTTTTCTGCATGTTAATTTTTAAAAGCCAAAAGAATTATTTAGGTTCCTTTAAACTTTCTTTGAGACGACAGTTCATGGTTTACGACTTTGTTCTTCCGAATAACTTTGTTCTGTGCAGGATGATGGAGTGAAATCGTATCCAACTGAACTGTCTTTCGGCTTCTCTTGAGCAAGGAGAAACTCTGGATAACATGTTGCTGATCGTTTTAAAGGGTGGACAAGGCAGAGTGATCGAACCTTGCTTCGATATTCCAGTCATGGGAAAAGCCACGTGTCAGGGGCTATCGTGCGCCCAATATAACTGCCAAGCAAGTAGTGTTTAACGACACCAGAATGGACTGTAGGGGGTCGCTGCAAAGACCCAAGGCGGAATAATTATCGGCCGGTTTACAAAGGAAAATACGAAGCAAATAAAAAAAAAAAAATTAAAACCAGTATCCGGAATAGAAACAATGCGACCAGGGATGGCAGCGTGAAACCGTGCGGGTTCCGGAATGTAGCACCGATACAGCAGTGGCAACTACAGAAATGCGAAATATTGTATATGACCGTTTCTCACAGTCATCTCACGAAGAAAAGTCCTGAAGGCGGCAATGCGGTAGTTTCTGAGGTGTGGGCATTATTACAGGGTAAACTGGGGGTAGGAGGCTTCCAAACATAATTCCAATTGTATTACGTTAACAGCGACATGCTGGCAATAATAACCAAAGATTGATACAGCGTGGAAACAGGACCTCCGGCCCAATTTGCCCACACCGGCAAACATGTCGCAGCTGCACTAGTCACATCTGCCCGCGTTTGGTCCATATCCCTCCATGCCTGTCCTATCCATACACTTGTCCAACTGCTTCTTAAACGATGGGATAGTCCCAGACTCAACTATCTCCTCTGAGAGCTTGCTCCATACACCCACCACCCTCTGTATGGAAAAGTTACCCCTCAAATTCCTATAACATCTTTTCCCCTTCACCTTAAACATATGTTGTCTGGTCCTTGATTCGCCTACTCTGGGCGATTCTGTGCGGATCTATTCCTTTCGTGATTTTATACACCTCTATAAGATCACCATCATCCTCCTGTGCTTCAAGGAATAGAGTCGCAGCCTGCTTAACCTCTCCCGATAGGTCAGACCCACTTGTTCTGGCAAAATCCCCGTAAATCTCCTCTGTACCCTTTCTAGCTTGAAAGTAATCTGGTCGTAAATCTTACCAGGGACGCCGACTGCTGCGAGGATTATATAGTAGATTGTATAAAGCAGACCTTTTGGTGGAGCGTGCATTTTCGTTGAACTGAGACGGTCCTCCGGCTCTGACTGATCCTTTGTAATCTGAATAAGCGTTCCTTTTATGTAGGCGATGTCTCCCTCCGGGGAGATGAATGTTAATGTGAACTAGCTCCAGCGTTTTAAATTAAACGAATTAACCCATCACTTTCGCGTGGGTTATTTTCAAAACAATGTCATTACCATTTATGGGACAGCTAGAATTCAAGTCATTTCTGCTCCCTAATACAATGCTATTTGTTATGTGTCTATCGTACTCGACCCAGGAAGATAGGGTCAGTCGAATGTGATGTCAGTGTGTGCCTTACAGATCAATTATTGAAGGTAGACACAAAATGCCTGAGAAACTCATCGGGGCAGGCTGATTAATACATCAATGAATTATTGATGCAGTATTCAACGACATAATAGTCAGAGACATAGTGTGGTGAATTATTAAGAGGAATCAACGACAAGATGTTGGACTATTATCAACAAGCTGGACTATGAAAAATGATCGGGTCCCTCAGAATGAGAGATGTGGCAACGATAGATTCGGAGAGAACGTGTGCACAAAAGTAGCCAGAGCATCTCGCAGAATGCCAGTTTTGTTTTCATTTCAGATTTCCAGCATATGTACGTTTTTGTTTATTTTCACCTGTCCGTTGGTCCAAATAATACACATTGGCTCATCAGGAAACCTGTGCAGATTTTCTGGAAGACAGATACAAAGGGTGGAGTAACTCCGCGGGACAGGCAGCATCTCTGGATAGTGGGAATGGGTGACGTTTCGGATCGAGACCCTTCACTGTGAATCAGGAGAGAGGGTCCAGAGATATAGATGGGTAAGGCATGAAAACGAGGCATCAAAGGGGGACGAGGATGAAAGGAATGTAGAGTTGCTGATTGTTCGCTTGGGGAATGTGACAATGAAGCATACAGAGATGAGATTTAATCAGGAGGACAGTGAGACTGGTCGGTGAACTAAGATGGGGAGGGATGGAGAGAGAGAAAGCAAGGGTTACTTGAAGTTACAGAATTCAATATTTATACCGCTGAGTTATCAGCTGCCCGAACGAAATATGAGGAGCTGTTCCTCCAATTTGCGTTGGGCCTCACTCGACACGCTTCACTTGGCGACACTGGTAATCATTCAGCCTGTGCAATTGTCTGGATGGAAGGTTTGCCCCCCCCCCCAACAAGCCCGGTTTGCATGAATGCACCATATCTCTAAAGCTGTACAGACAATTGCAGCCCGGAGCATTCCGTCATCTACCCAGCTGAGCGGCATTTCAGTTAGTACTGGTTAGCATTTGAGTGTAGACAGTCAGAGCCTCATTTCCAACCGCCATCGCATAGACTGCAAGTACTCAGCAGCCGAGAGATAGACATGTTCACAGTTAACGCACAATTCCTCTGAACCTTGATGCATTTCTAGACACAAGGACAAGAAACCGGAAAACCTGTGACAAACCTTTATGGATCCTTGGATATGCTGATAGTGGGTTGTGTGCCGATTTAACCTCCAGGCATATAAAACTCGTTAACATGAAAACTGTTAAGGCGGTGTAATATTGTAGTTTTATATAGTCCTACAGCACCGAAGCAGGCCCTTTGGCTCTATTCTTCCATGCTGATCGAAAGACCTATCTATGCACATTCCCCTTCTTTCTTTTGACCCACATTCCTATGTTATCTTTCCTACCGCTATGCCTGTCGAAGTGCGTGTTAAACGTTGTGATTTTACCAACTTTGACCACATCTCCTGGCAGCATGCTCCATACCGCCAAAATCGTATGTGGCGAAAAACCTTTTCCTTTCGGACTCCTTTAAACATTTCCGTTCTCATTGTTTATCTATGTCCTCTTGTTTTAGATTCCCCTACCTTTTGAAAAAAATGTCTGCGACTGTTCACCCTCCGGAAGCCCCACATAATTTTATAAATCTCTACAAGATTTGCCCTTCGCACTGGGAAGTCAAAAAATACCGATCTAACTCACAACCAGAATGATGAGGTTATAGGCATCTTACAAAATTGAAGGCTGACGAAGGGACGGAGAGAGGGAGAGAGGGGAGAGGGAGAGAAGGGGAGAATGAGTCTGTAGGGGGAGCGTGTAGGGAGAGAGAGAGAGGGGGAGAGAGAGAGAGAGAGAGAGAGAGAGAGAGAGAGGAAGGGAGGGAGAGTGGGAGAGTGTGGGGGAGAGTGTAGGGAGAGGGACAGACACACAGAGAGAATCCTCGTAGCGCAAGTGAATAAAACTAGATAGAGAGAGAGATGGGAGAGAGACAGAGATACAGAGAGACAGAGAAAGACAGAGAGAGAGAGAAACAATTGAAATTTGGAATAAAAATGAACTGCAGATGATGGTTTATAACAAATATAGACACACAATGCTGGAGTAACTCAGCGGGACAGGCAGCTTCTCTGGAGAAAGTGGATAGATGCAGTTTCGGGCCAGGACCTTCATACAGATTCAGTCTAAAGTTAGACCCGATATGTCACCAATCCATGTGAATTGTGCGCCATTCTATTTCCAATTCTGGGCCCAGATTTCTATGTATCCCGTTTTTCCCCCTTTCACTCCTTCTTGAACAGAGGGACAATCTTTGCGACCCGGAAGTCTTACGGCACCTTACCCATGTCTAACAATGACTCCTCATTCAGTACTCGTGTGGTTTCTTTTGTAGCTTACCCACTGCGTACATGGATAAAACTGACTACGCGTGAGATGTATCTGCCTTCTATACGTTCACTGCGTTCAGCACCTAAATGACTGAAAAATAGAAAGTCCGCAAAGACATCTTCGTTCACGAGTTCCCTATTCTCCATGTCTCTCCGCGCAATAAAGCAGAGGAGAAATATTAATCGGTGTGAAATCGCCGAGAAACACCGAGCAGAAACCACGTCAGATCAACGTTCGGTGATTTCAGTGACGATATTCAGAAAAGTCAATTTGCAGCGACGTGACAGCGTGGGGGATGATGAGGGAATTTCTGTTGATTGTGGCAAACCGCAATCTGTATCCTGCCTTTCGAAGCCTGTCTGTATCGCTCAAAATCGGAGATCTACACAATGGTGAGGTTTTTGTATAACGATTGAACTGGGCACAACCACTGTGCTACTTAGAGCACAGAAGTAAACGGCGGAGTCGGATAGTTGCAGCCCAGAGATAGTTAACTTGGTGACTTTAGCCCCTGTCAGGAGATCCGCCGAGAACCTCGTTTTAGCAAAATCAGCGTTGTCCTCACCACCGTTTGAGTATTTCGCTAGGATAAACTGAAGCGGTTTGTCCGGCTTTTGCCGGTACCAGGACAATACATAAGAGTTCAATGCAGTATCATACGTGCAGCTTAGAGCGACCAGTTCCCCTTCTGTCTTCAAGCTCGATGGCGGGCTTTGTGTGACAGAATCTCCATCACCTCGTTCTGCAAAACAAGAAATATACTGAAAACCAGATAATATTGAATACATGGGGGCCGCGGAGGCAAAGAGCCATGCCGCTGAGGCCCTCTGGGGGGCACTCGGCCGCAGGAGGCTCCCTGATCGCTGGACGCTGACCGGGGGCCGTGTGATGCGAGCAACGTCCGTTCGCGGGTCGAATTGTTCTGCTCAAGGTTTCAGTGGATTGGGGCACTGTAGGTCCCGCATGAAGCTGGGGCTCAATTGGGTCAGGCGATGAAACAAAGACGGCACAGTGGCGCAGCGGTAGAGCTGTTACCGACTGCGCCGCAGATCCAGCTTCGATCTGGATAACGGGCGCCGCCTGCGTGGTGTTTGCACCCCATGTGACCGCGTGGGGTTTCTCCTGGTGCTCCGGTTTCCTCGCACATCCCATAGGCGTGCGGGTTTGGAGGTTGCTTGGCTTCTCCAAGTTGTGCCTAGCCTGTAGAATGGAACTAGTATGGGCGGTCGCTGGTCGGCGCGGACTAGGTGGGCCTAAGTGCCTATATCCACGTTGTATATCTAATCTAAATTAATCTAATCTGAACAAAAATCGTCATGCGCGCTGAGAGGACGCGGCCTGCAGCGAAAGAGCAACTGTCGAGCAGATCCACATAATCGTCTGGCCAGGCCGAATCCTGAAACGTAAAGCCAGTGTCGCCGCCACGCCAACTGGCCTTTATGCTAAAAGTGTTAAGGAATAACACTTATAACAACTGTGAACATGGAGGATGCAAGATGTCGCCGGAAACGTGGCAAGTCTTGTGTACTGCCTCAGAGTAATCTGCTATTCTTACATGTTCATAATAGCTCATAAGTTCTAGGAGCAGAATTAGGCCATGCGACCCACCAGGTCTACTCCTCCATTCAAGCACGGCTGATCTATCTTTCCCACCTAAATCCATTCTCCTGCCTTCTCCCCGTAATCTCTGACAACCGTACTAATCTAGAATTTGTCCATCTCCGCCTTAAAAATGTCATTTGACTTATCCCCCATAGACGCATGTGGTAATGAATTCCACACATTCACCACCATCTAATGAAATAAATTCCTTCTCATCTCCTTTTCAAAGGTACCCCCTTTTATTCTGAGGCTATGATCTCTGATTCTCGACTCGCCCACCCGTGGAAACATCTTCTGTACATTCACTCTATCCAGACCTTTCAGTATTCCGTCAGTTTCAAAGAGCCCCCCCCCTCATTCTAAACTCCAGCGAGTACAAGACCAGTGCCTTCAAACGCTCATCACATGTTAACCCAATTATTCGTGGGAAGAGTTGTTTAAGAAAGAACTGCAGATGCTGTAAAAATCGAAGGTATACAAAAATGTTGGAGGAACACCACGAATTATTCGTGGGATAATTCTGGTAAACCGCCTCTGGATCCACCCCAACGCCAGCACATCCTTCCTCAGATATAGGGCCCAAAACTGCCCATTCGTATATAAGGATTATTGTTCAGATGTCGACTGAATTGTGTGATTGTTCAGATGTCGACTGAATTTGATTATACGGCTGCTGGCATATTTATTTCACTGCACTTATATGTGTATGTGATGAATAAAACTGATTGATTGATTGATTGGTTGATTGAAATAATTTCATGGTACCCGAATAGGTGTGATAATAAAATACCATTGAATCATTGAGCTTCAAAGTGATCCAGCAGACAGAGAGATTAAATTATGTTTGATTCACACTTACCTGGCAGAAGCGCTGTCAAAAAGCAGAAATACAAGAATCGCATTGCATCCATTCGGACTGTAGATTGTGAATATAGCAAACAGGGTTACGAAGAAGCAACTACGAAGAGAGATGAAAGGGTGGATCTCAGCATTTGAAGGTATATCTGGCGCCCTCCCACAGGAATTTGCGCGCGATCATCATGACCCTCTCTGCGTCACTACCTGTTGTCTCTGTTGGTGCAGTGGGATCGATGGGCGGGAGTTGAACAGTTACACTTACAGCTGAGCATCAGTTTGTTTTATTACCGGACGCACGTTCGATTGAGGATTCAACTGGGGTAGCTGATGCCTTCGTCTGGATTTTGCAACGGTGGGAATTAATGGGAATAGATAATCCTCATCATTCAGAAAAGTCCTGAGTGATCGTAAACATAATTCACCAAATTACACTCTCTTAGGACATACATCAGATAGAACATCATATATTTGGTACGCCAGACACGATGAGATTCGTCGTGAATTCAAACAGCTAAATTCAAGCATCTGGGTTATGTCTGCAATATTCTTTTCTTGAACATCAAGGCTCGCGTTACCGTTAGATGAATTATCTTTATCATGAAGCGGGAAAAGCCATCCTTGCCGGTGTCATCGATGATCCTTGTTATTAAGACAAGGCTATCTTCCTTTGGCCATCGGTTTTGGGACAAGTATCTATTTCACTTGGCAGAGAAAGGAAGATGAAAATGAATAGTGAACGCAGAATAGTACAGGAACTGTCCCCATATTTGTTTTGAATGCGATTCGAAGATTCGAAGAACATTATCCGCCTACACATGATCTATATCCCTATTTGCATATCCAAGTGCCTAAATAATAATAATAATACATTTTATTTATATAGCGCTTTTCAGGACTCAAAGTCGCTTAAATGACAGTTACCAGCAGTGGGTTTCGAACCCACGTGAACACTCGTTCATTGGATCTTAAGTCCAACCCCTTAACCACTCGACCATGCTGGTTTTAGAAAGTAAAAGCATTTCTGTGCATAAACGTTGATTTTTAAATCGTTATTATTCGCAATTGGCCTGTGCGGGACGCAATGTTATACAAGTAAGGCCCGTTTTATTTTTCAGACGAGTACACTACTGCCATCTGCTGGAAAACTCCAGTTTTGTCACCCGGCGTCCATATATTCTGTTCTGTGCAGTTTTACAAGCAATCGTCCTTGATATCGATCAAAACATTCGGCTATCCGAACACAGAAAAAGCATAACGGAGATTGGGAATTATTTTATTGTGCGAATAATTTAACTTGACTTGACATCATGTGTGGCTCCGTCATTGTATGTATGTCTGTGTGTATGTTGGGGGGCGGGGGGGGGGGGGCTGTTCCCGATTATACTGTTAAATGTTCTGTGTTTCAAATGTTCATTATTAATCTTATGGAAGTGTATAAAGTCATGGGAGGAGGTACACAATCTCTTGCCCAGAGTAGGTGAATCGAGGAGCAGAGTACGTAAGTTTAAGAAGGGGAAACGATTCAATAGGAATCTGAGGAACCTTTTCACATTAAGTGTGTGTGTGGGGGGGGGGGTATGCTACAAGCTGCCATAGGAGGTAGTGGAGGCAGGGACTATCCCAACGCTTAAGGAACAGTTGCACAGGTACATGGCTTGGAGGGATATGGGCCAAACACGGGGAGGTGGGACTAATGTTGTGACATGTTAGCCGATGTGGGTAAGTTGGGCCGAATGGCCTGTGTCCACGCTGTATCGCTATATGTCCATGACCCTCTATCATAAATGTGAGATTTATAGTCTTTAACCTCGAATTAAAGCAGTGAGTAGAAAGTTGACAATGCCGGTAACACCGTCAACACGTCGGTGTAACGGAAACTCAATAGTTAAATGAGCGCAAATGGGCGGAACAGCAGGTGTGTTTACAGGTGGCGTTTTCGAATAGAATGGCTGACAATGAGAGTCCATTCAGTCAGGAAATTACGAATTATATCCTGTCTCATTGCTGATTGGCTCACCGCAGAATGAACAAGAAGGAATCAATCAGAATCGAGCCACTTTGTTTTCCGATTCGTCTTATCAGTTCCAAGATAATTTCTTCTTCGATTGGCCCAATCAAGTCCCTCGTCCTTTGCTTTACCCGAATATCTGATTCGTGACGTTCTAATGTGGGCGCAGCTCATCGTGAACAGTTCTTCCAAAAAACAACAGGACGGAGATGAAACCCATGGTATAGCTTCTGATAAATTTAGTATCTAAGATGAAACCGGGGGATAATTAACATGGAAAGGCAAAAAATATAAATACTGTAAAACCTAAGTCAAATCAGAAATTGATGCTAAAACAAAGAATGCAGGGTCACAATGAAGAGTTGTATCGAGTTCAGGCTGCGGATTGATTGAATTCATCCATTGAAAGATACAGCATGGTACACACAGAATTCAACGAAAGCATTTGTGTAAACCTAAAGAAGCTGGGGGTTTATCACTACCTAACTTTACGTATTACTACTGGGCAGTGCATATTAAGAACATAATGTACTGGTTGGATAGTTCAACTCACCAGTCGGAGTGGATAAGAATGGAAAAAGAGGAGTGTTTCCCGTACGATATGGGAACGATCTTGTTCTCACCAATAAAACTGAATAGTATAATATATAAGAAGAACCCAATTATTCACAAAACATATAAACAATGGGATAGATTGGGGATTGGGAAAGTAGGAGATATGTATGAACTGGGCAAATTGTTATCATTTCAACAATTAAAATTCAAATTTAAACTGAATGATAATCAATATTTTAAATATATACAGATATGTGACTTTATGAAGAAATATATACATAGATCTCAAACTATATTTTTAGACCCTTTAGAAGAAGCAATGAATATTAAGGCTTTCAGAAAAACTAATATCATATTTTTATAATAGTATATTAAATAGAGAATTACCCTCAACAGAGGCACTAAGAGAAGATTGGGAACATGAACTAATGATACAGATCCCGAAAGATAGATGGGAAAAGTATCTGATGAATACACATAATTGTTCCATTAATGCAAGACATAATTTAATTCAATTTAAATTATTACATAAACTATATTATTCAAAAACGAGGTTGAATAAATGTTACCCAAATGTCTGTCCCAGATGCGATAAATGTTTGTTTCAAAATGCCAATATAACACATTCATTTGTAGTATGTACAAAGTTTAATACATTTTGGAGCGATATATTTGATATATTTACAAAGCTCTTCAAGTCAAGAATAGAACCTAATATGGAATGGATTATATTTGGAATAATATTAGAAGATATCAATTTAAACAAAGACCAAAAAGTATTCTTTAATTATGGGTTAATAATTGGAAAGAAATTGATACTTAAATTTTGGAAAAATACAGCTATGCCAACATATTAAAATGTGGATTAGGAATATGACGGACATAGCACACCTTGAAGAAATGAGACTCCGCTTAATAGATAAATATGACCAATTCTTAAGGATTTTGGAATCATGTGATGCAGCAGTACCGTAAAGATTACTGATTTCAGGTCAGGTCGTGGATAGATTTACATCTCCAAACAAACATTTGAAAATTTCTTTTTTAAGGGTCTTTTTCTACTATTTCTACTTTCTATTTTTTCTTTTCTTATATACACACTTCACGTTTTTCTATTTTCTTCTATTTATTTTTCCTCTTTCTTTTCTCTATTTTTTTTTCTTTCTTTATTTTTTTTTTTACCTCCTTTTCAAAAACATAAAACCAGAGGTTGTACATAGAATGCATTACGTTATGACATAGTTGGCACCTAAAATTAGGTGCCACTGTATTGTTTTGTATTGTATTAACTTCTAATAAAATAAAAATAAAAATAAATGAAAGATACAGCATGGTAACAGGCCCTTCGGCTCACCGAGTCCACGCTGACCCTGGATCTCCCGTTCATACTAGCTCTATGTTATCCCACTTTCGAATCCACTTTGTACATAGTCGGGGCAATTTACAATAGCCAATTCATCCACAAACCTGCAGTGTGCGAGGTCACCGGAGCAGCCGCAGGAAACCCATGCGGTCAGTGGGAGAACGTGCAAACTGCTCATAGACAGCACCCGAGATCAGATTCTAACCTGGGACTCGGTGGGCCGAAGTGTCCACGACCATACTGTAACTAACCTAAACTAAACTAAACTAAACTACACAACACGAAACTAAACCAAACTAAACTAAACTAAACTAAACTACACTAAACTGCACTAAACTAAACTAAACTAAACTAAACTAAACTAAACTAAACTAAACTAAACTGAACTAAACTGAACGAAGACATTAAAAAACAATTGATCCAGAATTCTCAGAATTTGTTCAAGTTGCATCCTATCGCAATATAGATGTGCAAACCAATTCAGTGAAATGGGGGCGGAGCTCTTGGTATTTGTAAGGGTGAACAAAGCACCAGACACACCGTGGGACTCAGAGCACAGTGATACACCGCGGCGTCGGAGTAAACCACTCCGGAGATTGCCAAAGGAATGGTTTTCCTATCCAGGTCCAAATCAGCAGAGAACCTGGGCGGGAAATCTGGAGACCGATCTTGCCCGTCCCCGCTGAATCTTTTCAATAAATATCGAAGAGCTTCCCCCGGTCGTTGGATGTACCAGAAGAGCTTGAAACCTGATGTGTAGGTTGAGGAGTAATTGCAGCTGAGCGTTATTGTTTGCCCTTCCTGCGTTGTTAATACAGATGGATGCTGTGACACGGAATCTTCGCCAGCGGCCCCTGTAATGAAACGCAGAGTATTCGAAATGATGTGAAATGAGCATAACGGACTTCTATTTCATTGTACGTTGACTATTCAAACAGAGACTCACCAGGAAGCGCAATCATTATCAGCAGAAAGGAACAAGAGGAACAAGAGGAACACATGATGTCTGCTTTAAAGTTAGACTCGTAGGTTACTTCTTGGAAATGTTACCCTTCCTTTCTTGCATTGCAGAATGAACTCAAAACCGAGGGAGAAGAAGGGCAGGGATTGTTTGCGCAGGGATTGGCTGGGCATTAACCACCGTCATACGGGGACCAATGAGAATGAATATTGTGAAATGATTGGATGGCTGAATCCAACGTCAGTTCATTTCACGTCTCACTGAATATATTTCAGAAAATAACTAACGAATGAGCAAGGAGCGCCTAGGCCGCCAAGGATTACGTAAGCGCATACTATTTCGTTTGCAGGTGCGTGTGGTAATCATAACGAAAAATACTTTTACACTGGAAGCGCAATTATCGAACATGGCATTTTGTCTGTACGTGAAGGTGGTCTTTTTTTTATTCTGAGCGGGCAGGCAGAATTTTCATTCCCTTGAGACTAATTGCTCGGATGAAAGGTTGTTCCAAGGAAGAATGTTCCGTAGATTTGTTTTATAAGCCGCGCAGCAGGAACGCGTACCTTAGTCAGGCAGGCAAAAAACATGAAAGAGTTTAAACAGTGGAATCGGGCAGTGTGTTCCTCTATTACGAAACACTTGAAAAGGTGGGTCTTTCGCAGATGTAAAGGAACATGTCACGAGTTTGGGTATGATGTGACTCAGTAATTCCATGCGCAGAAAACGGCAAGAAAATTGTTGCAAATTCTGCTCAATGGAGTTCAGAGTTTTCAGAGCGAGGGGGGGGGTTGAATTTTACCTGAACACCGGGGGGCGCGACGGCGTAGAAGTAAGGCGTGCCTTAATGATCGACGCACCGAACTCGAGCGACTTACCAGGCCACTTCCGCTCCTTATCCAAGAGCACTTCCGTTCTTTGAGGGGTTCCTGGATAAAAGCGCCCTCTATTGACTTCTCACTGTAACTCCCAGCGTGGATTTTGCGTCTGGGATGCAAGTCAAGTTGAGTTTATTGTTAAACGCAAAATTACCACAAGGTACAGTTACAACGAAATTCTTGCTTGAAAGCAGCGGCACAGCCACGTAGACGCTGACAACACATCAAGCTTAAATTATACATACATTTTACACAAATGATATACAAGACCGTGAAATTGAAATGATCGTGAAAAACAAGACAGCAGTGCAAAACATAATTCGAAAAATAGTTATGGGACAGGCGATCGGCGTGTTTCATGCCTGGATAGGATTAGGGTTGAGGGGGTCGGTGGAATGACCTGAGCGTTGCAGTAATGAATCTGTCTCTCAGCGTAGTGGGGTTGGGACTTTTAGCGTCCGTATATCCAACCCGTCGGTGTCGAATGGGTCTCTTATTGCACTGAAATGTTGCGGGGTCAATAGCACTGAAATATTCTGTGGATTCGGCGTTTGCGCTTTGAGATCTCCAATCTTAGGTACCCCCACCCCATTCCCTGTGTCCCAACCTGGTACGTATGAATTTCACGCAATATGCCGCCCTCTTTCCCCCTTCCCCTCATCCCCTCCTACCTATATCTCCTCCTCTGGTTTCGCATTTAACTCATCTTCTCTTCTCATCTTACACCCTACCGTTTCCTTTTTATCTCCAGTTTGTGCCCACCCGTCTGCCAATCAAATTCCTTCTCACCTGCATCCACCTATAACTTGCCGGGATTTGCTCGCCCACTCTCTTCTCTACCTTCCCCTCCACTATAATCAGTCGGTACAAGTGTTCCGCCCTGAAATGTGCCCTCACCATGTGATGTTGCCTGACGTGCTGAATAACCCCAGCACTTCTTGTTTTTCTCGTGATTCCAGCATCTGCAGTTCCTTACTTGCGTAATTGACAAACTGTGGTAGACAACTATTACATGGCCTCTTAAATCCCTTCAGAAATCAATAAATTATGCCCGCCTGGACGATTCCTTGAAACGAAAAATAAGAGAATGTACCCATAAATAACAATTTCGTATGGCATAAGAGAATTGATTTCCCATATGGAGTTAAAATTCTATCAGCACGGACAACCATTAATTTGACTTCGCTGGTATGCAGTGCCAATGCTTCCCAATATGTTCGTTCATCCCAATAACTGTTGGAATATAACAGAAACGTAAATTATGTCTGTGACCGGAACAATTTACCGATTAAATTAAAAGTGGATTTTAGAGCACACTCAATTGCTCTCCGAACTTAGTCTGAATCCCCACATAGAAACACGTGTCAGTGCAGGTGCTTAGAATCTCCAGCATCTATCCGCTTCTTTAGAAACATAGAAACATAGAAATAGAAGCTAGGTAAAAACTTTTGTAAGAACTTACAAAATTCTTATGGGGTTGGACCGGCTAGATGCAGGAAGATTGTTCCCGATGTTGGGGAAGTCCAGGACAGGGGTCACACCTTAAGGATAAGTGGGAAATCCTTTAAGACCGAGATGAGAAAAAAAATCACACAGAGAGTGGTGAATCTCTGGAACTCTCTGCCACAGAGGGTAGTTGAGGCCAGTTCATTGGCTATATTTAAGAGGGAGTTAGATGTGGCCCTTGTGGCTAAAGGGATCAGGGTGTATGGAGAGAAGGCAGGTACGTGATACTGAGTTGGATGATCAGCCATGATCAAATTGAATGGCGGTGCAGGCTCGAAGGGCCGAATGGCCTACTCCTGCACCTATTTTCTATGTATCTATGTATCTAGGTGCAGGAGGAGGCCATTGGACCTTTCAAGCCAGCACCGCCATTCATTGTGATCATGGCTGATCGTCCCCTATCAATAACCCGTGCCTGCCTTCTCCCCATATCCCCATAGAGAGCCCTATCTAACTCTCTCTTAAATCCATCCACTGACTTGGCCTCCACTGCCCCCTGTGGCAGGGAATTCCATACATTCACAACTCTCTGGGTGAAAAAGTATTTTTTTCTCACCTCAGTCTTAAATGACCTCCCCTTTATTCTAAGACTGTGGCTCCTGGTTCTGGACTCGCCCAACATTGGGAACATGTTTCCTGCATCTAGCTTGTTCAGTCCTTTTATAATTTTATATGTTTCTATAAGATCCCCCCTTCTATAAGGTCCCCCCTTTGGAGGATAAATCTTGGGTCGTTGGCATTGGTGCCGTTCGGATAAATATTGTGGGTAATTGCACGAAAATAAAATTTACAACGAACGTCAACCGTCGCAGGATGAAACTTCCTGAGATCGTCATGAGTAAAATAACGGATTTTCTCCAGTTTTCTATCTCGATGTCGTTCTGTTTAGGATCAGCAGCATCACGAAAAAGGGAGCGCATGGGTTCAACATCCAGTGTAACCATTGATATACACTCTCCGTGCAATTAAAGTGTAATTGGCTTCTTTAAAGCCGCAGAACCAAGGCATGCTATCAATGAGCTACATGGGCTCGTATTCAAAGTAGCAGGGAATATTGTTCAAACAGCATACTTTTCCTATAACGATGGGTGGCGTCTTCTGTGTGCAATATCTACTATTCAGCTTCTGGCAGCAAATGGCAATGAACCGATCAAAGGTGATTTCAACTGTTAACCATGCATAAGTATCATTGGAAAGCCAGCTTAAGGTTATAAACGAGAATGCAGGATGGAGTGGTAGACAAGACACTATGGGAAATAAATCGTCCGAAGCCGCCTTAATATCACAGCAGTGTTAATGACCAAAACAATCCGTCACCGACACTAAGACCAGATACAACGTGACACCTTTCGCAAGAGAGCGCCTTCCTTTAGAGAGAATCGCAATTGTCACCAGGTTAGCTGCAGGAGAGAGGAGAGAATTGGTCGTTAGTGCACTGTCCACCGCCGACAATACCAAAGCATCGAGAGCCTGGAATGAAATGTATACATTTAATTATTGAGGGAAACGGAGGCCGACGAAGGGTTCTAAATTGATATACAATATATCTTGTCCATTCCCTCCACAGATGCTGCCCGACCCGTTGAGTTGTTCGAGGCTGACTGCTCGTTTATTTTTATGCTTAGAGGTAAAAGAAACAGAGAAATATAGAAAATAGGTGCAGGATTAGGCCATTCGGCCCTTCAAGCCAGTACCGCTATTCAATATGATCATGGCTGATCATCGAAAATCAGTACCCCGTTTCTGCTTTCCCCCCCCATATTCCTTGATTCCGTTAGCCCTAAGCGCTAAATCTCTCTCGTGAAAACACCAAGTGAATTGGCCTCCACTGCCTTCTGTGGCAGAGAATTCCACAGATTCACAACTCTCTGGGTGAAAATATTTTTCCTCATCTCTGTCCTAGATGGCCTATCCCTTATTCTTAAACTGGGACGCCTAGTCGTGGACTCCTCGAACATGGGAAATATTTTTCACGTATCTAGGATGTCCAATCTCGGAGTAATTATATATGTTTCTATAAGATCCCTTCTCATCCTTCTAAATTCCAATGAATACAAGCCCAGTCGACCCATTCTTTCCTCATGTGTCAGGCCCTGCAGCTTCGGTCTGTCTCTCCGTCGCTTGATGCTAATCGGGTTATCGCGCATATTTCATTAAGGTTTGAAACGTTTATCCTATGCACACGTGGCTCGCGAAATGAAAATAGGACACACTATGTTTTCAACGCCAATGAATCTGTGCCTGTTAAAGAGGAACCCGGGAACTAACGACCAGGAAGAAGTCAGTAAGTCAGACCAGACATGCTGGGCATGCAAATAAACAGCTCAGAAGTTGCTAAGCTAAAACAGAATATAAAATGTTGGAAATACTTGATAGTGCAGTTAATTTTGCTGGAGAGAGAAACACTGTGTTGCGGATCCGCGGCCTCTAGAAAGGAGAAACATTAATTAGAAAATCTATAACAGTCTGTCTTCTGGTAGCTAATAAGGTCTAGGCAACAGCAAGGGTTGTATTTCTTTTCCGCTTAGCTTCATTGAGGATTGCTCGGGATTGACGCGGAAGTGACCTCACCCAGCATCAAATGACACCAGATTAAACCAGAGATTAAACCAGATAATTGTCCATTGAATTCCATTGGGAATTATTGAGGGTCATGATTTATAGAGGTACATCTTCAGAGTCGGATTATTTTGCGTTGACGTTCTCCTCTCCCACATGACTGTTCGCAAAGACGTTCTGCATAGTGTGAGTCCGTGGCCCTTTCCACGCATGCGTTTGCCGGCCACAAATGCAACAGGTTGCTTGGGGGAAAGTACCCAGTCGCATTCACGTAGTACGCGGAGAAGAACCATGGTGATAATAATACAGTTGCTGTTACTGTCGATGCACTGTGAGTATTGCTATCTATATTCCAATACTCGCGCCTAATAGCAAACACTCCGACGCAGCGTCGAAGGAATGGCAATACGTTTCAAAATAGGGATGGTGTGTGGCTTGGAGGGCAACGTCCACGTGGTGGTATTCGAAATGCTTTTGTTGCCATTGTCCTTTCAGCTCTGGTGGTGGATTTTCAAGATGCTGTTTGAGTAGTCAAACAGAATTGCCGGAGATAGAGAGCAGTCCGCCTTTGCCTATGCTCGCAGTTGCCATACATTTTAACCTCCCTTCCCACTTACTTATTGACCTTTCTGTCCTGAGCCTCCTCTACTGTGAGAATGTGTCCTCAAACTAATTCGAGTAACAGCACCTCCTTTATTCGCTTGGGCAGCTTACCACCCTGTGGTATGAATATTGATGTATCTAATTTCAAGTAACCGTTGCATTCCCTCTCTCTCCGTCCCTCCCCCATTATGGTCGTCTTGCTAGCTTCACTATTTGTATCACCTTTAATTAGGACCTCGACCACAGCTTACAATGGATCATTGTGGGCTCTACCATTCGAATATACTCTTCGGATCATTGAACACTTGTGATTTTTAATCACGAATTCAGCATTATATATAGTAATGCAACATTTACTCGACTTACAAGAAATAGGTTCATCTATGCGGAGGGAAAATAATGGCGAATGCATGAAGTGAAATTTGTTCTAATTGTTTCATTAACTTTGCGGTTCATCGGGACAAATGTTCTATGACTGTTTGTCGACCGTTGTAGATTCACATTTGTTTTATGAAGTTAGGTTCACTCGTTAGCTTTCTACCTCTGTTCATAATACTGTTTCCTCAGCAGGTGCCCTTGCGGACGAGGTGCTTCAGTCTCCCGCCTCGCTTACGGTCAACTCTGGAGATGCGGCGCAATTCAATTGTGTTTTCAACGCCTCGGTGATATCCGCCTTCTACTGGTTTAAAGAGAGTCGGAACGGGCGGCTGGAGCACGTCCTGACCATGCAACGCAGCGATAAAAATGTACTAGGGCAACACGAGATCATGCTGAGTGCTGCTGAAAATCGAGGCTATTTGGCTCTCAGGAGGACGGAAGTGCGGGACACAGCGCTGCACTTCTGTGCAATCCAGGGGCTCACAGTGATGGCAATGAGTGGGGTCGCTGTACAAAAACCTCGTCTCTGGAACATTTCATCCTGCACGCCATCTTTCTTTACCCTACTGCAATCAGTCTAAAGACGACTCCCTTCGCCAATCCGTTCCCTCTAGAGATGCGGCCTGGCGGAAGGTTGAGAAGAGGCAGAATTACCTAAATAGTATGATTAAACTTGAGTGTAACTCTGCAGGAAACCCACGCGTTTCAGCTTGAGACCCTTCTTCAGGCTGAGTCCCTCTCAGCCTGAAGAAGGGTCTCGACCCGAAACGTCACCTATTGCTTTTCCCCGGAGACGCTGCCTGACCCGCTGCGTTTTTTTCCCAGTATTTTGTGTCTATTTTCTATATATAAAATTAGTTGCGCAGCTTCTTCAGAAAAACATAAATGAACACTGCGCAGCGCCGCATTTTATACCAGGAGTAAGTTGCCATTTAAAAGGACAGGGGTGAGATTTAATGGGCTTTATATACGAACAAGTGGTGAGCATATTCAATAATCGGCCGCACTTAAATGTACGTGGGAGAAGAGAAAGCGATAGACGACTAAATCCTCGGTATTAATTTGATTGTTTCGGTTCAGGGTTTCCAGCAAGTGTTTGAAACCTCATATTCTGTGATTTCACTGCGACTGTTGATCGCTGCAAGGTAAATCCCACTGACGCAACAGGAAACAGGTGCCTTCAGCTTAGGCACTGGACATAGCTGGTGGGAAATATGCGGTTTTTGAGAAAATTCTGCACCGAATCTCGGTACACGTGACACTAATCAACAAATACCAATACAAATAGCACCAGGTAGCCACAAAATGCTGCAGTAACTCAGCTGGATAGGCAGCATCTCTGGAGAGCAGGAACCGGTGACGTTTCGGGTCGAGGCCCTTCTTGAGACTGAATAAGGGTCTGGACCCGAAACGCCACCCATTCCTTCTCTCCAGAGATGCTGCCTGTCCCGCTGTTACACCATCATTTTGTGTCTAACTTCGATTTAGACTTTCATCTGCAGTCATTTTCCGCACTAATAGTACCAAATCACCCCCCAGTTCCGTCTTTTCTCTGCGTCCCACCTGAATCGCTGTGTCCTTCTTAACCTCCGCCTGTCTGTTTCTCTCTCTCGCACTTTTCTGCACACTCTCTTATTTTGTCTCACTCTTCTTCTTGCCTTTACTAAATCATTCCGAATTATAGGCATCCACAACAGAGGGAGACTTCCCGATTCCAAGAGACTTCCTGACAATTGGGATAAATCAACGTGACCCTAATTTTCAATGGTATTGATGGTCTTATAACCTAATCAAGTTGGCAGTCCAGTGCATTTGGAAATAATTAATTGTAGATCCATTTAAATTCCTTTATTTGGATTGTTGCTCGTGGAACGCCGGAGACTGCGGAGAGACTAGATGGATATATATAACATTGTGAGAGACATAGATAAGGTACACAGTCAGAACACTTTTCCTCGGGTGAATGACAAGAGGGCATATGTTTAACGTGAGAGGGGCAAAGTATAGATGAGATGTGAGGGTGAAGTTTCTACACCGAGGGTGGTGGGCGTCGGGAACACGCTGCCGGGGTTAGTGGTGGATTCTGTTATTGAAGTGGCGTTTAAGATGCTTTTCGATAAGCATGTCGAGAATGGAGGGAGATGGATCATATGAAGGTACACGATATTAGTTTATCTTGGAATCAAATTCGGCACGGATATTTGTGTGCCGATGGGCCTGTTCCTGTGCTATACCGTTCTATGTTCTACGTAAATTCAGAAAATCGCATTGGAATTGCACACTTGGATAAGTTGTGGCAGGGTAGATGCAGAGAGGTCTAAGCTGAAACCCGCTAATTACGGTGTCATGTCCTCTGGATAAGGAATCGCCATTTAAATTGAATTGACCTGAATTTTTGCAGTTATATCTTCCAGAGGCTTGTGGGCCGTTTGTCGCGGATTTCTCAAGATTGAATGCAGTGGTCGCCAGGGGAACCAATGGACTGGACAGGGACGGAACCTGGATTGCGGCGAAGAAAACAAGGTGCTGCTACCAGGTGATGAAGGGAGAACCTGCAGGCACCGGCAATCAGTTGTAGGCCCCAGCGTTTTAATTTATTATGAATGGAATTTGCCCCTCTCACGTTAAAGGCAGTTTTAACTTCATCCGGGCATCCGGATTTTTTTGTGGGCTATTTCCGCTGACGTCATTGTGGTTTTCAGCTCGGGTTCTGCTCACTCAGAGAAAACGTTTCCGAGCCAGTGCCTGTGGCCTGTTGTAAACTGCCGGCAGCGCGCAACATCTGTGCCCCAGTAACCTACGGCAGTTATTCCGTGCGTTCACTTCACTGTCAGACTCTGCACCGTAATACGTCGCCGTGTCAGGCAACAGCTGCGTAATGGTCAATCTATAATCCGTCACCTATTGTTGGAGCACATCAGAAAATCTGCCTTCAGCGAAATCCGCCGTATATTCAGAGGCGTTACTCTTGTATCTCCCTAAACCAAGTTTGGGCCACCCACCTCTGTACTGGCGATATCAAACTATATAATATGCGGCAATGGGGTGTAGGTACAAGATAAGGTGACGTTCTGCCCCTCCGTCGCTGCGATTGTCTCCCGCTGCATCAAGATGTCGACAGACCTCAGATCTGGAGTAAGGGTAAACAAAAGTCGTGAAATTAATCTCAACGGTACAGAATAAACATAATAGGCAAGAATGAACACATTGGCGTTTACAGAAAACAGAATTCGAAACAAAAGAAAGGACGGCGACACACGAAACTGCAAATGCTGGAATCTTGAGCAAATATCAAAGTGCTGGATGCACAGAGCGTGTCAGGCAGTCTCTGTGGAGGGAAATGAGACACGACGTTTGGGGTCGGGACCCTTTTTCAGACTGCTTCCAAAAGGACGATGTATGCGCGTTTCCCCACACCCTCCCATGCCCCACTCTATCAGCTTGACTGCCGTTCCTTTCCTCCTCCCACCAAGCGCATTCTTGGTAGATGTGATCCACTAATTAACTACGTGTGATCCACTTCACTTACTCCATCTAAGAATTCACATATTCTTCGCACACGCGATGAAATGGTATTTGCGGAACTTCACACTGGGTCATCAGGGACAATCTGCCGTACTACTGCCCAACTGTTGCAAGTATCCACGCAGCCGAAAGGGTTCTGTTTGTGCTCATCTCTCGAAAATCGTCCGTCTCGCTTTGAGGGATTACAGCGTTTCCCGGTAAATATTTCATGATGATTATAATTGCCCCGCGCTTCGCACGCTCTCTCAGTTCCGGTTCGAGCGTGTTCGCAGTGCGCCAGAATCTTAGTAAAATTCGAACTCGTTTAAGACATTAGCTTTCCTACTCATGATCATTGTCAGCCACGGCGCAGCGTGTGCAAGGAGTCGCGTGTTTACCCTTCTTACCTGCCGGATCTTTGGGTTTCCAGCGACGACGCGGCAACCGTCAGAGGGATTGGGTAGGCCTGATGAGCTGGCATAACACGACATCCCGTGAAATACCAATCGGAAGTCGCGAGTAATTCTGACTGGATCTTGTGTGACCTACCGAGCTGCCCCAGATGTACGTGCATGCTGATTTCAGAAGTTTCAGAAATTAAGATCGGTGGTGAATGGCAATCTTTTTTTTTTATTTTAATTTTTTTTATTTTTTTATTTTTATTTATTAGAAGTACATTACATTACAACCACATACATTAGTACTCGTCACTTATGTCTTCTTACAATTAATGTACTCCATTTATTTTTTACACTAGAAAAAGAAAAGATTGAAAGAAAGAAGAAAGTGAAGGAAAAAGTGAAAGTGTAGAAAATGTGACAACAAAAAAGGACGAAGACCCTATAAGAGCAAAATTAAAAAACAAAAGAAAAAGAGTTAAGAAATAGACCCTAGAAAAGAAAGAGAAAGAGAAAGAGGAAAAAGAGAGAAACAAATATTTTTATGAGCATTACGTAAATGGGACATACCAACTCTTCAACTAGCATCCCCCCTTACCTGACCTCAATTTTTTTTTTAAGTACTTTTGCACCCTATATTTGTAATAATTCTATAAATGCAGACCACGTCAGGTGGAAGTGATCTGGTTTACCTGCCAGGAGGAGTCTTATCTCTTCTAGGTGTAATGTTTCGAACATATTTGAAGTCCACATATTTATAGTTGGTATTGGAGCCTTCTTCCAAAATTTTAGAATTAGCTTTTTTCCAGTTATTAACCCATAGTCCATTAGTTTCTTTTGAAACACATTTAGTTCTGGGCAATCTTAAGAAAAATAGGTAGGAAGCTTATTTTTCAGATAGTAGGATCTCCAGCAAAAGGAAGGGAACCAGTATCGCCAGTTGACCCCCTTTAGGAATAATTGCTCTCTTTCTCCTTTCTGAGTTAGATAGAGCTCTAGGGGCTAGTGGAATCAAGGGATTTGGGGAGAAGGCAGGCACGGGTTATTGATACGGGACGATCATCCATGATCACAATGAATGGCGGTGCTGGGTCGAAGGGCCGAATGGCCTCCTCCTGAACCTATTTTCTATGTTTCAATATTTTTAATGTTTCTCATAAAGGGTCTGGTGACTGGGATGCTGACGGTTTTTCTCGTCACAATTGCCGGCTGAAGTGCTGAGTTATTTTCCACTATTAGTTCATTTTTGTTTCGGAGCTCCATCATTGTGGTATCGTTTGATTTGTATTTAACGTGACAAGTGGGCTCAACACATGAGACTCCCACACCCATCTCGTCACGCATCCCCACCGTCAGTAGCACTTTCCAACATCTGTGGCCTCGAGCAGGCCATTTGTCGCTATAAGAAATTTGGACTGCGGTAGTCGCAGTTCTTGACGCCTTCATAAACGTACGCGATAACGGCAGGGTATAGAGCCAGGTATGCCGTTCGGTAGCACGCATTTCTCACAGTCGTAAAATTCGTATTCCCAATCGCTATAGGAGAGACATTCGCAGCATCATTCAGGAAGGAAACAACCCCTTGGGCCTAGTCAGTGGTGAATACAGTCCAATACTGTACATTGTTCCAATTTTATCCCTTGATTGAAGGCGGTGTTATACTCCGTTTGAATTGTAACCATTGTATTGTATTGTATTGTATATTGTATTGCATATCTTTATTGTCATTTCCTGAGTATTCACATACCCAGAGGAAACAAAAAATCGTTCCTCAACCAGTGTCCATTTCAGTGTGCAGTAAAAAATAAATAGAAGTAAAAATACATATATCATGAACAAATTAACACTCTACTCTCTACTAAACATCAACAGGCGTTCCGATCGGCAGCGGCACGACAGTGGCTTGCTGCAGTGTGTCCAGGTTGGTGGTTGGTGCACGATACTTTGGCAGGGGGCAAAGTCCGTTTATCAGTCTTTCAGTACCCTCAGTATTGGATCTGCACCTTCACTGTAAGCGATCATATGCTGTCTAGTGACGTCAGCTGCCTTCTCCTTCTTCCATTCGCAAACGAAAGCATGAATGCAATTACGTCATCGCGGTTTTTATGTCCGGATGTGAATTTCAGGTGCACTGATTCGCAGACACCAGAGACCCAGAGCCTTAGCTTGAGAACCTTGAGAAACAACAATAACATTGGAGAAGCAACGACACGCGAAAAGAGATGTCATAGCAGGTGCAAGAGCCGTTCCGAGAAACGCGTGCTTTTCTTCAGAAGCCTTCTTGAATGTTTACCACGCGTTTATTGTTGTAGGTCAAGGACTTTCAGATCACATGCCGCAATTTCCTCTGTCATAACAATCCTGTGAAACCTGTGTAAATACATTTCTTATGACACGACCGGATTTCACCTCATTCACGACTTGGAGAGAATTTCAGGATCTGAATGGGTAAGAAGTTTGGAGATTTCAAAGAAAGGGCGAGTTAGATATTTTCCCGTCCAATTAGCCAGTGAGATGCTTGGCAGTGTAGAGCCAACGAAACATAACTGCGCGTCGGAACCGCCCACTCAACTTCCTCCTGTCCACAGCTGCAACCGCCTGTGAAATCACGTGGTGTTTTTGTACAGGCTCAGCACCGCTTCGAGATGCTGTGGGACTCAGGGCGCAGTAATACGCTGCCGAGTCTTCCAGTTGTACTTCAGACACAGTCAATAGGACGCTCCGCCCCGAATCATCAAGAGAGGTTGAAAAGTGTTGACCCGTTGAATGTTCCTGGCTTGAGCTGTACTTGCTAATCCAGAGCATAAATTCCATGGGTCCACCGGGATATTGACGGTACCAGTACAGATACGGAACCTGTGTGCTCGTAGCTGTGTAGTTACAGCGCAACTCAACGTCGCCACCTTCGCTTACTGCAGTTGCAGCCGATGTCTGTGAAACGGAATCCCCCCGACAATACCCTGCAAGAGGCCAGAACGACATTAAATCAGAAAATATCGCTGTGCCGCCCGTACCATGAATAATATCATCATTCTCAAATTCCTACGTTCAAAATATATCTAAGGGATATAACAGCCGTGTATGAGCCCACATCAATGGACAGCAAGGTCCCATATCAGCTGAATTCCAGTTTGGAACCAGCCACCAGACAATACCTCCTGATTATCTCGTAATGTAAATGAAAGAGTCCATGGGGACTTTAGTTTCACCCCTCATCGGACTGATGGGTGCTTCTACGTGTGTGTGTATGTGTGTGTGTGTGTGTGTGTGTGTGTGTGTGTGTGCGTGTGTGTGTGTGTGTGTGTGTGTGTGTGTGTGTGTGTGTGTGTGTGTGTGTGTGTGTGTGTGTGTGTGCGTGTGTGTGTGTGTGTGTGTGTGTGTGTGTGTGTGTGTGTGTATGTGCTCAGGAATATAGGCCGATTTAATAAAATATCAACTGCGGATGCGAAATGCAGACGCGTGTAACCCGTGAACTTACCGATTAAGAAAGCGGCTGAGAGGAAAATAGAACACCAATGAAATGTCAACATGCTTGCAGAGAGTTGTGGGCGGATTTGAACCGCCAGGGATGTCTATCGAATTTGTTTTATTATGGGTGTGAGGGGAAAGAGTAACCTTCTGCTCCTGATTGGTTAAATCCGGATATAGGCGGTAAGTGACACCCAATCGTCTCTGCGGAGAACTGTTCTCGATTCCACCAATCAGCTAGCAGCTGTGCGTGTTTCACATATAAACATAGAAACATAGAAACATAGAAAATAGGTGCAGGAGGAGGCCATTCGGCCCTTCGAGCCAGCACCGCCATTCATCGTGATCATGGCTGATCGTCCCCTATCAATTACCCGTGCCTGCCTTCTCCCCATATCCATTGACTCCACTAGCCTCTAAAGCTCTATCTAACTCTCTCTTAAATCCATCCAGTGACTTGGCATCCACTGCCCTCTGTGGCAGGGAATTCCATAAATTCACAACTCTCTGGGTGAAAACGTTTTTTCTCACTTCAGTCTTAAATGACCTCCCCTTTATTCTACGACTGTGGCCCCTGGTTCTGGACTGGCCCAACATTGGGAACATTTTTCCTTTATCCAGCTTGTCCAGTCCTTTTATAATTGTATATGTTTCTATAAGACCCCCCCCCATCCTTCTAAACTCCAGTGAATACAAGCCTAGTCTTTTCAATCTTTCCTCATATGGCAGTCCCACCATCCCAGGGATCAATCTCGTGAACCTACACTCCACTGCCTCAATCACAAGGATGTCCTTCCTCAAATTAGGAGACCAAAACTGTACACAATACTCCAGATGTGGTCTCACCAGAGCCCCATACAACTGCAGAAGAAACTCTTTACTCCTAAACTGAAATCCTCTTGTCACATGTTGACTCGAGGCATGTTTCCGAGCTGCGAAAGAGAACGGGGAAAGATTCAGTCCCGCGGCAATTCGCGCCTGTTTCTCGAACAATTGTTTGGAACCTAGAGGGAGAAATCTGATACAAAGCGTGCCGCCAGTTGTGTTTAAATACGGTTTCCGAGGGAGAATAAAACCCACATGCTCTTTTCAACATGGGTTTAGTTCACGTCCTCTCATTGTCCCAAATTTAAGTAATGGGGTGCATCTTTGCTGTGTGGATCTGGATTGTTACCCAGTCTTAAACAATAATTGTCGATTAAGTGGCATTGAATTGAATGCAACTGCCCTGAGCAGAACATCCGTAAGTGGCCACTAGAGGGCAGCAACTGCCCGCGGCCAAGCAAATCGTTGCCATCTTCGAATGGCCGCGCGGGTGGTCCAATACTTACTTGCCAGATTAGTAGACTATATTCGCCACCTGCGTATCTGATTGTCCAATTTTCAGAAGTCGGTCTTTTTCTGTGACGTGGTTTCGGCTCGATTCCCGGTGTGAGAATAGCCTTAGGTTTACGCCGTTTATGGAGTTAGTCTTGGACTAATCACCTATCGGTCATGGTACCTAACTTCAATTTCAACGTCGACGTTGCCTGGACGGTCAGCATAGCTTTATTCAGTCAACGCTCATCATTGCACAGTTCGTAACATTTACAGGCAAGCCCAGTTACGGAGCTCCTTCTGCAAGTATAGCCATGCCTATGTGTCTCGCGGTAATGCTATTCGAACAGAGGCGCGGTGGCCAAGTGGCAAGGCGTCGGTCTCGTAAACCGAAGATCGCGGGTTCAAATCCCGTCCGCGCCTGTAGCTTCCTTTAGCACTCTGTATTGTGGCGCCTAATTCCAATTTCAAACTGCACAAAGCGATCCCTCGGGTGCACCTGCGCTCCTTTTATCCTGCTATGAACACCACCCTTTAAAGCACGTTGCTCACATTTGGTTGATTCTCCAAAGTGAATCACAAAATCGAAGGGCCGAATGGCCTACCCCTGTACCTATTCTCTATTGTCCATTGTCTATTGTCCAACATCGTGCTTTCGGAGTCGACATTGATTTCCAATGTTTTTGACAGCAACTGTTTATGATGTTGCATCGAATCTCGGGCAGATCCTCTGCATAAGTCAACCAGAGGACAGCAAATGCCCACACACCTGCCATCTAACTGTCGACTTTCATGGCGCAGGGTTGTTTGACAATATTCTTCAAGCGACGCGACTGCATTTATTATCAGTGTACCATTGCCCAGTGATCCGGATTGAGATTCAGCGCTTGTTTCGGGTTTGATTGCCGTTTTGGGAATAGCATAAATTTACCGCGATTCCCGAGCTAGTCCTGGATGAACACCTTTCAGTCCCTTCCATCGCCCTCGATTTCGGCGTCGCCATCTCCACTTAGGCCCTTTAATCTGTATCGCTGTACAACTCGATCCAGATGACAGGCTTTGATGTGTTTTATTTCTCGTTATCCAATGCACCTTTGTTTAAATACTCCAGACATCACCAATACAAACACAGGATCGGTGGCTGAGGGGCAAGGCTTCGGTCTCGTAATCGAAGATCGTGGGTTCAAATCACGTCCGTGCCTGCAGTTGGTGACGTACCTTTAATATTATACGTTGATCCGCCTGATCCCATTTCCAGATAGAATGACTGGTGCAGAGGGTCTATCGTCGCCGGTCATCGTCGAAACGTCGCCTATTTCCTTCGCTCCATGGATGCTGCCTCACCCGATGAGATTCTCCAGCATTTTTGACTACCTGCGTAAGTCAATCGTTTGCTGGATTCTGTAGACTCGCAGTATAAAGCAGGAGTGATTTAGATGGGATTCAGTGGAGTAGTACTGAAGACCAAAATGAACCTCGGTATGGTATGGGTTAGAGCAGAACTACGCCCGTGTGCGCATGGCGTGAGGACGGCACTACATTTTTTTCCATCAGCACATACTGAGTAATTGCAGTAATTCAGACTGAAGAAGGATCTCGACCCGTAACGTCACCCATTCCGTATCTCCATAGATGCTGCCTCACCCGCTGAATTGTTCCAGAGCCGACCACAAGTTGTACTGGGTTGTTAATCGTTAGGAAGATTGGAGATGGTGAATGGAGTAGGTGAGAACAGACTCTACGATGGCCGTTTAGAATTGGACCATCGTTGCCTGTGGCAGATTGTGCTTCCTCAGCTGCCGTGGGAAGTACATCCTCTGTTGTGCCATTTTGACTGTGGAGTCGATGGTAGCCCCCCCACTTAAGGTCCTTGGAGATGATGGTTCCCAGGAACTTAAAAGACTCCACGCATGTGACTGTGGTATTGTTGATTGTGAGTAGGGTGAGGGGAGGGGGAGCTTTCCTAAAGTCTACAATCAATGTGAACTTATTCTAGACATACAATTTTAGCAACGGCTATGATATAGGCAGAAGTCAAGCCTGGTACTATGGCTGGTGCTGCTATCAGAAGAGATGTACAGCGTACAGGATACAGTTTGGTTTGAAGTAGAGGTTTGAAGTAGTGCCCGTTTTAAGTGCCTTCAATATGATCAATTCATTGAAGCAAGAATGCTGGAGAAACTCAGCGGGTGAGGCAGCATATATGGAGCGAAGGAAATAGGCGATCTTTCGGTTCGAGACCTTACTTCAGAAAGGTCTTCTTCAGAAGAAAGGTTTATTCTTCAGAAGAAGGGTCTCGACACGAAACGTCGCCTATTACTTCGCTCCTTAGATGCTGCCTCACCCGGTGAGTCTCTCCAGCATTTTTTTCTTCCTTCGATTTTTCCAGCATCTGCAGTTCTTTATTAAACAATTCATTCAAGCATGTAGGTTTGTGAGCTAATTTGTTTTTCTCCGAGTCATGTAACTAACAATTTTAATGGTTTGAGCTATTTTTAGATTCAATGGTGTGATCTAATATAAAGAGATGTACTGCGGTAGTAATTTCACAATCGGCATTTTACCAGGACATCGTTCCAACGGATTATGCACGCGCCTGGGAATGGACCTGTCTTCGCTATTTATTATTCTGCCCTTGCTGCTTTCGGCGTTCCAGGTGAAGAGTGAAAATAGACTAAACGTGGACAACTAACGTGTAACCGTTCGTTGTTGAGTATTTTGATTGTTCGATATATTACTCATGATTTCTTTTCAACTACCTACCGACTGTTACGACGACGAAGTGTATTCCTTCGATTATACCATTTTTGGTCGCGATGTTAATTTCATTATATATTACTTGACCAGTTTCTGATGGCTGATTTAAAAATATTCTCTGATGCACGCAGAGATTGGTGCATGGCACGCACTTTTAGTTCAACATCGCGTTACATTCAAACGTTTTTACCTCTAATGTTTATTCTTAAATTACTTTTAAATTACCTTTATCCTGTATATTTTCTTTGGAGACACAAGGGGCTGCAAATACTGGAATCTTGCAGCAAAACACAAAGTGCCGGAGTGGTTAGCTAGTCATCAGCATCTGTGGAGGTAATGAATAGGCAACTTATCGGGTCAGGATCTGAACCCTTGTTCTAAGCTGCTTGGGGTGGCGTTAGGGATCCGATAAGCAGAACAAGGGCACAAAGGACACATGGGCGAGGGATCCACCCGCGACAGCACGGGGATCTACGTTTACTGAATAAAGGACATTCTGGATAATCTACAGTGAAATGCCTCGGCGTGGAAGCAGATGCGGCTGTATTCGAGAGCAAAGGATGACAATCTTGCAAGAGGCAGGATAGGAGGAAGGTCTGAAGATGGGCCCCGACCCAAAATGTCGCCGATTCGTTCTCCCTTACTCACCAAAGATGCTGCCTGACCCGCTGTGTTACTCCAGCACTTTTTGTTTTCCAGTGTATTTTCTTTATTTTGTACTTTGATTAAAATATGATAACTCTTACAGATATTGTGACTGTCTAATCTAAACCATAAATGCGGCATCGTATTTATACATTTCTTATCCATAGCAGATTGGATTTCTATTTTACCAAGCTCTCCGACTTGTTGGTTGTCACAACTTTTTTTGAATTGTAGTTCTTATTGTAATCTATAAACTATCACCATCTTGATATTTTCAGGCGTTTTATTGTCGCCAGCCCAGTACCTATCTCATGCGTAGCGACGTAATTACACGAACTGAACTCTGACATCGGTGTCTTAATTCAGAAAGTCATGATCTTTATTTCGGCCATGAATCCTTTCCGTATACCAAATGGTTTCGTTGTAATGGTATGTTTGTTAACTCGCTTTAATAACGAGATATTGCCTCCCCCCTCCCCGTGGAAACTTCTGCTGGCAAAGGATGTCGTGTTTAGAAATGGAAGTTGAGAAGCTGCAACTTTCCACTCAGAAACTGGCTGGAATGGTAAAGTATGATTACATAGAACTATTGTGAACGGGTGTTCGATGGTTGGCGTGGTTGGTAGGATGAAAGGGCTCTTTCCACGATGTAGCTCTGATATAAACTGAACGACGAAACATGAGATGGAAAATATCTTGAAATATTTGCCAACGTTCATGTTTGCGGGACCTCTTGGGCTACTGGCATGCCCTTCATCGAAGGAATCGTTACGACGACGTTTCGGATGGAGCGGACCCTTCGTCCGCTTCGAAGGAGTCGTTACGATGAAGCTTTGTCAGATTTATGCGTGACCCTCCATCGCTGGTGGTAGTTTTTTACATGAAGAACATCTATCTTCATTAAGTGTTTTCATGTAAACTGGTTACATTCCATGGACTGTTTTCTGGTGTATTAAATGATTCATTGGTTCTGCGATAATTGGGCTCGTATCACACGCATGAAATGAATTAGTTGATTATACGCGCGAACTTGGAATTATTTTTATCGCTTTTGTGTGGAGCTCGTCAAATGGGCAAATTTAAGGCGGAAGTCGACAGATTACGGAATAGTAAGTGTGTCAAGGGTTATGGGGAGAATGCATGTGAATGAGGTTGAGAAGTAAAGATTGATCAGCCACGATTCAATGGTCGAATAGACTGGATCAGCCAGCAAAGTTAGAATGCGTTGCATTTTCTAGCAGCGAAGCTAATTATTAATAACCCGGTCTCTCCCTCTGTCCTGCAGCGAATTTGGTGACGATTGTGATTCTATGCAAAGGAAGATGCGGCCTCTCCAAATGTATCACTCGCTACCTGGTGTCCATGGCGGTGATGGACTTCCTGGTCATCATCACCGCCGTGATCCTAAGCCGGCTTCGTGCTATTTATTTCCCGACCACAGTCCTGTCTACCATTCCGAGCTGCAAGGTCCTTATTGTCCTCAGCTGGATTTCAAAAGACACTTCCGTCTGGTTGACGGTCGCTTTCACCTTCGATCGGTTCATCGCCATTTGCTGTCAGAAACTGAAACTAATATATTGCACCGAGAAAATCGCGGCGGGTGTTATTGCAACGGTCTGCGCGTTAGGCTGTTTGAAGAACGTCCCATTTTATTTTATATATGAGCCAATCTATATAATTGATAATGTACCCTGGTTTTGCACCATAACAGATTCGTACTACACTTCCATTGCATGGATAGTGTATGATTGTCTACACCGCGTTTTGAACCCATGCCTCCCTTTCCTACTAATTCTGTTGCTCAATGTTCTGACGGTCAGACACATTCTAGCTGTCAGTGCAGCCCGCAAAAGGCTCCGGGCCCAGACCAAAGGTGAAAAACAGAGTGACCCGGAAATGGAGAGTCGGCGGAAGTCTATCATTCTACTCATGGCGATCTCGGGCAGTTTTATGCTGTTGCGATTGACATATGTCGCAAACTTTCTCTTTGTACAAATTACAAGCAGCGGTTATGCAACCCGTTCCAATTCCAATGACCCCAAGTTTATTCTCCAAGAAAGTGGATACATGCTGGAGATACTCAGTTCTTGTACCAACTCGTGTATTTACGGGGGGACACAGACTAAGTTTAGAGTGCAGTTGCAGGAAGTGGTTAAATATCCTTTCCATCTAATTCGCAAGCGGTTAAAATAGACTGCAAACATTTATCTCTACAACAACAATGAGCATTGTCAGTGTAACGGAGCTTGAGAGTTATATTATATTTTTCGTCCTTACTGTTAATGTGAGCTGGTCATGTATGCTATGTACCCCGCCCTAGCGGGCACACCAATGAAATGGCAAATGCAAGTTTACACCTCAGGGTCTAAACATCTGAAATAAAAGTATGTTAAATTCCAAGTATATTTCCTGTTCATGCTGTTACGGGGGTATTCTGATGCCAAGTTATAATAATCTCCTCTCTCTCCGTGTGATCCATATCCCTACTTTCCTTGCATATCCACGTGTCTATCTACAACCATCTTGTACGTCACTATCCGATTTGCCTCGAACACCCCCTTGGCAACGCGTTCCAGGCACCCACCGTCCTCCGTGTTAAAAACCCCATCTCCGATAAACATTGCCGTTAACATTTCCACCCGGGGAAAAAGGTTCTGACTGTCAGCCCTATCTACGCCTCTTATACTATCAGGTCTCCCCTGAGCCACCGACGTTCAAGATATACCAATCCAAATTGGTCCAACCTACTCTTGTAGCTAATACCCTCTAGTCCATTCTGGCAAACCTCATCTGCACCACTGTAAAGCCTCCCTCTCTTTCCTGAAACGGGGCGGCCTGAACTGCACGCAATACCCCAACATAGACACAACAAGCGGGAGTAACTCAGCGGGACAGGCAGCAACTCTGGAGAGAAGGAATGGGTGACGTTTCGAGAACCTTCTTCAGACAAGACTTGCAATTTTTTTATACTCCATGCCCAGACCGTTGAAGTTATTTTCTGAATCTGTGGTTATTCGCTTTATAACGCGAAAAATGATTGTGCGGAGTGCGTGAGACAATACGTATTTTGCGAGACATTACCCTGTGTAATGTGCACTCTGTCAATGTCTGCTGCTGCTGAAAGTGAGATAGACCCGTCCGCATTTACCTCAGCATTTAAACCTGATAAATTTCCTCCAATTCATAATTTAATGTACAACTTACACTGGAAGTGTACAACATAACACATGTCGAGACGTAGCCCACAGGATTGGGCCTGGGACGGAAGACATGTAACCACACGTATGACGTAACATTGTAAGTGATAAAATGGTTCATTTTAATAATAGTGGCAATGTCTGACCTGCTCCGCCTGGTTCGGCAGAACCCGCGGCCGGTCCCTGGGTCGACGGAAACCGCGCCTCGGGCCTGGGTCGGCGCCAATGAGGCGTCAGTAGGAGACCCGGTGGCGACAGTCGAGAAGTCGGTGCAACGTTCGATGAGGGCGCCGGCCGATGCACGAGGACGGACCACGTGGGATTGAGGACGATGCTGCTTGGGGGATGACGAAGGAGGACCCGGCGTGGAGGGACCGTCGTGAAGCAGGGAGGGGGGAGAACAATGGAGGAACCGGCGTGTGGGTGGGGGGTTTGGGGTGGGAACAAAGGAGGACCTGGCGCGGGATGATTTGTAACTTTGTCGGCGACTCTTTATGTGGCGACTATTGCATACCTTGGGTATGCAGGAAAGGATTTTCACCGTGACTTGTCACGTGACAATAAAGTATTGATTGATTGATTGATTGATTGGTTGATTGATTGATGGATTCAATCATTCAAATAAAAGGAACGGAAATGTAAATAACATGTTCTACGATCCCAGGAGAAGCGTCAGAGAGATTAGTTGAATATCTATCCACGCAGCGTTTGCAAAACATTGCAAACATCCGTAAAATTCAGGCTGCATTTGAAAGGATTTGATGTGTAGGAAAGAACTGCAGATGCTGGTTTAAAACGAAGGTAGAAACAAAATGCTGGAGTAACTCAGCAGGACATGCAGCATCTCTGGAGAAAAAAAAGATATTTGTTTTGAGAATATTACCAGTGTAGTACAGGGGAAAGAGCAGCTTGAATCTGTCCGAATGGAAAGAGACTGGAATAGATTTACGAGGATGTTGCAAGGACACGAGGGCATGAGCTATAGGGAGAGATTGGACAGGCTGCGACTTTATACGGTGCACTGCTGGCGGCTGAGTGTTGATCCAAACGTGGTGGACAAAATCACGAGTGCAAGGGACAGGGTGAATGGACAAAGCTTCACAGGGTAGGGGAATCAAAAACGAGGAGGGATAGTTTTAAGGTGAGATTGAGTAGGAACTTGAACGGCATTTTTGCACCCAGATTGTGGTGGGCTTATGGACCGAGCTGCCAGGGGAGGTCGTGGAGGCAACTACTACAACAACATTTCAAACGGATTTGGACAATAGGATTCACCAAATAGGACAATTTCGACACAGGATAGGATACGGGGGAAAACAGGCAAATGCAGGCAAATATTACAAGGGGTATCTTTGTCGACTTGGGCTAACTGGGCCGAAGGGCTTATATCGGATGGTGTGGCTCTGATGCTATATCGGGCATTTGCGCATTCAAAACGTTTTAACCATGCTACTCCCGGGATATTATTATGCAAGAGTAAACACATGAGATCGACAATAATGCATATAATGGCAGTCTTTACGACATTCTCAAAGTCCAACTTCGATAGCCATTACTCCTCGGCAATGGGTGGGAGGTATACTTTACGCACTCACGACACACTTAAGATAGTAAAAACGAATCTTCCAAACGTTGTTTCTTGATTACTTAGTCTTTTATTGAAGTAGTACATAGCAAATAAATAATCCGTCACTCTCCGTTCTTAATCGCTGATCCATTAAAGTCACATAAATCATATGAAATGTCTTCCTATAAAAGTATGTCGTCTCATTCACTTGCGCGTGTCGTGATCATGTCATATGTGTGTGGTAAAAAACTGTATTTTCATCATCCTTCCGAGACCCAACTGACTCCTAATCTATGAGTCTGCTCTAGTCTCTTCTAGAAATAGACACACCCCTTCAACGTATCAAATCCCACCTACAAACGTACGGGCAGATAAAAACGAAAATATTAAAAATGTTAGACATCGCTATAATATACTGACTTAGGCTTAATGGCTCCTACAATGTAGTTATGTGCAGAGGGGAAACAAAGAGGAGGGTTAAGATTATTTTACTGAGTGATGGCGAATGACTATCTGTAGGATGTTACAATTTTTTCAGATCTTAAAAATCAAGCCTATAATTTATCCCATCAGATAAAGCTTAAAAATAACTTTAATTTGATATCCAATCCACTTTCATATCTTCAGTAGTAAAAAAATCGTGGTCATTTTCATACTCGGAAATTTGCAACTTGTTCCCTTTTACTTTTCCATTAACTTAACACAAAGAACTGTGATCGAGGATAGTCAATTGACATAAAAGCCAATGACTTTCTTAAAAATTAAGAGAACTGAATGAAATTTTCAGTTATTATAGATTGATAGATTATAAAACAAATATGATACAACTTACTTGGATGGTCTGAAATTAAAGTATATAATTAGTTAATTACCTAATTACGTAGCTAATTACAAAAATAAGTTGTGACAGAAATAATAATAAACACCCAAACTGACTTGAAAATTCCAAAATGTGATATTCTCAAGATCAGAAATTTAATATTATTATAACGTTAAAACAAATAGTAAATACCCAACAAAAAACATATTCATCAGTGTCATCAAATCAATTAAATTAATCTAAATCAATTACTAGGTCTAAACATCTATCCCGTTCTTAAGAAAAGGCTAAAAATAAAATTGTAAACAGCCACAGTATCCAAATAACAAACTGATCCCATTTAAACAAGAAGTCACAATATAACATGATTTTCAAATCTCACTTTGTCATGAATTACTATGCCAAATGGAAGGAATTGAATGTTCAATTCCAATAAATGTTACTCTTTCTCACTGCAGCAGGCAAGTGCCGTTTTCACGGACAATTTGTTCAAATTCCAGAAACATCCACGCTCAAGATAATCAAAATAATTATTTGTTTGCACAATCATGTCATAAGAACATCTAAATTATCTGTATTTTGTGTTATTGTCTATCCACGATCAATATTTTCATACTCAACATCTCACTACAACTTTACTGTAGAAGTTTTCAGATATTTAGTATGAAAATATTGATCATGGATAGACAATAACACAAAATATAGACGACTTAGATGTTCTTATGACAGGATTGTGCAAAGAAAAATAACTGAATTTGATTATCTTGAAAGTGGCTGTTTCTGGATTGTGGTCGATCGGAATGTGGCCGCAACATTTATGATTTCAGCCCCCTATCGGCAGGCAAGACACGGCCGATATAGTATCGGGGCCTCAATTACGTTTTTCGCATCATCAGATTAAAATGAAACCACACCAAAAAGCAAGAAAAGATGTTAAATAAACGACATTCCTTTTGTTTTGTCCTGCACTTGCGATCCGTGATGTTGAAGGCGTTGAAGGCGTTTGAAGTCGCGTTCAACTTCAATCCAGCGATGCAATCGACCAGCAACTTAAAAGAAAAACGGGGGCGGTATCGTACATCGATTTGTCTTCATCACCTTGAAGTCCGAGCAAATTCCTCTCCTACAACCAATACAAACCTGCATTTTAATAATCCCCCCAAACAGCCTAGAGAATCGCACGCACAGGCAGTGGGAAGATCTGGAGCGCCAGTGATGGTGGGGTTTTGTAACAAAGCTACTATCTGAATACCGTGAGTTGCTTTGTATCATGCTGGATTATACCAAAGATAGACACAAAATGTGGGTGGGCATCATCTCTAGACAAAATTACTAGATGACGTTTCGGGACTGAACGCTTTTTGAGACTGAACGTAGAAGTAGGCGGAGAGGAAATAAATTGGCGTCGAGAAAAAGCCAGAAAAAAATCAAGGCCGGCAACAAATGAACTCAGGAAGTGTGGAGTCCATAATGGCGCATTGTTGGCTGGAGAAGGTGTGATACAAGGATGCGAACTGTTGCATTGTATCATGTTGGAAATGTATAGACCCTGCTGTCCAGAGGGAACATATATTCAATGCCACCGTTAATTGTGTAACCGTGCATAAGTCTCGGTAAGAAATTGATTGTCTTATTACCCATTTCGCCTCGAGGTTATGTAGGTTTTTAAAGTCCCTCCGGCCAAATCAGTGTCCAGTCCTTTTTGCCATGCCTTCGGGGATTGCGGGGCAGGGGAGGTTAGAGCACGTGCATTGATACCGCTACGTGCACAGGATTCGAGCCTCGGCCGCGTTTATCATTGAGTTTCAGTCTGAGTTCAGTTTATTTTTGGATATACGATTCTATCAACGTCCTGACAGTGTACTGTATTTACAAATATTTTCGGTATTAACACCATAAACTTGTCAAATTTTTAGAAAGGCGACGTGATGAAAATTAGTTACATTGATGTTCATTATTTCACAGCACCGTTGGACATTATTTTAGAAATTCACAGCACCGTTGGACATTATTTTAGAAAGAGGCAGTTAACTTTTTAGTTTCGACGAGCATAAATCTGCATAACCCAGTCACGCTGATGAAGAAGATATGGAATGCATCCAGCCCGTTCTACAAATCAAATTATCAATGCCTTGCACTTAATGCTGGGTTCTTGCCTTACGCGAATCTTTGCGGTGGCGCGGATGTCAATGTATAGCGTTGGCTCCATGCTGTTCTTCGGATCCATGTCAGCATAGCCTGGACCAATGAACCTCGCCAACGGGGAGACCTACTGTTTATCTTAACACGCGACTGAAGCGCGTGCAATTCGGCGGCATTTTAGTTTCCATCTGAGTCAGGGAACCAGTCAATTCAGGGAACTTAGTTATGGACAGCAGATGGTTTCTTACGAATAATACTCAAATAACACACAGACAAATCTGAAATCGAGGACGATTTTATTTTGGAACTTTGTACTGTCAGAGTCTAACGCTTATTTCGTACCCGGTTTTATTGTCACAAGGCTATATCATCCATTGGCTTACTGCAGATAGCACACATTAACCTAAAGCGGACAATCATATATGAATGAGCAGCCTGCATACGGTTACAAGGATGTAAACTTTTTATTTTTTATTTTTACAATTACCATGAGATGCAGGGGCGTGCATTGACGGTCTTTCCACTTACTTGATTATGTTAATCAGCTTGAAGGGTATGTGACCGCATTTTTCAACTGCTCTCTGAATTTGGTCTGCGTTCCCGCATAAATACACGAGTTGGTGCAGGAACTGAGAAGTTCCAGCATATATCCGCTTTCTTGAAGAATAAACCTCTGGTCAGTGGAATTGGAACTGTTGGCATGGTTATTGCTTGAAAACTGCACAAACAGAAAGTTGACAACGAACGTCAGGCGCAGCAGCATGAAAGTACCCGAGATGGCGAAGAGTAAAATGATGGACTTCCTCCTGCTCTCCATCTCTGGGTCTCTCTGGTTGTCTCCGTTGTCCTGGGCTCGGAGCCTCTTGCGGGCTCCACTGGCCGCCAGGATGTGTCTGACTGCAGAGCGTTTAGTAGCAAAATCAGAAGGAAAGGGAGACATGGGTTTAATATACGATGCAGCCAGTCATAAACTCGCCAGGAAGTTGAAGTATAATAGATTTCTTTTATACTGCAATAACAGGGCACCTTATCGATAACATACAAGGGCTCATAAACAAAGTAAAGCGTTATTTTTTTGAAACAGACAAGCGCGCAGACTACTCCAATAACTGCAGCCGCCGTTTTCTCCGTACAATAACCGTGCTTCAGTCGCTGGCAGGAAACGGCGAAGGTGAACGCGACAGTTAACCAAACGGAAGTGTCTTTGCAAGCCCAGCTGACTGCAATAACGACACTGCAGGCCGGATTTGTTGCCAGGAAACTAAGCGCGAAATAAATAGGCCGGAGCCGGCTCAATATCACAGCTGCGATAATGACCAGGAGATCCGACATCGCCATGAACACCAGGTAGCGAGTGATGCATTTGGAAAGGCCGCATCTTCCCTGGGAGAGAATCACGATCGTCACCAGATTGGCTGTGAAACAAAGAGAAATACGATGGAGTTATTCATCATAATTCCGGCCGCGTCGCCAGTTTATAGAAACGTAGAAACGAAATTCAGTCCTGGTGAAATTTACTGTGGTTGAAAATAATACTCGCGAGGCTTTGTGCTCCCCCCATCTCTTTTTCAGCTTCCTCTTCCCCCTACAATCAGATGAAAGAAGAGTCCCGACACGAAACTTTCGCCTCTCCACGCCCTCCAGAGACGCCGCCTGACCCGTTTATCAATTAAAATGACCACACCCAATGCAAACGTTGCCACATAGCTTAACTTAGTATTATTTGGTTTTAAATGTTTATGGTTTAGAACGGAAGAAATTGAAAAAAAAAAGCATGTAAATAATATTAAATTGGGAAAATACATACATTCGAAAGTAAGCAGTGGAACCTGACCCAGGTAACCAATGACAAACATGAATAAAATTATCTGGTGATAATAGACCTATCTAATAGTTGCCTAAATTTGCCATGACCTATTGAGGCACAAGATACAAAACTTAGGCAAACTTCATTCATACTATGTATATTCCGATAGTAAAACAGGGTTCTGATACAAAATTTAACCAGACCGAGGAGAGTGGATATGGAATTCCGGCGCGTTCACCAAGATCTCGCAAACAGCACCGAAGATTGAAGCGTTCGCCATTGCCATCCTGACACTTTTCTATTTGCACTTTCTCTGCCTTTGCAATACTTTATTCTGCACTCTGCTGTTTATTTTCCCTTGAGCACTAACTATTGTACACTTGAATGGTATGAGTTGCCTGCATATCATGCATCACAAATTATTCCACTGTATCTCCGTACACGGCAATAATATATCAATAACTATAATATATCAATACCAGTAAAGGTTTTCCCTGTAGCGCGGTACACGTGACAATGCACTAAACTCAAATACAGATACCGATTAAGTTACTTTCCGGTTTTTGTGGGGAGAGGTTGACTTTGCCGGAGATAATTATCCCGCATGGTATATAATGACCCCATCGGATTCTGGACGCATAGAAGCGGACCGGCTTCAGTTTAACATCTTACAGGAAAATGAACATATGGAAGCTGCTTTATCAAAAAAAAAAAGTATAAACGGAGATATTTTAAAAATATTCCCTTTTTCCAGAGATGCTGCCTGACCGGCTTACTTACTCCAGCTTTTTGTGCCTGTCTTTGGTTTAAACCAGCATCTGCAGTTCCTCCCTTCACAGACATGCGAAGTCTGATACAGAAAATTCGTTTAAAGCACGAAGACTGCATACGCTGCGCTGGCGGCAACGACGCCATTCAAATAAGTGCATATTGCAATGCCTGCCTTTGTTACCAACAGAACGAATCGAACGAATGTTAATCTGAAAACGGAATAGTATAATTGAATGCATTCTCCGTATTGAGACACTAGATTGTACCAATTAAAATGTCCAGATGAGTAAAAATTGGGGAATCTGGGCGTCGATTACAAAGTAAGACAGGTGAAAGGAAAATAAACTTTCAAATTAACAAAGCTTTTCACTGTACGTGACAATAAATAAACTTATCTAACCGTTCTAACAAGGGACCTGCAACTGGATGTTACACGGTTTAACTTGGGTTTCCGCTATTCGTTTACTGGGATTTTTACGTGGCAAGCCAAACGTCGCAAGAGTAGTGCAATAAACGGCAAAGACTGGTCCATTTCCAGGCGCGTGCATTTTCTTTGGAAAAACGAGCTGATAACCAATAACTACTGAAATACTTATGTCGTACTTCTACTTATACCCGGCACGAATCTCAACGGCTGTAGGTAACTTGCATCATCAGAATTGTTTTTTTTTATTTTTTTTTATTTAAAAAAAAAATTTTTTAGAAGTATTTTACATTACAGTAATCTGCAATAACGTAAATTTATACAGTTCTTGTACCACTTCTGTTTTTCACCTTTAATAGAAAAGAAGAATAGAAAGAACTAGCAAGGACAGTCAGTGAGTGAATGAAAAAGTGGCCCAGGAACACACATGTGAAACCTAAACCACAAGAAGTAGTTAAAGAAGAAAAGAAAAAAAGAGAAAAAAGAAAATAAGATAGGACATATGAAAGGGATGTACCTACTTCTTATCTTTACTCACCCCTCGCCAGGTCCTAAAACCATTTATTATCAACATTTTGCTGCACCCTATGTTTGTAATAAGTCGATATATGGAGACCAAATATTTTGGAATTGGTCTTGTTTACCTGCTAGGAGGAATCTCATATCTTCTAGATGTAACAATTACGACATATTAGAAGTCCACATTTTTATTGTTGGCGTAGGAGCATTTTTCCAAAATTTGAGTATAATTTTTTTTTGCCGTTATTAAACCATAACTAAGAAAACTCCTTTGAAACTAAGTCAGCTCCAAAGTTGCTTCTGTTGTTCCAAAAATAATCAGTTCTGCATTCGGTTTCAGTTTTATTGTAAATAATTTAATGAAGATTTCAAAAATTTCATTCCAAAATTTTTGAATTTTTATACAAAAAACAAAAGAATGTGCTATAGTTGATTCTTGGACTAGGCATTTACCACAATTTGCAGAGGTATTTGGGTCATCATCAGAATTGTTAATTAACATTTTGTGAATAAACAAATTGAGTCGTTTCACGCACGTGTGACTTAATCCAGCAGCATGATTAAAAACGTGGCACGGCTCTCATTTGTGATGGAAATCTCGTTTTGGATAAGGTGGAAATATTGTCCCTTGTGAGATAAGAGATTAAGGTTCTTGTCTTTTAACTAATTGCTAAATGGAATACTGTCGAAGGAGATTGACAAAATATATTTCATGAAGAGCAAAACTGAAGAAATTGAGATTGCTTTAGAAACCGGGGTGTATGAAATTTTGGCAAAGGGACAGAATATTTGTTCTCCGGATTTAAGGAGATCCATGCAGCAATGACCGGTTTTCTTAGAATAAATCAATGTTTCTTAGAATAAATCAAACGGAAACACAACTTATAGACTTACAGAAAACCTGGCGAATGTGTGATTTTGCCAAGAATAGTCGTAGACCTAATAAAATGATTGACAACGTATTGGAGTGGTTAGGCAGAAAGCGGCTGAAAAGGGATGCTCAGGGATTGGTTATTTTGCATTATGTTATGTGGAAAGAAAACATTCATAAATAACCCAGAGGGCGGCGCCGCAGAAAGCATCGTATCGGGGTACATCGCAGCCTGGTTTGGGAGCAGCTTCAACCAAGCAGACCATCACTTAAACCAGCCTCTCTTCCATTGACACCATCTACACTTCGGGATACGCCGGCAAGGGCCAAGGACACAACCAAGGACCAATCTCACCCCAGTCACTTCCCTTTCTCACCCACTTTGATCACGCACGAAGTTCAGCAGTTTGTAAACGCATACCTCCAGATTCAGGGACAGATTCCTCCTAGCTGTTATTAGGCAACTGAACAATTCTGTCAGCTGGACTACGGTTCTGACCTCCCATCTGCTTAGTAGGAGACCACTGCACTATGTTTAATCGGAATTTATCGGGGCATGTTGAGTAGGCTGGAATAATATCCCAGGAGTGCAGCAGGACGAGGGGTAATCTTTTCGAGGTGTATCAAATCATGAGACGAAAAGATCGGGTAGATGCATAGAGTCTCTTGCCCAGATTAGGTGAATCGAGGAACAGAGGACATATATTTGTTTAAAGCCTCACGCGCTAAGCTGACAGCGCTCTGTTTAAAACTTTGCACGCCAAGTCTGTAGCGCAGTATTACCTTGGCGCGCCAAGTCTGTGGCTGATAGCGATTTGTTTCCAAAGGGGGAGCTTGCTCAGATGTAGTCCCCTATCATTGGTAGTAATTTAAATTTTGGAGCAGCGCTATCGGCCAGGACCTACCGGCGGTTATTTCAACGTCTGATTTCTGCCTGTATATAGGCAGGCGCCGGTAAGCCATAAGGTAGTTCTTCTGGAGAAGGGTTCACTGACGGGCTGGGTTGCGATCAGCGCCGCGGACGGAAGCAGATAGAGAGAGAGGTTTGCTGCTGTAAGACGTTTTTTTTCTCTCTCTTGCGAATAAAACGAATTTATAACTTAACGGACGAATGTGCCTTTTTTCTGTTCTACTAGTCAGATCCTTGAACCTGTTCCATTTTAACAGGAGGCAATTGAGGCTGGGACAAGAAACAGTTGGACTGGTATATGGACAGGGCAGATTTGGATTGGGATATAAACCAAATGCGGGCAGGTGGTACTCGTGTAGCTGGGACATGTTGGGACCTGCTGGCCTTTGTGGGCAAGAAGGCCCGAAGGGCCTCTTTCCTCGCTAATTCACTCTGTGACTCAATGACTATGTCACTCTATCGTAATACATGTTTTGCTTCCGCGCTTGTTTTGTGGCCCGCTGAGTTCTTCACACGCCCTGATTGTGAGCTATTATAGAAAGTTAGGCATTGTCGTTACCTACAGTATCTTATATCGGACGTATTCTCTCCCCGAATGATTTAAAATGCCATTTACGCGTTATAATGGATCCTGTTTGAGTGACTGTTGAACAATATCCCTTATCTATTCAGTTCATCTTTGGCCTTATCCTCACAAATATTATTGCTGATCATTACCATTTACGACAGCGCTCCGTGTACCAGTTAACAATAACTTATTTACATTGCCACGTTCGCTCTTCGGTATCATAAAAACGTATGTCTATGAATCATAGAATCAGACTGAGGATTCAGTGCGATTGATTGATTGGAAGATACAGCACGGAAACGGGCACTTCGGCCCACCGAGTCCATGCCGATCACCGAACGCACGTTCACACTGGTTCAATGCTCTTCTACTATGGTGTCCACTCCAGCGCATATTGAGCAATTTACAAATGCCAATTAACCCGCAAACCCGTACGTCTTTGGGATGTGGGAAGAAACCGGTGAACCGGAAGGAAACCACGTGGTTACAGGTAGAATGTGCAAACTCCACACAGCCAGCGCCTGATATCAGGCTGTAACATGTGTCTCTGGTGCTGCGAGACAGAAAATCCCATTTCTTCTCTCCAGAGATGCTGCCTGTCCCGCTGAGATATTCCAGCATTTTGTTTCTACCTTCGATTTAAACTAGTATCTGCAGTTTCTTTTCCTACACAACTCAATAACTATATCATTATTATGAGTCATAGGCCCACGCAGCTCAGTACGGCGGCCCTTCTCCAATCCGTGTCATGTTGTGATCGCCCCGCCCACCTCGCGTTTGGTTCATTCGGATGGCAGCATTGCTTGCATTCATCTTTGCGAGCCAGCTGCAGCCGGTCGCTGGTTGGGTTAGCAGGTTCTACAGTTAGCATATTTGATCCGACAGTGTGTTTCAATGACTGTTTACCTACAGAATCGTGCCCATCATGTGTGAACACCGTCTCCCGATCTTCGTTATCATGTCACTTCTCAGTAAGGATTTTCACCCAGTAAAAATCCTGTCTTCCCGCGAATGTTGTCACCTGATATCTGCCGATGTAAAGATAATGCTGATGCCGCTTCAATCATTATGATTCTGACAATTTCTATTTTCTCTTAGACTGGAGCCATCAATATCCGGTGGAACAGACCGAAGCAGAAACCACGTTTGCAGAGGGATCGGATGTAAAACTCAAGTGCCTATTGAAAACCAGCGATACCCTCCCATATGTTTACTGGTACAAACAGTGCCTTGGGCATTCTCCGCAGTACCTGATTCAGGTTATAGGAAATAACGTATACAGGGCGAAGGGCATCACAGATCGATACTCTGCTACATTCAATAAAACTGCAAAGATGGGCGAGTTCGTGATACGTGGCGGCGTGTTCTCCGATTCCGCCCTGTACATCTGTGCCATGCGATACACACTGGTGCAAAAGTGCCGCGGGTTCGAACAAAATCCCACCTTCGGTGTTCGTCATAATCGATCGCCAGAGGGCGCTCTTAGTCATAACACAGAAATGCTGCCTCAATTAAGGATACTTTTAGACTTTAGATATTAGACCTTAGAGATAACCCGCGGAAATGGGCCCTTAAGACCACCGTTTATCCGCGGACCAACGATCATCCCAAACATTAGCACTATTATACACACCAGGGACAATTACAACTACTGGGACTTAACAATGGCGCTCCTTATGTGCTTTACACTTGGACTATATCTGAGATGGTTATCTGATATGCATCTGTGCTTATGTATATTGATACGTATATTAAACTGCAAATGAAAATGAATTTCACTGTACCTCGGTACATGTAACAAATACATACCAATTTATAATGTTTAGCGAAGCCAATTAATCTACAACCCTGTGCGTTGTTTAGGTGTGGGAGGTAAGCAGAGCACCCGGCGAAAGCCCACGCAATCACAGGGATAAAGTGCAAACCCCATACAGACATTACGTGTGGTCTGGATCGAACGCGGGTCTCTGGAGCTCCAAGGCAGCAACTCTACGGCTGCGCTATTGTGCTGCGTCCTTATTCGCCTGGAGATAAAGTGCAACAAAATTTCGGGAAAGTCGGGTTGTTTTCGGATGTGAATAAGTTCGAACAGTTTAGTCTATTGGCCAACACAGAGATATTCAGATTTAGCAAAAATCCAACCGTCTCATAATTCCATTCGCATCGACCTGGTATCGCTTGGTCATATTTATTAAACTTCTTTACTGTCAAGCACGGACTCCTGTATTTAAAAAAAACCGTCTGCCTGAAGTACGGCAGCGAAGAAGCAATATTTTAGAAGGATAATGTACTGTGTGCTCCACGAATAAATTTGGAAGATACGATCAATTGTGATCACACAAGAACAGCGATTGAAAGTCCTTGAACCAGTCCCTGGGCAGCACAGTGGTTAAGTTGCTGCTATACAGCGCCATAGACCCGGCTTCAATCCTGGCTATGTATGCTGTTGCCCGATGTTTGTACGTTCTCCCTTACCTGCGTGTGTTTTCTCTGGGAGCTATAGTTCCCCCCCCACACTCTAAAGATATACAGATTTGTAGGTTAATTGCCTTGGCATAATTGTAAAATTGTCCCTAGTGTGTGTAGGATCGCCGGTCGATGCGGACTCGGTGGACCGAAGGGCCTGTATCTCTAAACTAAACTATCTCTAAACGCTGTATCTCTAAATTAAACTAAACTATACTAAACTAAACTAAAGTAAACTAAACTAAACTGAACTAAACTAAACTAAACTAAACTGAACTAAACTAAACTAAACTAAACTAAAGTAAACTAAACTACACTAAACTAAACTAAACTAAACTGAACTAAACCGAACTAAACTGAACTAAACTGAATTAAACTAAACTAAACTACATTAAACTAAACATGGTTCTCCCTCGTTAATAGGAACTGACGGTGTCTGCTGGCGCATTCGAGAGTATCAGTATGAGATCATGATCGCAGATAAATCAAATCGGTGAATTTACCGATTATAAATTCGGTATAGAAAGGAATTTCAGATACATTTTCTCAGAAATCCCCATTGAAACTACTTACATCGGGTCATTTCCTTCAGCTGTGTGCAGATGAAAGAGAAGTTATAAGGCATGCTCGCCCTCTGTTGGCCCGCCATAGGAATTTCGCTTCACTCATCTCCGCCCTCCAACCACACGATCCGCCTTCTCACGCAGTATCCGATGAATGTCATCTTACGACTGCCCCGCCCATCTCTCGCCTTTGGTTCTGACGCTCTGTGAGCAAGTCGTGCCTTTGTCCTTGGGAGACAGCTGCAGCCGGTCGCTGGTTGGTCTTGGTTGGTTTTACGGTTGGACAGAGTGTTTAAAATGATGAACAGTATCAGATTTATACCTATTAATGTCGGACACCTCCTCGCGCTGTTCATTATCTTGTCATTTCTCAGTAAGATATTTCTTGCCCGTAAAAAATGTTATCTTCCAATGAATATTGTCACCTAATTGTTGATAGTGGAAGGCTAATGCATATGCTGCTTCACGCAATGACGCTAATTGTACCATTTTCAATATTTTCTCTTAGATTCGAGCCATCAAAATAGAGGGGAACAATCCGAAGCAGAAATTACGTTTGAAGAGGGAAGGAATGTCACACTAAACGGTGCTCTGAAAACCAGTGATACAACGCCATATGTTTACTGGTACAAACAGCGCCCAGCTCACTCTCCACAGTACCTGCTTCAGGTTCTGGGAAATAAGGTATTAAGGAACAAGGGCGTGACCGATCGCTTCTCTGCTACGTTCAATAAAACTGCGAAGATGACCGAGTTCATGATACGCGACACCGTGATGTCTGATTCCGCCCTGTACATCTACGCCATGAGACGCACATTGTTGCAGAAATGCAGCAGGCTCGAACAAAAACCCACCCTCTGTGATCCCCATGAGCGTTCGCCAGCGAGCGCTCTAAGACAAAACTGAGACATTTTGAAGAAATAGGAAGGAAAGTGTAGATTGGCTATTTCCTACTAGCCAGTTACAGTGCTTGTTAGTAGTGACTCCGCGTATTATGTGCTTTCGGTGTCAAAATTGCAATTATTTCCATGCTATGAGTCGTCAGTTCTGTGTTGCTTATGGCAAAGCCTGCAAATTCTGCAAGAAGTTAAACCACTACGCTCGGTGCTGGCGTAACCGTGTGAATCCAGCAGCATCAACGACGAGCCTGCACATGCTACAACATGAGTTTGATGATAATGACTTCCAAGAGCCTGACTTGCCATCCCCCGCACCACATCGTGTTCCGCATGCCATGCGTGACAGAGTGTGAAATTAACTCAAGCGGGTGGTCTCCATTGGTGTTATTGCTGAAGCTACAGACCCATCTGACTGGGTTTCCTCCATGGTGGTCGTGACAAAGAAAAACAAGGAGGAGATCCGTATCTGTATAAACCCCAGAGATCTTAACACTGCCATCAAACGCCCGCACTGCCCTATGCGAATAGCAGAGGAGGCTGCTGCTCAGATAGGCAACGCATCAGTGTTCTCCATTCTAGATGCCAAAAGCTTGTTTTGGCAGATTCCACTGGACCCAGACTCGCCTAATCTCACTACGTTCGGCACCCCCTTTAGCCGATACAAATTTCTGAGAATGCCCTTTGGCATTAACTCCGCCAGGGAAGTTTTCCAGCGCACGATGGAACAATTGTTTGCAGAGTACCCATGCGCCATCATTGTTGATGACATTCTCGTTTACGGGCGCGGTTTGGCTGAACATGACGCTAATCTGAAGAAAGTACTTGACCGTGCCAAAGACATTTAGCTCAAACTCAATCCCCTGAAGTGCAAGTTTCGAGTTCCAGAAGTTACTTACGTCGGACATGTCTTCACAAGCGATGGTCTCAGACCAGACCCATCAACAACTGCAGCTATCAACGAAATTCCGGTTCTTGCTGACGTCGTGAGCCTGCAAAGATTCCTTGGAATGGTCAACTACCTGGGGAGATTTATTCCCAAACCTCAGCGACATGTCTGCCCCCCCCCCCAGCAAGAACTGACACACAAGACCGCTGCATGGTCCTGGTATCTGCAGCACCAAAGAGCTTTTGACACTCTCAAATTGCAGCTGGCTAGCGCACCTACTCTCGCCTACTTTGCTTTGGAGTTACCATTAACGTTCTCCTGCGATGCATCCCAGTACGGACTTGGCGCTGCTTGCCTGCAGTCCACTACCGATGGCGATTTCAATCCCGTTTCATTCGCCTCTCGTACACCAACTGACAATGAACAACGTTACGCCCAGTTCGAAAAAGAATTGCTCGCAGTGGTTTTCGCCTGCGCGAAATTCAAGGACTTTATCTTTGGGAAGTCTGCGACTATAGAAACTGACCACCAGCCGCTGGTTACTATTCTGAACAAACCCATCTACGCTGCTCCAGCACGACTGCAACGAATGATGATGCAACTGCAGCGATTTGATTTCAACATCGTCTATAAAAAAGGCTAGGACATGCACATAGCAGATACGCTATCAGGAGCCCCACGCAAAACCAACGAACAACAACAGGACCAGTTCTCAGTAATGAATGTATCGTATGTTCCAACTGACTGTTTGCGCAGCCTAGCAGAACACACAGCTGCTAATGTGACTTTACAATTGCTGTCTGCAGCCATGCGGCGTGGCTGGCCAGACAAACAACACAACACCCCGCTCGCAATCCGACCATATTTCCTGGTTCGCGACGAATTGGTATTACAGGACGGGATTATAGTTAAGGGCCACAACGCAGTGGTCCCAGCTGTCCTCCTGGACAAATACTTCGACGCCGTCCACAGGGGGGGGGGGTGTGGGGGGCGCATCCCGGCGTGGAGGCAACACTCCAAATGGCACAAAGCCTGTTTTACTGTTAAAGAAGGAACTGCAGATGCTGGAAAATCGAAGGTACACAAAAATGCTGGAGAAACACAGCGGCTGCAGCAGGATCTATGGAGCGAAGGAAATAGGCAACGTTTCGGGCCGAAACCCTTCTTCAGACTGGTATGACCAAATACATACGCGAAAAAACTGAAGTTTGCGCCGTCTGCATAAGCCTGACAGCACATCACCAGAAGCAGCCTTTACTGCCGCTCCCGGTCCCTCGCCTCTCGTGGTCCATGTTAGCCACCGACATATTCGAATGGCATGGGAAGCACTATCTGGTTCTTGTTG
>CM076001.1:1976091-2146091 GCA_038087875.1 Malacoraja senta | reverse complement strand
TATATAAGGTATAAATAGTCATAAAGGCGAGCAACACGGAAACGGGACCGCCGGCCCAACGCATCATTTCCGATCAAGTCATAGAGTGATACAGCGTGGAAACAGGCCCTTCGTCACAGCTTGCCCACACCGGCCAAGAATGCCCCAGCTAAACTGGGCCCACTTGCCACCGCTTGGTCCATATCCCTTCAAACCTGTCCTATCCATGTACCTGTCCAACTAATTCTTAAACGATGGGGTAGTCCCAGCCTCAACTGTCTCCTCTGGCAGCTTGTTCCATACTCCCACCAGCCTCTTTGTCGAAAGGTTACCCCTCGGATTCCTATTAAATGTTTTCCCCTTCACCTTGGTCCTATGTCCTCTGGTCCTCGATTCCCCCAGTATGGGCAGGAGACTCTGTACATCTACCCGATCTATTATTCTCATGATTCTGTACACCTCAATAAGAGCATCCTCATCCTCCTGCTCTCTGTGGAATAGGGACATAGCCTACTCAACCTCTCCCTATAGCTCGCACCCTCTCGTCTTGGCAACATCCTCGTAAATCCTTTCTGAACCGTTTCAAGCTTGACAATATCTTTGCTATAACATGGTGCCCAGAACTGAACACAATATTCTAAATGCGGTTTCACCAACGTCTTATACAACTGCATCATGACCGTCCAACTTCCATACTCAATACTCTAACTGATGTAGGCTAAAGTGCCACAATTCTTCTTGACCACCTTATCAACCTGCCACTTGACCTTCAAGGAACCATGTACTTGTACTCTTTGATCCCACTGCTCTACCACACTACCCAGAGGCCTGCCATTTACTGTGTAGGTCCTGTCCCTGATCGACGTTCCAAAACACTTCACACTTCTCTGTAATAAATTCCATGAATCTTTCCTCCGCCCACCTGGCCAATCGATCCAGATGCTGCTGCAATACTTCACAACCATCTTCACCATCTGCAAAACCACTCACTTTTGTATCATTGGCAAACTTGCAAATATTGCCCTGTATGTTCTCATCCAAATCATTGATGTAGATGACAAACAATAAAGGGCCCAGCACCGAACCCTGAGGCACACCAATAATCACAGTCTTCCAGTCCGAGAAGCAATCTTCCACCATCATCCTCTGCTTCATTCCATTGAGCCAATTTATTGTCTATCTCTTCTTAGATCTAACCTTTCAGAGCAGCCTACCATGTGGACCCTTGTCCATTGCTTTACTGAAATTCATGTACACAACATCGACAGCACTACCCTCGTCGACCTTTTTGGTCACGACTTCAAAACATCAATCAGATTTGTGAGACACGACCTCCCACGTACAAACCATGTTGACTATCCCAACTGAGCCCTTTCCCATCCAAATGCCTTTTTCACATATCGAGCAGAATACTCTCGCGGAACTTTCCAACTACAGATGTTCAGCTCACCGGCCTTTCCCTTGCAGCCCTTCATGAAAAGAGCCACAACATTTGATATTTAAGGATGACTGGTCAATTTCAACCAGGGCTCCCGCAATTTCAACTCTAGTTTTCTGCAATTTCCTGATATATCTGATCAGGCCCTGGAGATTTGGCTACCTTTATACACGACAGCACCTTCAGTACTGCTTCGACGGTGACACTGACTGCTCTCAAGCCACTCCCATTGACTGCCCCCCAAGTTCCTCCGCCTATTGTATTTCTCCTCGGTAAATACAGAGGAGAAATACTCATTGAGGACTTTGTCCATCTCCTGTGGCTCCACACAGAGATCACCGCTTTGATTTCTGAGAGGTCCCACGCTGCTCTTGTTACCCTTCCCCCCCGTAGGTGTTTATGCAATATTTTAGGATTGTCTTTAATGCTTCCCGCCAGAGCTATCTCCTGTCCCATTTCTGCCCTTCTGATCTCCTTTTTTCAGTTTACTCCTCAGTTCCCGAAAGTCCTCCAAGGGCCCACTTGATCCCTGATGCCTATACCTGTGCCATGCATCCTTCTTGTACTTGACCAACGCCTACATTTCCCTCGTCAGCCAAGCTTCCTTACGTTTGCCTGATTTACCCTTCACACTAACGGGGACGTATATATCATGAGCTTTCGGCCGCACACTTTTAAAAACATCCCACTTGGCCGATGTTCCTTTCCCTCAAATAACATGCTCCAGTCAACTCCAAGTATTCTATGTTCAAGTTTTTTAAAGGTTGTAGTTGCTCTAGTTCGCCCAGAAACCAGTGTGAGCTGGTTCCATGAACCAATAGCCCGCTGTTTGCGAAGGTTGCCTGGCCTCCGATGCATTTTACATATTTCCGTTTCCAACATTATCTCTCACCTCTTGTCTTCGGCACTCTACTCTTGTACAAATTTTATGATCATCCACCTTAACTGAGTTTGGAAATGGCCATCTATTCAAGAGGGATTAGCAATCGGGTAGCAAAGGTGACAGCCCAAGGAGGTTGTTCGTAAATATATTTAATTTGTTCGCCATAGCTCTGTTTAAATAAAAGCAAACAAACTTCATTATGAATGAAGGAATGAAGGAATGAATACGTTTATTGACCACGTATTCATTCAAGGAATTTGCCACGGTGCTCCGCCCGCAAGTGACAACGACATATAGTGACAGTTAGGAATGACACATAAAACATTAAACATTAATAAGAAAACATTATTGATTAAACATGTTAATTATATAAAATACCAGAGCAAACGGAGGCTACAGATTTTTGGTTATTGAGTAGAGCGACTACTCGTGGAAAAAACCCAATTTTTATGTCTTGCTGTGGCAGCTTTAACAGTCCGGAGTCGCCTTCCAGAGAGAAGTGACTGGAAGAGGTTGTGACCAGGGTGAGCGGGGTCAGAAATGATCTTACCCGCTCGTTTCCCTGCCCTTACAGTGTACAGTTCTTCAATGGAGGGACGGTTGCGGCCAATAGCCTTCTCACTGAATCGCTGCGGCTTCCGGATGTCGTGCTTGGTGGCTGAGCCGAACCAGACCATGGTGAGAACAGACTCTACGATGGCCGTATTGAATCGAACCATCATTGCCTGTGGCAGATTGTGCTTCGTCAGCTGCCGCAGGAGGTACATACTGTGTTGTGCCTTTTTGACTGTGGAGTCGATGGTAGCCACCCATTTAAAGTCCTTGGAGATGATGGTTCACAGGAACGTAAAATACTCCACAGATGTGACTGTGGTGTTGTTGATGGTGAGTGGGGTGAGGGGAGGGGGAGCTCTCCTAAAGTCTCAATGGGCGTGAGGTATTTCGAAAGCAGCGCCGTTCTGTTAAATCAACAACTGCGTATAACGTTGCTTTTTGCAATTCAGTCGTGGAATTTCGTGGAACACATGTTTAAGTTTGCTGTTAGTGCAATATTTTGACGGAGTGGAGATATTCCGTGGACGGCGTGCCGTTTCCGCTTACAGCAAATGGTTTGCGGTGCCACTGCCTGCGCCACAATGATCTACGGCTGAACATCTGCAGCAGATGTGCCTCAGAAACGTGCAGCAGTTATTGTACGAGTCTGCACACTGTTCCAAACACTGTGCGACTGCACAGTAATATATCGCCATGTCAGACAGCCGTAGCCTCGAAATAGTCATCTGATATGTTCTAGTTGACTGCTGAACTTCGTCAGAAAACCGCTCACGAGCGAAATCCGCCTTATCGTCATACCGTCCGTCAGTATATCTCCGGGCCAGAAACTCTGGGTGACCGTCGGGGTACTGGCGGTACCAATACAAGTAGTAACCATCCTTGGCAAAGGTGCAGGTTAAAATGGCGTTTTCCCCCTCTGTATGTGTAAGATAGGTCTTCTCTTGGGTCACGGAATCAGCATCACCCCGACCTGGAACACGTTAAACGGAGCGTTTATTTGACTTAAATTTTCAAAACTGAACTCAAAAGACCGGAACGAATATGTTACAACAACAATTGCATTTAGGGCAGATAGTCAGTCCTTATATATCTCACAGACTCTTTCGTCGCAGTGCACCGCCATCGATCACATGCCACTCTCCCCTCGTGTTCTATTCTGGAATCTGTTTGATTTATTTATAATATTTAGCTCTATTATCCCGTGTGTGGAGCCGTTACATATTTCCTTGATAAAGAATATTCTGTCCCTTCCTGCATGGTTTACCGGCGTCCATAGAATCAAATAGACATAAAAGAGACCTCGAAATGGGTCGACATGAAAGAGACCTTTCGACCTAACTCGTCCTTGACAACCAAGATGCCCCATCTACGTTAGCCCCAGTTACCGCGATAGGCGGACATCTCCTTATATCATCCCCTCTCTATGTACCTGTCCAAGTGTCTTTCAGATGCCCATTATAGAACCTGCCTCAACTACCCGGCAGCTCAAAGTTCAATATAGTGACCACCCTTTGAGTGATAAAATGTTCCTCAGATTACTCTAAAAGGATTCCGCTTAGATCTATATCCTCTAGATCTAAATCTTATCGAACCCCTTTCTCTTGATGAAGGAAAACGGTGCATTCATCCTATCTATTTTCGTTTTATAATTTCATGCACCTCCATAGGTTCACCTCTGCGCTTGAAGGGATAAAGTCCCACACTGTCCAACCGCTCCATATATCTCAAGCGATCGAATCCGGGTAATATCGTTGAAACCACCCATACACGCTTTCAGAGAATGCGTAAACCATCTATACACGCATTCCAGCTGAATCTACCATCTATACACGCCTTCCCATAGCATTCTTCCCAAACAGAACACAATCCACGAAATGCGGCATAATCACCGATGATACATTTTGAACACGAAATGTCAATGCTACGGAGCTGCAACTCTTCCAATGTTGATTGCATTGCTCGTTCAACTATTTCTTAAACTTATTTTTCTTAAAAGAGACGCAGAATACGTGTTGCATCGTAAATCTGGTCCAACAAATGAGCCACAGAAGTTGAACGAAGCCATCTTTCTGCAAAAACGCCACTGTTTACTAAATTAAATTTTCTTACTGATAATGAATGTCGCCCACATGACAGTATGTACCATGAGGCGCATCTTCGATTCCCGTGGCGGCACCAACTTTGCTGTCCTGAATACATTCAGTGCGTCCGTCAAGCAGAATTGAGAGCACTGGTGGGAGCTAGCCTGACGTCACTTCCTGCAGAGCACCAATAAAACGGTTGTTAGATTGTCATCCCCTTCTCACGTAAACGAAATATGTGTGGAAGCACTCTGATAGAGGAAAATCTACAAGAAGCCATCAGCAGCTGGAGAGCACCTGACACAATCAAGGCTCTCCTCGTACGTTGGATCTTTTCTCTCCTCCCTCCTCCTCTCCGACAGAAGAGACAAATGATTAAAACTACTCGATTCAAGAACAGCTTCTTCCCTGCAATTATAAGACTCTTGAGTGGGCCTCGCGTAAGCCAAGGATTGATTTCCGATTTCCCAGTCTGCCTTGCTGAGACCCTTGCACTTTTAGTTAACCTGCACGTTGTCTGCAGCCGTCATATTTCTTTCAGATATCGTTTGTGCCCATCATGCAGGGCCCGTGCGGACAAGGTGTTGGACTCTCCACTGCATTTGATTGATGCTAGTGGACAGTTATTTATTCTGTGGGCAAATGTGTGAGTAGCCGTCGTCTGCGTTGAATGGAAGTCAGGACGTGTGTTTCCGTCAACGGGACGGCTGCTGCAATTGTTGCGGGGATAGACAGTTGCGATGATAAATCTCCCAACACATTTGATGGTATGTTTGGAAAATAAAAGTTCGCAGTTCTCGTGATCTACGGTATTCCCTAATCTGGAACAACCTCGGAGCACCAGGGCCGTGACAGAGCAGCAGCTGCCATTCGATTGGAATGGATAAGAACAGCGATGCTTCATAGCATTCCTTAAATCCTTCAGTCGGACACTATTAGGCCATGATGTCGAAACATGATAGAAACATAGACATAGAAAATAGGTGCAGGAGGAGGCCATTCGGCACTTCGAGCCAGCAACGCCATTCATTGTGATCATGGCTGATCGTCCCCAATCAATAACCCGTGCCTTGCCTTCTCCCCATATCCCTTGACTCCACTAGCCCCTAGAGCTCTATCTAACTCTCTCTTAAACCCATCCAGTGACTTGGCCTCCACTGCCCTCTGTGGCAGGGAATTCCATAAATTCACAACTCTCTGGGTGAAAACGTTTTTTCTCACCTCAGTCTTAAATGACCTCCCCTTTATTCGAAGACTGTGGCCCCTGGTGCTGGACTCGCCCAACATTGGGAAAATTTTCCTGCATCTAGTTTGTCCAGTCCTTTTATAATTTTATATGCTTCTATAAGATCCCCCTCATCCTTCTAATCTCCAGTGAATACACGCCTATTCTTTTCAATCTTTCCTCAATGACAGTCCCGTTTTCTGTACCAAAACACTGCGTGGCTGGCCGAGCAGAAACACAGACAACGTCTGTCTGCGTTGTATGTAATCGTGAGGAAATAAATTTAATGTAGAGAGGATCGACACCGGGCGCTACTCCTGCTATTAGCTCAGGATAGTTTTTAGTTTATAGATACACCGCGGAAAAGGGTATTTTGGCCCACCGTGTCCGCGGCGCCCTTGAACCCCCGCACACTAACACTATCCTACACAGACTAGGGACACATTTAAATTTATACCAAGCCTATTAACATACAAACCAATACGTCTTATATAAGGAGTGTGGAAGGAAGCCGACGATCTCGGAGAAGAAACACGCTGTCACGGGGACGACGTACAAACTACCCACAGACAACACCCATAGTCGGGATCGAACCCGGGTCTCTGGAGGTTTGAGCGCTCTCGGGCAGAAACTCGACCGCCGCCCCAATATTATTGCAGGTTATTTAACTTCCCCCTCCCCCATCTGCCATTTGTCAGTCGCCCGGTGGCTACAACTGGGTCACAACCACGCTTGTAAATCAACAACTTGCTTCTCCAACCTCTCGCACACAATCACCAGCTGCACCTACATATTTCCGACAGTTGACACAGCGCCAATCCGCCCCGCCCTCACTTCCTTCCTCTGCACTGGCTGTGAACCGCCGTACCTACTGCAGGAGTTTGCTGCCATAGATACAGTGGCTTGCAAAAGTTTTCATACCCCTTGAACTTTTCCATATTTTGTCACGTTACAACCACAAACGTAAATGTATTTTGTTGGGATTTTATGTGATAGACCAACACAAAGTGGTGCATAATTGTGAAGTGGAAGGAAAATGATACATGCTTTTCAAATTTTTTTACAAATAAAAAACTGAAAAGTGTCGCGTGCAAAAGTATTCAGCCCCCCTGAGTCAATACTTTGTAGAACCACCTTTCGCTGCAATTACAGCTGCAAGTCTTTTGGGGTATGTCTCTACCAGCTTTGCACATCTAGAGACTGAAATTTTTGCCCATTCTTCTTTGCAAAATAGCTCAAGCTCAGTCAGATTGGATGGAGAGCGTCTGTGAACAGCAATTTTCAAGTCTTGCCAGAGATTCTCAAATGGATTTAGGTCTGGACTTTGACTGGGCCATTCTAACACATGAATATGCTTTGATCTAAACCATTCCATTGTAGCTCTGGCTGTATGTTTATGGTTGTTGTCCTGCTGGAAGGTGAACCTCCGCCCCAGTCTCAAGTATTTTGCAGACTCTAACAGGTTTTCTTCCAAGTTTGCCCTGTATTTGGCTCCATCCATCTTCCCATCAACTCTGACCAGCTTCCCTGTCCCTGCTGAAGAAAAGCATCCCCACAGCATGATGCTTCCACCACCATGTTTCACAGTGGGGATGGTGTGTTCAGGGTGATGTGCAGTGTTAGGTTTCCGTCACACATAGCGTTTTGCATTTAGGCAAAAAACTTCCATTTTGTTCTCATCTGACCAGAGCACCTTCCTCCACATGTTTGCTGTGTCCCCCACATGGCATGTGGCAAACTGCAAACGGGACTTCTTATGGCTTTTTTTTCAACAATGACTTTCTTCTTGCCACTCTTCCATAAAGGCCCGATTTGTGGAGTGCACGACTAATAGTTGTCCTGTGGACAGATTCTCCCACCTGAGCTGTGGATCTCTGCAGCTCCTCCAGAGTTACAATGGGCCTCTTGGCTGCTTCTCTGATCAATGCTCTCCTTGCCCGGCTTGTCAGTTTAGGTGGACGGCCATGTCTTGGTAGGTTTGCAGTTGTGCCATACTCTTTCCATTTTCGGATGATGGATTGAACAGTGCTCCGTGAGATGTTCAAAGCTTGGGATATTTGTTTATAACCAAACCCTGCTTTAAACTTCTCCACAACTTTATCCCTGACCTGTCTGGTGTGTTTCTTGGGACTCATGATGCTGTTTGTTCACTAATGTTCTCTAACAAACCTCTGAGGCCTTCACAGGACAGCTGTATTTATACTGAGATTAGATTACACACAAGTGTACTCTATTTACTATTAGGTGACTTCTGAAGGCAATTGGTTGCACTGGATTTTATTTAGGGGTATCAGAGTAAAGGGGGATGAATACTTTTGCACGCGACACTTTTCAGTTTTTTATTTGTAAAAAAATTGGAAAACCATGTATCATTTTCCTTCCACTTCACAATTATGTGTCACTTTGTGTTGGTCTATCACATAAAATCACAATAAAATACATTTACGTTTGTGGTTGTAACGTGACAAAATGTGGAAAAGTTCAAGTGCTATGAATACTTTTGCAAGCCACTGTATGTGTTGGAACTGTCGGCAAGTGGTTTTGGGACATTTGTGTTTCTACTCGGCCAGCAGTTGTTTTGGACTGCAGAGTGACAGATGCAGCAAACGGGAACGTGTCTCCCTGATCGTACTCGGCTTGTACTCGCTAGAATTAGAAGATTGAGGGGGGATCTTATAGAAACTTACAACATTCTTAAGGGGTTGGACAAGTTAGATGCAGGAAGATTGTTCCCTATGTTGGGGACGTCCAGAACAAGGGGCCACAGTTTAAGGATAAAGGGGAAATCTTTTAGGACCGAGATGAGATAAACATTTTTCACACAGAGAGTGGTGAATCTCTGGAATTATATGCCACAGAAGGTAGTTGAGGCCAGTTCGTTGGCTATATTTAAGAGGGAGTTAGATGTGGCCCTTGTGGCTAAAGGGATCCGGGGGTATGGAGAGAAGGCAGGTATAGGATACTGAGTTGGATGGTCAGCCATGATCATATTGAATGGCGGTGCAGGCTCGAAGGACCGAATGGCCTACTCCTGTACCTATTTCTATGTTTCTATGATCCAACCGTTAAAGATATATTGAATTAAAGATCAGCGGGATGTCCGCGGGTTCAATTTGACGCGAGTCTGAGATCGCATGAATAACGGACGCCATAATCAACTCCACAACAGTCGATCGCTGAACATGTCCCCATCAACGTCTATAATTTCTCAATACCTGTGTGCATGTATACTCAATCATTTGTGCAGGCACGGGTGATAGCAGAAAGCCACTTTGCCTCCGGAAGCCATTGCCATTCATAGAAACATAGAAACATAGAAAATAGGTGCAGGGGTAGGCCATTCGGCCCTACGAGCCTGCACCGCCATTCAATATGATCATGGCTGATCATCCAACTCAGTATCCCGTACCTGCCTTCTCTCCATACCCCCTGATCCCCTTAGCCGTGGAATGAATCATAATTTCTCAGTAATTTAACCTTAGTTTAATGAAATAATGTTTTCCCATCTTTACGACACGGAGCGGTACCATATCATCGTAAAACAGAAAACGATGGAAATACTTAGCAGGTCAGGCCGCATCCGTGTGCTGAAAGACAAATTTAAACTTTGACGTCAAATGTGCTCCGTACATACTGGGAAAGAGAGAAGAAACGCGCCTTGAGCTAGAAGAGTAAATACACAAGAAACTGCAGATTCTGGAATCTTGAGCAGAACGGAAAGTGCTGGAGGAACTCAGCAGGCTAAACATCATCTGGGGAGGGAAACGATAGGGTCTGAAGAACGGTCCAGACCAGCAAAGTAGTCTGTCCATGCCTTCCACAAGGCCTGACCAACGGAATCCCTCCAGCACTTTGTGTTTTAGTACAAAGAAAGTTGTGGGGGCGGTGATGACGGCAGCTTCACCAATAACCTCACTGACACATGCAGTAGAGTGAAATTCCGTGATGTGTTTTATTTACTGAAGTATAAACCGCAAGGGGGCACTGTCCCTCGCCATCAAGGCGCATGTGCGATGACGCTGATAGTAATAAGGAGAAGGTTGGAATGATTCAAGTGGTCAACCAATATCAACTAATTGGACCCAGCTGTGACCAATCTCAGATCGATCATTCAGTGACAGGGATCAGAGTGGCAGACAAGGCAGGCTGCGCCGTTACAAACGGCATGTCACTAATTGGGTAAAACCCAAGGTACAGCCACCATCCCTCTCCAACGTCTCTGCAGCTTTACTTTCTTTTGTCATATTCTCAGTTATGGCGAAGGTGTTCTACCTGAAATGTTATCCGTGTCAGTCTTCCAAATGGCGCGACCGGTCCCTGCTCAGTGCTTCCAATACGTTACTTTTATTTCAGATATCTAGCATTTAGAAACATAGAAGCATAGAAACTACGTGCAGGAGGAGGTCATTCGGCCATTCGAGCCAGCACCGCCATTCATGGCTGATCGTCCCCTATCAATAACCCGTGCCTGCCTTCTCCCCTTATCCCTTGACTCCACTAGCCCCTAGAGCTCTATCTAACTCTCTCTTAAATCCATCCAGTGACTTGGCCTCCACTGCCCTCTGTGGCAGGGAATTCCACAAATTCACAACTCTCTGGGTCAAAAGTTTTTTTCTCACCTCAGTCTTAAATGACCTCCCCTTTATTCTAAGACTGTGGCCCCTGGTTCTGGACTCGCCCAACATTGGGAACATTTTCCTGCATCTAGCTTGTCCAGACCTTTTATAATTTTATATGTTTCTATAAGATCCCCCCTCATCCTTCTAAACTACAGTGAATACAAGCCTAGTCTTTTCAATCTTTCCTCATATGACAGTCCCGCCATCCCAGGGATCAATCTCGTGAACCTACGCTGCACTGCCTAAATCACAAGGATGTCCTTCCTCAAATTTGCTGGGTTATTTGGGTTTCACTCCGCCTGCGTGATGGTAGTAATCGTCATAATTGGAGGAGGAGCCATCTTGGGGAACGGCTGCTAATCAGCAGCCGTCCGTTTAATTCACTTTTTTTTGTAGTTTTATTGAGTCCTGTGTCTTGTCTGTGGGAGAAATCGACTTTTTAATGTAGGGCGAAGGGTAACTATATTTCTAGGTCCCTACCTGGTCGGTGAGGCAGCTTTTTCTCCGGGTTGCCCCGTCGACTCGTCCTCGTGGCCTACCAGCGGGCGTGGAGCGCCGTTTCCTGGCGGGGACCGCCCAGCAGCTCGGTTTCCGTGGCGGCACAGCGCTGGAGCGCTATCGCGGAGCGGAGCGGGCGATGCCTTGCCTGGGTCGCCGAGCTGGATCAACGCGCTGGAGCTCCGATGAGCTGTGACCGCCGAGTTCAACACCTCCGGGCTGCGGGTCTGCGGAGAGGAGTGGGCGGCGCCGACTTCAGCATCGGGAGCCTGGGAGCTCCAAACCGGCGCGGCCTTGTCGGCTTCGGAAGCCGCGGCCTCCGGTAAGGAATGCGGCCGTTCCAGGTGGCCCAGCCGCTGAGAGGATTCTCCCGACGCCGGGCCAACAGCACCCGGTGAGAACGGTCAGGAACATCGGGCCTCCGTAGAGGCAATAGCGGAGGCCTCAATAGGCCTGACTTTGGGAGCACTGGGGATGGGGACTGGACATTGTGCCTTCCCCTACAGTGGTAACCATTGTGGGGGGGATGATTTTTGTATGTAGTGTCTATTTTAGTCTGTGTCCAAGATGGCGGTCGGAAGGGAGAGTGGACGCTGGCGCGGTTTAGCTGCCGCTGCTCTCTCTTCACATTGTGTTTCTGATTTTTTTTGTGTCTTTGGATCGAATTCTGTCTTTAATTTGTGTATTGGTGATGTCTTTATAATTTATTTTACTCCGATTATATGTTTCTTACTTGTTAAATTCTGTAAGGTGTCCTTGAGACTTTTGAAAGGCGCCCATAAATTAAAATGTATTATTATTATTATTATTATTATTATTATATTAAGCAGAATGCCGTAGGATCTCACATTTAGGTTAGTTTAGTTTAGAGGAAGCAGGCCCTTTGGCCCTCCGTGTCCACACCGACCAGCGACCCTCGCACATTAACACTATCCTACACACCCTCAGGACAATTTAGATTTATAACAAGACAATTAACTTACAAACCTGTACGTCTTTGGCGTGTGGGAGGAAACTCGGGGGAAACCCACGCACGTCACGGGGTGAACGTACACATTCCGCACAGACAGCACATTTAGTCACGATCGGATCCGGGATCCGGGTCTCTTTGGCTGCAAGGCAGCAACTCTACCGCTGCGCCACCGTGCCGCCCTCGCGGGGAGTATATTATTTGAGTCGGCATCGGCTGATTCAGTGGGGAGAGGCATTGCCATTTGTTTCGGATATCATCGTTTTTATGTTGTTTCTGCGCATCTGCGCTGTTTCATCACCATTCTTCGCAATTTCCTGTTGACGGCACATTTTGACCCAAACTTTCCGACTAAATGTCATTCACAAGTGAGAGGTAATAGATAGGAAAGTGAAGGCGAGACCAATAACAGCCCAACCACATTGAATGGCGGTGCAGTTTACCAGAGCAACATGGACCGAGACCAGCTCCTATGTCTAATATTCATGGAATAATTCAGCGCAGCCCTGTAATTTTAATTCAATGGTTTCAAAGATTTAAATGGTCTTATATACCAATTAAGGTACAGTGATATGCGATTACCAGAAAGCCATAGAAGAAAAGCAATGAGACACACAATTACATAAAAGTTAACATAAACACCCACCACAGCGGATTCGCCACATTCCTCATTGTGATGGAAGGCAAAGAAGTCCAACTTCTTCCTCCATATTCTCCCGTGGTCGGGGTAGCCGAAGTTTCCTCCAACACCCTCCCCCACCCACTCCACGCAAGCTCCACATAAAACAGGCTAAAGAACACTGAAAACATACATTTAACAGATACTATCAAATAAAAAGGAAAGAAAGGACAGACAGACTGTCGGCGAGGCAGCCATTGCTGGCGCCACCCGGTGGATCAATAAATCAATCCATCGAACCAACAAGGTGCAGGTATGTTTATTTTCCATTCCGGGACGTGCGGTCATGGGAGGCAGGGGAGGCAGAGCCTCACCTGTCATACTCCCAATGAAAATAGCTGTTAAGCAAAGTAAAGAAAAATAATAATAAAATAAAATAAATATAATGAATTTTCCACTGATCTGTGTTATAAATGTCATTTCTATACGAATCAAATCATTTTTATAGTAAAAATCGCAAAATTTTGGCAGCTGCACTGCAAATACACGGAGAGATGAGAGGTGCGGCAGCGACGAGCTGAGCTTCCCCTCTGATTGCGCAACCCCTTAGAATATGTATGGGGCGCGGGCAATAAGCGTGTGCCTGTTACCATCTCTATGTATGTCACCAAAGTAATGTGTGTAACCCCTTCATTACATGTCCTTACCTTCCATAGTCCAGGTAACGTATTTCACATACAAATATATTACATTTATGCTCGCTGGTCTAACATAAAACTGCAATCAAAAAGCTCCAGGGGAGGCAGCGATCACATCTGGATCACAAGGGGGCGTGACTTGAGCCCAGTGGAGGAAGAGTGAGCGTCAATTACTTAGGCTGAGCCCACTTAATTGACGTTGCCTCACTCTCCCTCCACGTTAGCGAGCTTCAGCAGCGTCGGCACAGACCAAAGATCATGGAGCGGAACAAGATACGCCACTTGGGAAGGTAGACTTTGTCGGTACATTAGAAAGTTATTAGATTAAAAAAAAAATAGATCTATACTTATCACAATAATAAAGTCATCAATTTGGTTCATGTTTGGTTCATGTAAGGCAGGAGTCTCCACAATACGGCCCGCGGGACACATCAGGCCCACCACCTGATTTTTTTCAAGCTTAGATTCGAGTCGGGGAGCGCGGCGGCCCGGGGCTGCTCTTAGTGTTGTTACCGGTTAGATCCCTCGAATTGTCAGAGCCGAGACATCACTGGGCCGCCGTGAAGATGGGTGCAATTGTGCGGTGGGGGATGGAGGGGGGTGGGGTCGACGGCGGTCAGAATGGGACGGCTGCGGGTTATAACGTGCCATCGTTCCTCTTTCCCTTCTCTCTCTCCCCATTCTCTCTCTCTCCCCATTCTCTCTCTCTCCCCATTCTCTCTCTCTCCCCATTCTATCTCTCTCCTTCTCTCTCTCTCCCCATTCTCTCTCTCTCTCCCCATTCTCTCTCTCTCTCTCCTTTCTCTCTCTCTCCCTTCTATCTCCGCCCATTCTCTCTCTCTCTCTCTCACACTCTCTCTCTCTCTCGCTCTCTCTCTCTCTCTGTCTCTCTCTCTCTCTCATTTCCTCTCTCTCCCCCATTTTCTCTCTCTCTCTCTCTCTGTCTCTCTCTCTCATGTTATCTCTCTCTCCTCTCTCTCTCCCCATTCTTTCTCTCTCTCTCCCTTCTCTCTCTCCCGTCTCTCACTCCCTTCTCTCTCTCTCACTTCTCCCACTCTCCCCCTCCTCGCTCTCTCCCTCCCTTCTCTCTCTCCCTCCCTTCTCTCTCTCTCCCTCCCTTCTCTCACTCTCTCCTTCCCTTTTCTCTCTCTCTCCCTTCTCTCTCTCTCCCTCCCTTCTCTTCTCTATCCCTCCTTCCCAGCCACGGCTCCACCCCTCTCGCTCCTCGGGGAGACGCGGTGATCAATACAGGGAGGGCCGGGCCACTGATACTAGCCAGTGCCTCCCCAGCCATTATCCTCACCGCACGTCACTGTTTCCATTAGTTTACAACGGAAGTTGTACATCCACCTTTCCTTCCCCACCATCTCTATTTTTCGACATAATCGCTTTTAGCTCTTTGCAATCTACCGATGTGCTGATTCCGCTGTCTTGAGAATAAATAACACAGCCAGTCATTTCATTTTCAGCAGCCGCTTTCCTTATCCGGAATGTGGCCGCCATTAAATGCGGGTAATGCAAATTCCCATGTCCATGCTGGAAGCCTTCTTAATAGCGGCAAATACACTATTTGGCCGTTTCCATTTTTCCACTTATCAAGCACAATATTTTAATATTCCTGCGTGAGTGTCTCGGCCTCTGTTGTAAACAGCGCACGCGCTGCTTTTGTTGGATCCTCCTGCAGTTATTGTACGAGGCCGCAGCCCAATCCCATCACTGTGAGCCTCAGTGCACAATGATATACCGCCGTGTCCGACAGCCGCAAATCCGAGATCGCCAAATGATACATTTTGCTTGAACGCTGAACGGAATCAGAAAAGCGGGTCCGAGCGAATTCTGCCTTGAAATCTAAATTGGCTTCGGTGAAACGCCCGACCGCAACTTCCGGTTGCTTGCTTAGGTACTGGCGGTACCAGAATACGTAAGTAATATCGCCGGTGTATGTGCAGACTAAAGTTGCAGTTTCTCCTTCTGCCCTTGTCAGCGTGGGATCCCGCTGAGACACAACGTTTCCATTGCTCAGACCTGGAACACAGTTAAAGAAAGCGTGACATGGAACATTAGATTGAACTTCAATAATGCTAGCAGGATTCGGAGCGGGCAATAGCAGTGGAATAGGGCGGCACAGTGTTGCAGTAGAGTTGCTGCCTTACAACACTTATAGCGCCAGGGACCTGGGTTCGATCCTGTCTACGAGTGCGTGTCTGTACGGAGTTAGCACTATTTTTCCCGTGACCTGCGTGGCGTTTCTCCGAAAACTTCCGTTTCCACCCACACTCTAAGACGTACAGGTTTGTAGGTTAATTGTCTTGGTATAAAAAATAAATAAAAATGTCCCTAGTGTAGGATGGCATTACTGTGCGGGGATGGTTAGTCGGTACGAACTCGTTAGGCCGAATGGCCTGTATCCGCGCTATGTCTCTAAACTAAATTCAACTAAACTTACAGAGGAGAATTGTGATTCATGAGTAAATAGGAATGCGTGTGCATAAATCCCAGGACATGTCTCCACCCCCACCTTTGACATACTCAACTTACATCCTTACATTTCATTCGCAGTGACCACCTATTTATACTGTCCCTGCTACACTATTTGTATGAGTTTGTAACACTACAAAAAGCTACCTAAGCATTCCACGTGATATTGTTCTCCTCTATATCCCGCTGGATTTATCAGTTATGTTATATTTATAACGATAAGCTGTAATTAGAACACAGTACAGAGAAGAGTCTAGCACATCAATATGTCCTTCAGCGCACAATATCGGTTCCGAGGATGACGTAGATAAACAAATCTCCTTTGCCGGCTTGTACCGTTCCCTGCCTAGCCACGTGTCTCTCCGTAAATCCTTAAATGCCACTATTTTTTCGGCTGCCCGCGTTTTGTCCATATCCCTCCAAACCTGACCTATCCATGTACCTGTCTAACTGTTGTGATAGTCCTTGATTAACTACCTCCTCTGCCAGCTTGTTCCATACACCCATCACTCTTTGTGTGTAAAAGTTACCCCTCAGATTCTTGTTAACTCTTTTCCCCTTCACCTAAATCCATATCCTCTGGCCCTCATTCACCTACTCTGGGCAAGATACTCTGTGTAACTACCTTATCTATTCCTTTTATGATTTTATGCAGCTCAATAATATTAGCCCACATTATATTGGGCTCCAAACAACGGAGTCCCAGAATACTCAATCTCCCCCGAGAGCTCAGACACGCTAGCCCTGGAAACATCTTTGTCAATTTTCTCTGTACCCTTTTCAGCTTGACAACAACATCTTTCCTATAACATGTTGCTCAGAACTGAACACAACAGAACTCACCAACGTCTTATACAACTGCAAAATGACCTCCCAACTTCTATACTCAATACTCTGACTGATGAAGGCCAATATACCCATATAACCATATAACCATTACAGCGACTCCACATTCAATGAACCATGCACATGTACTCCAAGAACCCTCTGCTCTAAAACATTCCCTGGATCCCTAGCATTCATTGAGCAGGACCTGCCCATGTTCGACTTCCCAAAATGCAACACCTCACATTTCTCTGTATTAAATTCCATCAACCATTCCTCAGCCTACCTGGCCAGTCGATCAAGATCCTGCTGCAAATTTGCACAACCACCTTCACTGTATGTAAAACCACCCATTTATGTATTATCAGCAAACCTGCCAGTCTTGCCGTGTATGTTCTCATCCAAATCATCGATATAGATGAGAAACAGTAACTGGCCGAGCACCGAACCCTGAGGCACATCACTGGTCACAGGCATCCAGTCCGAGAAGCCGTCTTGCGCCATCACCCTCTGCTTCCTTCCATGAAGCCAATTTTCTTTCCATTCAGCTGTCTCTCCTTGGATCCCATTCTTTCTTACCTTCCAGATCAGCCTACCTGTGCGGAACCTTGTCGCATGCTTTGCTGAAGTCCATATATACAATATCTGCAGCTTGGCGCTCAGCGACCTTTTTGGTCACGTCTTCCAAGAAACACAATTAGATTTGTGAGACACGGCTTCCCACGTACAAACCCATGCTGACTATCCCTAATCAGCCCTTATCCGTCTAAATGCATGTATATCCTATCCAACAGAATACACTCGAGTTACTTTCCAACTAAAGATGTTAAGCGCACTGGCCTTCAGTTTCCAGCACCTACCCTTATTGAATAGAGCCACAACATTTGTCAACCATCAGTCTTCCGGAAACTCTCCAGCATTTAAAGACGACTCGTAAATTTAAACCAGGGCTCCCAACAAAATCCTCTCTTGTTTACCCACAACATCTTCGGATACATCTTAGGTTATTGTCAAAAAAAATCTTAATTTTTTATCCATTTAATTTCCTCGTTGATCAGTGGTATCGAATCGTGCACTATGCTTTGTGCAAAGTTGCAAAAGTGGACCATAATTCATTGAGTCATGGATCTGTGCGGAACGGAAACAGACCATTCGGCCTTCTTGTCTATTCAGATCCATTTGGCGAACTGGGATGTTTTCAATCGCATGTATTTAGTCCATAGTTCCCCAAAGACCTCTCATCCATATATCTGACCAAATGTATTTTAGAAGTCGTAATTCTACCCTCCAATAGATTCCACTGGCAAATATCTAAACTAAAAACAGGAAATCCAGAAACACACACCAGGTCAGCCAGCATCCGTGGACAGAAAAAAAACCTGTTAATGTTTCCGATTCACAACGCTTCATCTGAACAGGGAAAACGAATCAAGCCCTTTTTATGTTGCAGAAATGGCGGTGGAAGGACAGACAGTATAGTTCTATAAATGTTTAACGGGGCATCTGAGATCTTAATGTCTTCTCTTTGACGATAAACCCACTTCATAAAAAATATTAAATTGTCTTACCGATAATCATTGCAACCAATGTAACAGGTGCAAAGATTTGCATTTTAACTGCGCGTGAATACTGTGATAGTTTGAGGGTCGGATTCGTATAGATAATCTCGCATGCACAACTGTTAAAGCAATAAGAAGTACAAATAGCTGAGCACATTGGCTGAAGCTGGACTGATGTCATTTCCGTGCAGAAAACCAATCAAAAGTATTCCACTGCGGTGAAAATTGTATCCAATCAATTTATATTTATTTATCACAACTCCCACAGTTATTAATGACAGATAATAGTTAAACTTGCGTCAGACCCATGACTTCCACTGTGTTCTTTTCTACCAGATACAGTTAGGTAAAAAACGTAAGACACAATTCGCAAGTTGACAAAGCGAACTGGACACAAGTAGAATGCTGCAGCGTAGGAGAGTCAGAGGTGACATTCGGTATGTGAGGGCGCTCTCCAAATATCATCTCATGAGAGGATATCTCGTTGATTGTTTCAGTTTAATATCATGGTAGAATGGTAGGAATGATTAAAAAAAAGGCAGGTGAACTCGAAACAAGGTTGTAATGAGATGGCGGTTGTATGAATGCAGTGAGAGAGAGTGGGGGTGTGAACCATTATTTATGAAAAAGGTATGGCTTGTTTTAAAGATTCTGGCTAGCGCCATTTGTTGGCGACTTTGTATCAATTATATTGCGCTGCATCGTGGAGTTCATGGCACGGCAGTGCACGGCGGAGTCGGATGTTGGTCTTTTACCAGTTGTTCCCTTGGTTGGCTTGTATGTTTCGTGCAGCGAACGAGCGAATCGTTTAAATGGGCCACAGTTCCTGTTGACTACAGGTAATACAACTGCAAAAGAAGCTCATGTCGTCTGTTCCCGAACCCAAGTCCCCTTTTCCTCACCTATTTCCTAAAATACAGCTCCCTCAAGAAAAGAAAATATACAGCTATTTCTGGAATTGAGTTTTCGATTGTAAACTACTTGGAAATAATTTACTCCCTGCCGTCGATTCGATCCCTCTTTATATTTGTGATTTCTCGGATACTGATCTTGATGTCAGTGGTGATTATTGTAAATAATCTCATCAGATTCTATGATCCTCCGTGGTGTTTGCCGCAGCGACGGCAAAACTACTTCGCGGGCTATTCACATTCGTGAAACGCCTCATAATTAGTACAGTTCACAGTATGTCGTTCGGCACATAGGCGGGGGCCTGCGGCATTTTAAATAATTGACTTAGGGGAAGTACAACGGGATCTGTGGGTCCTTGTACATCAGTCTATGAAAGTAAGCATGCCGGTACAGCAGGCAGTGAAGAAAGCGAATGGCATGTTGGCATTTATAACAAGATGAATCGAATATAGGAGCAATGATGTCCTTCTGCAGTTGGACAGAGCCCGAGTGAGACCACACCTAGGGTATTGTGTGCGTTACTGGTACCCTAATTAGAGGAAGGACATTATTGGTGTAGAGGGAGTGCTGCGTAGGTTTATACGGTTAATTCCCGCGATGGCGGGACTGTCATATGCTGAGAGAATGGAGCAGCTGGGCTTGTACACTCTGGAGTTTAGAAGGATGCGAGGGGATCTCATTGAAACATATAAGATTGTTAAAGGTTTGGACAGGCTAGAGGCAGGAAACATGTTCCCGGTGTTGGGGGAGTCCAGAACCAGGGGCCACACAGTTTAAGAATAAGGAGTAAGCCATTTAGAACGCAGACGAGGAAACACTTTTTCTCACAGAGAGTGGTGAGTCTGTGGAAATCTCTGCCTCAGAGGGCGGTGGAGGCAGGTTCTCTGGATGCTTTTAAGAGAGAACTTGATAAGGCTCTTAAAAATAACAGAATCCGTGGATATGGGGAGAAGGTGGGAACGGTGTACTGATTGGGGATGATCAGCCATGATCACATTGAATGGCGGTGCTCGCTCGAAGGGCCGAATGGTCTACTCCTGCACCTTGTGTCTATTGTCTATTGTCTATTGACTTTGTTTGCGTTACATCAAGGTACTGTCGACGATATCCAACCGGGAAGGTATGTATGATAAGCGTTACTATCTTGCTCAAGCTTTGCCTATGGATTATCAGGTGAAATTGACTTTTGAGTCGATTTCGTGGTAAACAAAACTGACGCTCCGTTTCTGAAATATAAACTACGCTCTCGCGGTGAACAAAATTGCAATGGCAGTTACAGGTAAGTAGAGACATCGAAATAAATCTATTCATTTGGAAAAAAAACGCGTGTTGGCAAACAGTAGCCAAACCTAATCCTTGATAGACACAAAAAGCTGGAATAAATCCGCGGGACAGGCAGCATCTCTGGAGGGAAGAATGCGTGACGTTTCGGGCCGAAACCTTTCTTCAGACGTCTCGACACGAAACGTCATCCATTCCTTCTCTCCACAGATGCTGCCTGTCCAACTGATTCTCCAGCTTTTTGTGTCTACCTTCGGTTTAAACCAGCATCTGCAGTTCCTTCCAACACAAACCTAATCCTCGTCGTGTGATATCATGATGGGGTGGCCCCTTTGGACTGCTAGTGGAAAAATACAAAGGACAGACACAGGGGCACATTTTTTATGCAATATCGGCTCATTTTGCACTCTCGTACCTGCAGGTGTTTCAGCTATATGAACCAGTTGCATCTCCTTTGATGGGATAGGTTCGATTAAGTGCTATTTTCGAACCCCCTCGAGCTAGTTAACCTTTCATAGCCGTTGAAACAATTAGCGATCGATAAGGACCATGTAGTGGACAGCACCTTGTACGCAGGGGAACAAAGAATGCCTTGCCTTTCTCTCGATCGTGTCTTCTTGTTCCTTTGGGACACCTCGCCCCTGGCGAGTGCTCACGAAATTGGAAACGGCGGGTTTTTGTTCGGGTCCGTTATACGTCGATGGCAGTGTGGGGTTCATGACACAGAGGTACACGGCAGAGTCGGAGATCACGGACTTGCGGATCGTTAGCTCGGTATTCTTGGTAGTTTTATTGAACGTAGAAGAGATTCGGTCTGTGAGGTCTCTCGTTCTACTTTCTGTCCCTCTTGTAATCTGAAGCAAGTAATACGGAGGCTGACCAGGGCGCTGGATGTACCAGTAGACATATGGGTATGGATCGGTTGTTTTCAAAGTGCAGGTTAGGTTGATGTTACTTCCCTCTTCGGACATAATTTCTCCCACCAGTTGTTCCACTGAGTCTTGCAGGCTCCAATCTAATAAAAAGCATTACAACTGTCATCAAGATTACCTTTCTCAAACAAGCTACTTTTACTGTAGCAAGATAAACATCAGTATTAATGAGGTCAAATGAACCCTGCAAGTTTGATGGGAAGTACATCCTCACCAAGAAGTAACGCCATGATAAGGAGCGGCGCTAACTGTTTCTTCATGACGCTCGCCGAGTTTGTAAACTTGTGGTCACCCGTGACGGTCTATCTCAGCTAAAATACTACATGCCCCACCCGCGTTGATCAGCTGAGCAAACCAATCGCAAGCAGCTACACCCAGAAACGCCTCTTCAGTAACACTGGTAAGGAAATGCACGTAACCTGTAGCAGCATACGTGAGATGTGGACGGGTCAGCGACAAGAGTCAAATTTGAGCGGACTGGATAAAGTCTGTAGGGGGCAGAAGGTCACACGAGTCCATTAGTGGCAACAGGAGCTGCTGGAGCTGCTGGAGCTGGAATACAGCATATTGTACTCTGTCATCGAACATTTTGGTCAGAATATAAAGCGGTGAACAGTAACCTCAAGATTTTGAATCATTGAGAGCGTCCAAGAATGATTTCGATCTGATTAACAAACATAGATGGCCAATTACTCCTATAGTGTGGGCTGGGCGCATGACTGAGAAATTCACAGACAAATAAATATTAGAGAAGATAATAGAAATGAGGAAATGTTAAAATGTACAGCATGTGACCAGAGACGTTCAACGGAATAACGTTAAGCGTGGTGTTTACATTCACAATTATGATGATTTATTGACATATTTTCTTCAGGTTAACATGGAATTGATCAGCCAGTTTGGAAGCACGTGGCAACAATGCGACAAAGACATGAACAAAGCGACACAATTACTCTCTTCTAACTGTGGAAAGTATGTGCCATCTTCACTGGTAATTGTAATTCATCTGGATAGGAATACACTTAAATACACTGAATTTGAACATTCCAATGATATTGTGATCTTTCCTTTCTTATTCCAGCGAAGAACAAGAAACTCAGTAAATGAAATGGAACAGGAAGGGGACAGGAACAGGACCTCGATATTTTCTTCTAGAGGTAGAATCTGCGAATGTTGTCCAGATGTAATTTGCTTCACTGTCGACTTATGCTTGAACGTATCTGGCACTCATGGTATGACATATAATCGCTGACCGCGCTGTCAACCGCGCGAGGACCAAACACTCTCGACCACTGCTACACCACCATCAAGAATGCCTATCGCCCTCACTTCGGTAAATCCGACCATACCGCAGTACTGCTTCTTCCTGCCTACAGGCAGCAATTAAAGAGCGCACCCCCAGAGGGGAGGACAGTACAGAGCTGTTCGGAGGGGGGGGCAGAGGAAGAACTCCAGGACTGCTTGTAGTCTGTAGACTGTGCAATGTTCAAGGACTCGGCAACGGACCTGAACGAATACGCCACAGTCGTTATAGACTTCAATAACAAGTGTGTGGAGGACTGCATCCCCACCAAATCCTTCCGAGCGTTTCCCAATCAGAAGCCTTGGATGAACTTTGAGATCCGCAATCTTCTGAAGTCCAGACACAGGGCATTCATGTCTGATGATACAGTGGCCTACAAGAAGTCCAGATACGACCTTGGTAAGACCATCAAAAAGGCCAAAAGGGACTTCTGCTACAAACTGGAGGTTGAGACAGATGTTCGGCAGCTGTGGCGGGGCCTGAATGCAATCACCTCCTACAAGGGGAAACCAGGAGGCAGCTCGAATGTCGGCGAAACATCACTCCCTGACGAGCTCAATGCGTTTTACGCACCTTTGATAGGGAGAACACTGATGTGCCTTCTCGAGCCCCCATTCGCTGTGATGGTATTTCAGTCTCAGTCACAGAGGCCGACGTCAGAAATTCCTTCAGAGGGGTGAACCCTCGAAAAGCGCCTGGACCTGATGGTATATCCGGCCGTGTTCTAAAAACCTGTGCGGACCAACTGGCTGGAGTCTTTACGGACAATTTCAACCTCTCACTTCTGAGGTGTGATATTCCCACCTGCTTTAAAAGGGCATCAATTATACCAGTGCCCAAGAAGGGTAAAGTGACGTGCCTCAATGACTATCGACCTGTGGCACTAACGCCCGTGGTGATGAAGTGCTTTGAGAGGTTGATCATGGAGCAAATCAACTCCTACCTCGACAAAAACATGGACCCACTGCAGTTCGCTTACCGCCCCAACAGATCAACGGTGGATGCGATCTCGCTGGCCCTCCACTCCGCTCTGGACCACTTGGACAACAAAAACTCACATGTCAGGCTGTTATTCATCGATTACAGCTCGGCATTTAACACAATCATCCCCTCCAAGATGGTTACCAAACTCGCAGAACTGGGTCTCTGCGCATCCCTCTGCAATTGAATCCCCGACTTCCTCATTCACAGACCACAATCTGTTCGTATTGGTGGAAATGTGTCAGCCTCGATAACAATCAGCACGGGAGCACCTCATGGCTGCGTTCTCAGTCCCCTGCAGTACTCACTCTATATTCATGACTGCGTAGCCGGTCACAGTGCGAATTCCATCATAAAGTTCGCTGACGACACCACTGTGGTGGGACGTATCACTGATGGGGATGTCAGAGTATAGAAGAGACATCGAGCACAATAACCTGGCCCTCAACACCAGCAAAACCAAGGAACTGATTGTGGACTTTGGAAGGAGTAGGATGGGGACACACAGTCCCGTTTATATCAACGGGTCGATGGTTGAAAGGGTCAAGAGCTTTACATTCCTGGGGGTGCACATCTCTGAAGATCTTTTCTGGTCCGAGAACACAATGCAATTATCAAGAAAGCTCATCAGCGCCTCTACTTCCTGAAAATATTACGGAGAGTCGGTTTGTCAAGGAGGACTCTGTCTAATTTCTACAGGTGCACAGTAGAGAGCATGCTGACCGGTTGAATCGTGGCTTGGTTCGACAACTTTAGCGCCCTGGAGAGGAAAAGACTACATAAAGTAGTAAACACTGCAAAGTCCATCATCGGCTCTGACCTTCCTTCCATCGAGGGGATTTATCGCAGTCCCTGCCTCAAAAAGGCTGGCAGCATCATCAAAGACTCACACCATCCTGGCCACACACTCATCTCCCTGCTACATTCAGGTAGAAGGTACAGGAGCCTGAAGACTGCAACAACCAGGTTCAGGAATAGCTACTTCCCCACAGCCATCAGGCTATTAAACCTGGCTCGGACAAAACTCTGATTATTAATAACCCATTATCTGTTATCTGCACTTTATCAGTTTATTTATTCATGTGTGTACATATTTATATTATGGTATATGGACACACTGATCTGTTTTGTAGTAAATGCCTACTATGTTCTGAGTGCTGAAGCAAAGCAAGAATTTCATTGTCCTATTAGGGACACATGACAATAAACTCACTTGACACTTGACACTTGACACATTCTCCACAATACTCCAGCAGAACTCCTGGAAACGGTTGGTGAAATCAGAAGCCAAGTCATGACGAGGCGCAGCCTGTCGCGATGGCTGCCGAGGTCAGTACGCGGTGGCTCCTTTCGTGCTGCAGATGGGAAAATAACCTAAGCATAGTGGCTTCCTTTCCTTCGGTCATTTTATATATCTCCCCACCCCCGACCCTGCGGATGTTTCGGGTAATTCAAATTGATTACAATATCATCGTTTTTTTAGGATGAATATTGACTTAAATAAAATATATAGAGCTACAAGTGAAGGCAGAGCGTTTTGGCAGGAAATACAGCGCCTGAATATCTCACATATGTATGAGTATTTCCGGTCGATACACGTAATATGCAGTACCTGTTGCCCAGTTACAGGAAATAAAGTGGTGGTTTCAGAAGGGTGCAGAAAAGGTTTACTAGAATGTTCCTTGGATTGGAAGCCAATGGCTATGAGACAGATCTTGGATGGCATCTCGTGCAATGTCGGAGGCTGAGGCGAAACCCGCTGGAATTATATAAAATTTTGGGAGGAATAGAGAGGGTCAACAGTCAGAAACATTTTATCCAGGATGGAAATATTAAAGACAAGAATGCATTACTTTAAGGTAAGCGGAAAAAATGTAAAGGAATGTTTTGCAAGGGGAAATGTGGCTGCCTGGAACGCGTTGCCTGGGATGGTGGTGGACGCAGGTATGATAGTAAACTAAGAGGCTTTTATATAGGCACCTGGAAATGCAGGGAATGGCGGGACATGGATCAGTGTAGACAGAGGAGATCAATTTAACGATAAACTTTAACTCCCTTCTTTATAAAGTCTCCCTAGTGCGAGATCTCCCACCTGGCAAGTATTAACGGGAATTCGAATGGTGGGTGTTTGCTCAGGTCCGCCGTGTTTCCGCAGCATTTGGGAGTTCAAGGCACGGAGATAAACAGCGGAGTCGGAGATCGCGGCCTCGTGGATCGTCAGCTCGGTGTACTTCTTCGTGTTATCGTATGTAGCAGAAACCCGATCGGGGAGGTCAATATTTCTGCTCAGTTGTCTTGCAATAATACGAGGCAGATACTGCGGAGGTTTGCGGGGCCGCTGTCTGTACCAGAAGACATTGGGGTGTGCAATGTTTGTTTTCAAGGTGCAGATTAATTTGATAGTATTTTCCTCTTCGAAAAACATTTCAGCGACTGGCTGCTACACGGTGTCTTGGCAGCTACATTCTAACGGAAATTAAGAGGACAGTCACCAGTGTAACCTCCATCAATCCAATCACCGTCATTCTATAAATGCAAATTTCAGGATTACATAGATTTAGTGAAGTCTGGAATATTGCTCGATGTGAAAATCTTACCGAGAAGTGACATAATGATGAGGAACGAAGCCAGGCATTCCTTCATTGTGATGGTCCCTGTGCCTGTGGCTCTCCAGTCGGGGAACACTATATCGGAAAAGTGATACGGATATCCACCCTCACCATCGCGCCGAGTCAACCAATCACAAGCGGCAATTAACGGCTACAATTCTCCGATCACGCGATTTGCGCAGATCAAGAGAACCAAACGTATACTATGGGTGGTGTGGCCGCAATAGTGAATACTCTGCCGACCGGATAGCGCGTACAAGGTCAGGTAGAGCGTAGCGGCACACGGAGGTGAACAGAAGTTGGTAAACTCGTTAGAAACATAGAAACATAGAAATTAGGTGCAGGAGTAGGCCATTCGGCCCTTCGAGCCTGCACCGCCATTCAATATGATCATGGCTGATCATCCAACTCAGTATCCCGTACCTGCCTTCTCTCCATACCCTCTGATCCCTTTAGCCACAAGGGCCACATCTAGCTCCCTCTTAAATATAGCCAATGAACTGGCCTCGACTACCCTCTGTGGCAGAGAGTTCCAGAGATTCACCACTCTCTGTGTGAAAACAGTTCTTCTCATCTCGGTTTTAAAGGATTTTCCCCTTATCCTTAAGCTGTGACCCCTTGTCCTGGACTTCCCCAACATCGGGAGCAATCTTCCTGCATCTAGCCTGTCCAACCCCTAAAGAATTTTGTACGTTTCTATAAGATCCCCTCTCAATCTCCTAAATTCTAGAGAGTATAAACCAAGTCTATCCAGTCTTTCTTCATAAGACAGTCCTGACATCCCAGGAATCAGTCTGGTGAACCTTCTCTGCACTCCCTCTATGGCAATAATGTCCTTCCTCAGATTTGTCCGAGGAAAGACCAGAAATGAAGGAGGGTTTATCACCGATCCTGCGTTTACCAGCCGCCGTTTTGTAATCGAAAGGAAGCGATAACGGCCTTTAATAGTCCCTGTCAGCAAATTAGGGAATGTACTTTTATGTTGACATGCACCACCATCAAACTAATTCAGGCGCACGATAATATTCAGTTCATTCCTGGGAAGTGGGAATCTGTTTCTTTCTGACAATAGTAGTCATTAGAGGAGAGCGAGTGCGAGTGCCGATTTTGTGGGTGGGAGAAGATAGACGAGAACAGCAATTGTTGGTTTCTAAAACCAACAACAAAAGTTATGCCACACCAAAGTGTTTGGGTGACATAACTGGTCAGACAGCATCTCTGCAGGCTGATAAATTCCCAGGGCCCGACGGTCTGCATCCCAGGGTACTTAAGGAGGTGGCTCCAGAAATCGTGGACGCATTAGTGATCAATTTCCAATGTTCCATCGATTCAGGATCAGTTCCTGTGGATTGGAGGGTCGCTCATGTTAGCCAACTTTTTAAGAAAGGAGAGATAGATAGAAAATATGGAAATATAGACCAGTTAGCCTGACATCGGTGGTGAGGAAGATGCGGGAGTCAATTATAATAGATGGATCAGCCGCACATTTGGATAGCACTAACAGGACCGGTCCGAGTCAGCACGGATTTATGAAGGGGAAATCACGCTTGACTAAACTTATGGAATTTTTTGAGGATGTAACTAGTAAAATGGACAAGGGAGAGCCAGTGGATGTAGTGTACCTGGACTTTCAGAAAGCCTTTGATAAGGTCCCACATGGGAGATTGGTGGGCAAAATTAGAACATATGGTATTGAGGGTAGGGTCCTGACATAGATAGAAAATTAGTTGGCAGAGAGGAAACGATGAGTAGGGATTAACGGGTCCCTTTCAGAATGGCAGGCACTAGTGGGGTACCGCAAGGCTCGGTGCTGGGATCGCAGCTTTTTACAATATACATTCGTGATTTAGATGAAGGGATTAAAAGTAACATTAGCAAATTTGCGAATGACACAATGTTGGGTGGTATTGTGAATTGTGAGGTGGATTCTCTGAGGATGCAGGTGACGGGACAGGTTGGGTGAGTGGGCAGATGTATGGCAGATGCAGTTTCGTGTGGATAAATGTGACGTTATCCACTTTGCTGGCATGAACAGAAAGGCAGATTATTATCTGAATGGTGTCAATTCGGGAAAAGGGGAAGTACAGCGAGATCTGGGTGTCCTTGTGCATCAGTTACTGAAACTAAGCATGCCGGTACAGCAGGCAGTGAAGAAAGCTAATAGCGTGTTGGCCTTCATAACCAGAGGAGTTGAGTATAGGAGCAAAGAGGTCCTTCTGCCGTTGTACAGGGCCCTGGTGAGTCTACACCTGGAGTATTGTGTGCAGTTTTGGTCTGCAAATCTGAAGAAGGACATTCTTGCCATTGCGTGAGTTCAGCATAGGTTCACGAGATTAATTCCCGGGATGGCGGGACTGTCATATGTTGAAAGAATGAAGCGACTGGACTTGAATACACTGGAATTTAGAAGGATGAAATGGGATCTTATTGAAACACAGCAGATTAATAAGCTATTCGACACGCCAGAGGCAGGAAACGTGTTCCCGATATTGGGGCGTGCAGAACCAGGGGCCACAGTTTACGAATAAGGGGTAGGCAATTTAGAAAGGAGATGAGGATACACTTTTTCACCCAGAGAGTTGTAAATCTGTGGCATTCTCTGCCGCAGGAGGCAGTGGAGGCCGATTCTCTGGATGCTTTCAAAAAAGAGTTAGATACCGCTCTTAAAGATAGCGGAGTCAATGGATATAGGAAGAAGGCAGGAACGAGCTACTGATTGCGGATGATCAGCCATGATCACAGTGAATGGCGGTGCGGGCTCAAGCGGCTGAATGGCCGACCCTTTCACCTATTGTCTATTGTCTATTTTCTTTCAGAATTGCTGTCTGACCCACTGAATTACTTCAGTATTTTCGTTTGTGTTTAATTTGAGAGGGTGTGAATGTTTGTTCTTGATGAAGAATATCCTCGGTGCTGATTCCAGATATTGCCGGGTCGAACATACGATTTATTCCACCAGATGGCAGCAAACACTCAGTTACAATTGCACGTCAAATTATTCCTTAGCTGTTGACCGGCCCGATGAATGTTTCAAGCATTTTTTACTTTGGATCTTTCCCCAATAAACTGAAAATTAACATTTGTTTCTCCACTCACCTGGTACCGAAACGGACTCTCGCGCTAGCTGGAGATCTTCTAGAAACTTATGGGCTATATGCAGGAAGATTGTTCCCGATGTTTTTCACACAGAGAGTGGTGAATCTCTGGAATTCTCTGCCACAGAAGGTAGTTGAGGCCACTTCATTTGCTGTAGTTAAGAGTGAGTTAGATGTGGCCCTTGTTGCTAAAGGGATCACGGGGTATGGAGAGAAGGCAGGTACAGGATACTGAATTGGATGATCAGCCATGATCATATTGAATGGCGGTGCAGACTCGAAGGGCCGAATGGCCTACTCCTGCACCTTTTTTCTATGTTTCAATGCTTCTATGTAGGAGGGGGCTAAGATGGAGAGAGCGAGAGCGAGAGAGGGGGGGGGGAGAGATAGTGAGAGAGAGAGAGAGAGAGAGAGAGGATGAGCGAGAGAAAGAGAAATAGAAAGCCAGAGAGGTTCACATTATTTAAATTTCTTCACAACAGCGAATTTACGTGACGTTATATGACCGAGCAAAGTTCAAGAATACATAAAATAAAGGCCGAATATACATATACATACAATGTACATGGAATCTACATAGAATATAGAATATACACAGAATATATATAGAACATAGAACAGTACAGCACAGGAAACGGCCCCTCGGTTCACAATGTCTGTTCCGTACATAATTCCAGGTTACACTACTCTACTGCATTTTACATGGACCCCAAGATCCCTCTGTACATCAATGCTGTTGAGGATCTTGCCATTCACTGAAAATGTTCATCTTACATCCGATATTTCTAAGTGCAATCCCTCAGAATTGCTCGGATTTAAAATGCACCTGCCATTTCCCCGCCCATTACTGTAGATGCCCGACATTCCACTCGCTACAGTGACAGCCTTCCACACAGTTCGGAACTCCACACGTTCTGATGTCGACCACAACCATACTAAGCAACCCATCTACATTTATATTCCAATGGTTTATGCATATTGTCCAAAAATAACAGCGGTCCAATCACCGATCCCTGTGGAACCAATGGTCGCAGAACTCCAGATATATAAAATACCGCTCCACCACCACTCTCTGTTATATGTGGTCAAAGCTATTTTTCGTTCAATGTACCAAGCGAATCCTTTGCACCATAATATCCTAGAGCAGCCTAGTGGGGAGAGTCGAGGACTAGAGACCATATTCCCAGATTTAAAGAACATTCCTTTAGGAATGAGAAGAGGCGGGATGTCTTTACTCAGTGGCTGGTGATTCGGTGGTATTATTTACCTCAAAGGTCTGTGGAGGCCAAGTCAATGGATATTTTTAAGGAAGAGATTGATACTGTAGATTCTTGGTGTAGAGGCACGAGAATGGGGTTAGGAGGATAGATCGGCCATTACTGACTAGCGGAGTGGACGTTGGTCTAAATAGCCTGATTCTGCTCCTATCACAGCTCCTATCATGCGTCTCCCATGAGGAAATTAATATGATTTAATGATGGGGCTGCAAACATTAACGTATCGGCGAGGACCGCAGGGTGTGAATACAAGGAAAGGGTAACTTTATGCACCAACAACTTCCATGCATTTAGCGGCCTTATCTGCAAGAAAATGACATGCCATCGGGTTTCACCGGTTCTCTGAAAAACGAGAGGCTGATGTGTACGTAAACTCAATGTTACAAGGCATATGTAAACTCGCAGCAATCAGTGATAATGAAAAGAAGCAGGATTGCAGCGAAGAAATCAACCTGTCCGTACTCGTAACTAATTTTCAATAACTAATTTGCAGATCAATGGCTCCATTGTTCATTCAGTGCCTTTATCTATGGAGGTGACAACATCGAAATCCGTACACTTCAGCAATATTGCCCCCGTCATTTCATCGTAGATAGGTTGTGGCCTGCTGACTGTACATCTGTCTAACTCCTCCCACGACCAAGTCAGATGAGTGAGGAAGCTGTTGTTCTATTGGGCTGATCGCTCGAGGAATATACTGAAAACTGAAGTTCTCTCTTCAATCCGGTCAGGTATTCACACTACACTCAGTAATATCCGGAAAACAGTCTGTGATAGCGAACTCGATTACTGCAGGCGTTTCAGTCCAGCAGTGTGCAATAGCCTCTAGATCGCTCCAGAGCAACTGTCTTCTTCTTCCGGTCAAATCCCCTCTGGTCCCAGGACTAAACCATGAGAGATGTCACTGTTTTCACGCTCTGTGTCTATTTATTCCGTGAGTATCTATCAAACGCGATTGGAATAATGAAAGAACATTTTCCCATCAGAAATTACAGGACGATTTTTTCGCTCTCGCTGCTTTTAAATGGGCCGAGCGGCAGTGCGCAAGGGGAGACGAAAGCGCGGATTTTTTCCAGAGTTTTAGCTAAAATAGTGTTATCAAATAAGAACAAGTTACTTCACAATAAGTGTCCATTTAGGCCTCTTGCAGTGCCATTCCACACCAAGATTTTCACAGACTCCACCGAACTGAAGGCTACGCCAGGGACACGATGGAACTGCAAGATGCTGGAATCTTGAGCAAAACGCAAAGTGCCGGAGGAACTCAGCGGGCCAGACAGCATTCGTTGAGGAAATGGACAGGCGGAGTCTCGAGTGGGGCCATTGCTTCAGACTGGAGAGCACGTTTTTGCTCGGGAAGGCGGCGGCATCCATGCCTTCAACAGTCTGTCGCTGTTCTGCTGACATGGTGATTCTACATTTCCCAAGGCACAGTCTGATCCTCTAGAAAGACTTGTTCATTGCCATTATTGCCAGCGATCACGGAAATATCATTGTAGCGAACTGTTCTTCCGGCCAGGCGCTTATCCCAACCTAAGTTGTAAAATGTTGCTTAAATGTGATTTGTACTGATGAGTCTTTTTGTTTTTCCTGAAACGTGTCACAGGTCCGAGCTCTGGAGATTCCGTAACCGAACACAAGCCTTCAGCGAGAAAGAGAGAAGATGAAGTTGTGACCATGTTTTGCAATTATAGCACGAGAGCAACCACGTATTCTTTATTTTGGTTCAGAAAACAGGCAGAGAACGGGCTCGAGTTTATTGCGCGGATGATGTCGTGGACGAATGATGAAGGGAAACCTGAGGAATCCCACACTCGCTTTTTCCCGAAATTCGACAAAAAGTCCAAATCCATCAGCTTAAAGATATCAGGGTTACTGATAACCGACAGCGCTGTGTATTACTGCGCTCTCGAAGGCACAGTGATGGAAAACAGCTTTTACCAGTACAAAACCCCCCCGTGCCTGTGCTGCGTAAATCTTGCCTGTTATCGGATTCGTGGGTAATCGCCAGGATGCGCCGCAATTCCGAGCGCACTAAACGTTGGCACACACCCAGGGGAAATCAGAAAACCTCGAATAAACTGTCTGCAACCGTTTCCACGAAGAGCTAATGAGAACATTTGAATGAAAACACAGTGAAAATTATTAAGAGACGCACCATTCGCAAATAACACGTCAAGAATAAAGGGGACGGTTAGACATTTAGGGCAACCCACCGAGGATAAACCTCTGTAACCAATGAACTACCTCTTCCCACCCACGTGGGCGAATGGCTCCAGAGCCGATGTGGCATCTTGGGAAGCATGGATAATTTTGGCCAAAGAGCTGTTTCCCTGCTGTATGATTGCGTCTCAGGTGTCATTACTCACGTTCCATAGATATATTAGAAACATAGAAACATAGATAAATAGGTGCAGGAGTAGACCATTCGGCCCTTCGAACCATCACCACCATTCAATATGATCCTGGCTAATCATCCAGAACCAGTACCCTGTTCCTGCTTTCTCCCCATATCCCTTGGTTCAGTTGGCCGAAGAGCGATGTCTAACCCTCTCTTGAATACATCGAGTGAATTGGCCTCCACTGCCTTCTGTGCCAGATAATTCCACAGATTCAAAGCTCTCTCGTTGGCAAGGCTTTTCCTCATCCCAGTCCCATATGGCCTACCCCTTATTCTTAAATGGCGACCCCTCGTTCTGGACCCCCAACATCGGAAACATTTTACCTGTCCAATTCCTTAAGAATATTATATGTTTCTATGAAACCCTTTCATCCTTCTAAATTCCAGTGAATATCAACCCAGTCGATCCATCCTTTCATACAAACATCGAAACATAGAAACATAGAAAATAGGTGCAGGAGGAGGCGATTCGGCCCTTCGAGCCTGCACCGCCATTCAATATGATCATGGCTGATCATCCAACTCAGTATCCTGTACCTGCCTTCTCTCCATACCCCCTGATCCCTTTAGCCACAAGGGCCACATCTAACTCCCTCTTAAATATAGACAATGAACTGGCCTCAACTACCTTCTGTGGTAGAGAATTCCAGAGATTCACCACTCTCTGTGTGAAAAATGTTTTTCTCATCTCGGTCCTAAAGGATTTCCCCCTAATCCTTAAACTGTGACCCCTTGTTCTGGACTTCCCCAACATCGGGAACAATCTTCCTGTATCTAGCCTGTACAACTCCGTAAGGATTTTGTAAGTTTCTATAAGATCCCCCCTCAATCTTCTAAATTCTAGCGAGTACAAGCCGAGTCTATCCAGTCTTTCTTCATATGAAAGTCCTGACATCCCAGGAATCAGTCTGGTGAACCTTCTCTGTACTCCCTCTATGGCAAGAATGTATTTCCTCAGATTTGTAGAACAAAAGTGTACGCAATACTCCAGGTGTGGTCTCACCAAGACCCTGTACAACTGCAGTAGAACCTCCCTGCTCCTAAGCTCAAATCCTTTTGCTATGAAAGTACCTCCCTGCTCCTATACTCAAATCCTTTTGCGATGTCAGTCCCGCCATCCCGGGAATTAAGATGGTGAACATACGCTGCACTCCCTCAATAGCAAGAATGTCCTTCCTCAAATAAGGAGACCAAAACTGCGGTCTCACCAGGGCCCTGTAGGATCGCCTTGCTCCTTTACACAAATCCTCTCGCTATGAAAGCCAACATGCCATTAGCTTTCTTCATTGCCTGTTGTACCTGCATGCTTACTTTCAGTGATTAATGTACCAGGACACCAGTGTCTCGTTGCCACTCCCATTTCCTAATCTAGGCACCTGTCAAAGCAAGTTCGGTCTCAATGTCTGTTTTTAGTTCAAATTTTAGGCCTATTCTTTTTTGAAGATATGTTCATTTTAATTTTAAAGTTGTATGCATTTATTCTGTTTTTATTAACTGCACTAATGGGAACTGATTGAGAAACAATTATTCGTTTCTTCTGTGTATGTAAGTACTCAGTTAAAAATGATATTAAAGCAAATACTGAATACTGAATACTGAATAATCTGCCTTCTTGTTCTTGCCACCAATGTGGATAAACTCACATTTATCCACATTATACTACATCTTACTTGCATCTGCACACTCACCGAACCTATCCAAGTCAACAGGCAGCCTCATAGCATTCTCCTCGCAGCTCACACAGCCACCCAGCTTTGTGTCATCCGCAAACATGGAGATGTTGCATTTAATTCCTTCGTCTAAATCGTTAATATATTGTAAATAATTGGCGTCCCAGCACTTAGCCTTACGGTACCCCACGGGTCACTGCATGCCATTCTGAAAAGGATCCGTTATTTCCTACTCTTTGCTTCCTGCTTGCCAACCAGTTCCTTATCGGTGTCAATAGCCTACCCCAATACAATGTGGTGCAATTTTGCACAATACTCTCCTGTGTGGGACCTTGTCAAAGACTTTCTTGAAAGTCCAGATACACCACACCAACTGGATCCCCCTTATCAATTCTACTTGTTACGTCCTCAAAAAAATCCCGGAGATTTGTCAAGCATGATTTTCCCTTCATAAATCAATGAGAACTCTGACCTATCTTGTCACTGCTATCCAAATGCGGTCCTATTCCATCTTTAATAATCGACTCAAGCATCTTCCCCTCTACCAATGTCAACCTAACTGGTCTATAGTTCCAAGTTTTCTCTCTCCCTCCTTTCTTAAAAACAAGTGGGATTACATTAGCTACCCTCCAGTCCACAGGAACTAATTCAGAGTCAAAAGAACTGATCACCAATGCAAGCACGATTCCTCGACCCACCTCCGTGGGTACTGTGGGATGCAGACCATCAGGTCCTAGGGATATATCTGTCTTCAGTCCCAACATTTACCCAACACCATTTCGTGACTACTGTGAATTTCCTTCAGTTCCTCAGTCACGATAGATCCTCGGTCTAATATTTCTGAGAGATTGTTTCTGTCTTCCTTAGGTAAGTACTTGTTAAACTGGTCTGCATTTCCTTGTTTCCCATTATAAATTCACCTGTAATTCTGACTATAAGGGACCTACATTTATTGCTTCAGCTGACATGATATATCCACTAATACTTACATTTCAAGCCATGAATTTGTCATCTAACATTTAACTTCAAGCCAAGAATTTGTCCGTAGGTTTACTCTGTCCGCATGTCCACTGTTCCATGTGGTGGAATGTTCATGAGTGGACAGATGAGCGGCCAGCTGATGCGATATGTCTACGCAGAGAGAATAATTGCACTTGATAAATCGTCAGAGAGCCATAGAGTCATACCCCACGGGAACAACGCTTTGGGCCCAACTTGTCCATGCCGACCAAGATGCCCCTAGTGTCATTTTCCCGCGTTTGAACCACACCCCCTACGCCTTCCGTATCCATATACCTGTCCACATGTGTTTTATATAAAGTAACTGTCATAGTACCTGCCACAACGACTCCCTCTGGCAGCACGTTCCATATACCGGCCACTCCTTGTGTGAAAAGTGTGTATGCAGGGTTAAGCTCTTCAGTGACATGAACAACGTATTGTTCTATGCTGCATTACCTGAGAGTGGGTAAAGGCTATTTTGCTCTCGCACGTTTAAACCGACATTTATGAAACGAGCTGCGGAGTGGTTAGTTGGGCCTGTTACTACACATATTTTAAAACATTTGGAGAGGTACATGGATCGGATAGATTTCGAGGAATATGGACCAAACGCAGGCAGGTGGGACTGGTGTAAACGGGTATGCTGGTCGTTGTAAGCGAGCTGGTCCGAAGGGCCCGTTGCCACGGTGGAGGACTCTATTACTCTAAACGGCATCAAACATTTAAGATTGGCTGTGAACGTTTTTTTCTGGTTAGTTTCCAATGTTATCCGCGGTGACTGCGACCCCAGATTTTGTGTTCCCACGTCAGTGTCTGAGCCGCGGTTTGTATTAGACGAACGAAGAACAGCTGTTCTGAAAAAAAATGTGACAGTTGGGAGACGTTCCAGCTCGTTCCCTCAGCAACCCAAGATGCTTCACAGAGTAACGTGCGCTGTGATATAAAGCTGCAGGCCCGGGATAGTTAATCGCTATCTCTTGAATGAACACTGTACTACGTCACAAAGTCGACCGCTGGCGAGAGTCTCCTTATCTTGCAAACTGCCGCAAATGTCTCTCCGAACGGTACGCGAGCTTGAATACCGAATGGATCAATACAAGTAAAAAGCATTCTTGGTTTAGGTGCAGTTTCAAATGGGCCATTCAACTCTGTTCGTGTGACCGAGTTCATCTTCGGTGTCACGAAACCCGCGTCCACCATACCTGCTTAAATCAAGTGGGGAAATAATCATAATGCTTGAAGTAAACGCAAATGCACCTGGCATTGTTGCTTAAGGGAAACGGGATTTGCTAGAACGAATAGGCATTATCCTTGTGTGATTCAAGTCAAGTCAAGTCAAGTCACATTTATTTATATAGCACATTTAAAAAAACAACTCTCGTTGGCCAAAGTGCTTTACATTTGTTATAAGAATAATATAAACAAACAAACTACATACATATATACATATAGCCCTCGCTCAGAGGATGTCAAGAAAGGCTTGGGAGTATAGATACGTTTTTAGTCTTGATTAAAGGAGTCGATGGTGGGGGGCAGTTCTGATGGGAAGGGCGGTGCTGTTTCACTGTCTAGGAGCTGCAACCGCAAAGGCGCGGTCGCACCTGAGCTTATGCCTAGACCGCGGGATACTCAGCAACCCCAAGTCGGCCGATCTGAGGGACCTGGAGGTGGAGTGGTGGGTGAGAAGACTTTTAATGTAGGTGGGGGCAAGTCCATTGAGGGCTTTGTAGACATAGAGGAGGATCTTGAAATGTATACGGAACCGCACAGGGAGCCAGTGGGTTCAGCCAGTGATGTGGGCAGATGTCTACCTGTCCCATAGCAACGTCTACCATGCTGCTTCACTTCAATGCATAATGCTATCCCCCAGTCCTTTTCCCCTCAGGCACATCCTAAGTTTCACTAGCACTTGTGTTACACCTCGACTAGTCCGCCTGGCGCCTGGTTTCCTGACAGCGATCGGCCGTTTCCGGGGCTTTCCTGCCATCTGCTGCTCATTGATCACTTTCCATGTAGTTACGGAGTCACACAGACCGGGAACAGACCATTCAACCCACCGAGTCCCGGCCAACCTTCAGTAACCCATTTGCACTGATCTGTTTTCTTCTTTCTGCAGATTCTCATCAGCGTCCAGTTCAGCCATAACGCAGCCTCAAGCACACGTGTAAAGCCAGGAATCTATGTGAACAGTTTTCCATTACGATTTCGTGTTTTATTTCAGGGCTCGAACCTTGCTATTATGGTCTTCCGTTATGCGCTGTGTTTTCTTGGCGAACCGGACGCCAGCAGAACAACACAGCTTCCGCGTTGGTGAACACATTCGTCGACTCATATTTCTCCTTGTTTTGAATGCACACCATGGTCAGGACACCATACCTAATGCAGACTTCGCCGCACATCTACCAGAGTTTCGTTGATTTCAATTTATAGAAAAGTGTTTTATATCTATCTCGATATTCCTGCTAAATGGTCCATAAGGAATTACCATGCGAGAAGTCCAACACAAATGAGCAAGCATACCGGTCCCCTTCGCTGTTTTTAGTCCGCTCTCGGTTTCGATCAATATTCTCTTTCTCTCTCACATTCTTCGCTCTCGCCCCCTCACCATGCCATTTAACCAGTAACCGCTGACACTGCCCCTTTCAGCGCGTTACGTTCTGGCAACTCTCTTGGCCTGAGATTACGTTCCTGTTTGTGCAACAATGGACCGAGTGTGAAATGCGCAGGAAATCTGCGGAGGAAGAACACGTGATGGGAATTTGGACGTTGCCAACGTTATATATATAAATCACTGACCTTGACGTAAATGTAAATAGATTGGTGCGTTCATTTGCTGACGACACCAACATTGGAGCAGTTGCAGACACTGAGAAAGGTCAGAAGATGCAACGAGATATAGATCAGCTGCACACATGGGGGAGAATTGGCAGATGGAATTTGTGGAAATGTCGAACACTAGAGGACGGTGTTGTGAAGTGGGAAGGTGAAATGTTTAATGGAGATGTGCTAGACAAGTTGTTCACACAGAGGGCGAGGGTGTCTCGGGCGAACTGGCAGGTGCACTGGTGGTGGTAGATAAGATAGTGGCATTTAAGGGGCGTTCAAATAGGCACATCGACGTGCAAACAATGGAGCATGGATATGGATCATGTGCAGCCAAATGAGATCAGTTCAGTTCGACATCATATTCGGCACAAACATTGCGGGTCCAATGTCCCGTTGCTTTCCTCTACTGATCTATGTATTAAATAATGATACGTAATGGTATATGTTATTTTCCAAACGAATTGGGCTCAGTATCTTCATGGAACGCTTCAATTAAATAATATAAATTGAATTAATATTTTGGAAGTACTGTCCAAAGGGTGATCAGCTGCTGGCATGTGTAAACAGCGCTCGTCCTGATGAGTGAGATCAAATGATATCCTTTGGGACAGAAGATATACTTGTTGACGTGGGGGTGTGACTTAATTGTCCCTTTCTACTTTGGCTGTATTTTAAGTATGCCGCTGTTTCTCTCCGTTCATTGAAACCTATGGTCTTTAACTTTACAGCGCCTGAGGTCATCGTCTTGAATGCGGAATGCATTCTTTGTAATTTCGGAGATCGAGGTCGTTTATTACACAATTTCGTCAGCCCTTGGATTAACCGGCGGGTCTGTTGCAGTTGACTTAGTTCGGAAAGACAATTCTATTTGAGCAACAGAGAAAATGATTCGGGCTAATCTCACCGAACTAGACGGAGGGGGAGACATAAGGAAATGTGGGTTCTGCAATTTTGAGCAAACGCAAACTGCTGTTGGAATTCGGCGGGCCAAGCAGTATGTGTGAAAGGAATCGAAAGACGACAATTCAGGGTCCGATACGAAACGTTGCCTATCCATTCTGACTACCGATGCTGCCTGACCCGCTTAGTTCCTCCAGCACTTTGTGCTTAGACCGAGTGGGAGGCTGTGTTGATACTTAGCTTCGCCAAATGTCGTTTAAACTGGTGGACCGTCGTACAAGGAGACGCAACGAACTGCAGATGCTCATTTACCAAAACGAAGAAACACAAAGTGCTCGATTCGGGTCAGGCAATCTCACTGGAGGACATGGATAGGTGGGTATATCTATGCACTTATAGGTATATGTTTATGCTTCCAGCGACATGTGTACTTTATTGCATTGGCGGTCTGTGCGACATGTCTTGTCACATCAATTCCTCAGGTACAGTGCTTCTTGAAAAATTGGGTGGCATTACCCCAACTTTGTCGAAAGTTGATTTGAGAGAGATGGATTCCACTCATCCATTCACAGATGCTGCCTGACCCGCTGAGTTCTTTCGGTTCTCTGTGTTGACCAATATTTAACCACCGTACAAGAAAAACGCGGGGGTCACCATTCATACTGACATTTGCGTGGTTAGGGAACGGGACTGTCTGTAGTTCAAGGTTGGAGGCGGAGTAGGGCGGCGGTGGTTGTGCAGACGTGTCCATGTACAACGCAGAAGCTCAGCCTGAACTGGAGCCCACTAAAGCTCACTGCTCATCGTTTTGATAGCGATTCTCACAGGGACAATGCGCCACAGTGGCGCACGCGGGATGGCTGCTGGCTCTTGGAACCAGAGCCCCGCGTTCGGTCCTGACCTCCGGTGCTCTTTGTCTGACGCTTACACTTTCTCCCCGAGATCACTCGCGTGTTTTCAGGGTGAGCCGGTTTACTCCCGCATCCCAAGCAGATGAATGTCTGGAGGTGAATTGCCCTTTGTAAATCGCGCACAATATGCAGGGAGGTGATGAGAGAATGGGTTAAGAAAAGATCCAGTGACCGCGAATTTGATGGTCAGCGTGGTCACGGTGGGCAGAAGAGCCTGTTTTAAAGCTACATATGTCAATGATTAAATGATATAGGCACGACTGGAGCTCCCACAGCACCACATTCCCACACAACCCCGGATTTGAGTATAGGAGCAGGGAGGTTCTACTGCAGTTGTACAGCGTTTTGGTGAGACCACACCTGGAGTATTGCGTACAGTTTTGGTCTCCTAATCTGAGGAAGGCCATTTTTCCATGGAGGGAGTACAGAGAATGTTCACCAGACTCATTCCTGGGCTGTCAGGACCTTCATATGAGGAGCGACTGGATAGACTCGGCTTGTACTCGCTGGAATTTAGAAGATTGAGGGGGGATCTTGTAGAAACTTACACAATTCTTAAGGGGTTGGACAGGCTAGATGCAGGAAAATTGTTCCCGATGTTGGGGAAGTCCAGAACAAGGGGTCACAGTTTAAAGATAAAGGGGAAATCTTTTTGGACTGAGATGAGAAAAACATTTTTTACACAGAGAGTGGTGAATCTCTGGAATTCTCTGCCACAGAATGTCGTTGAGGACAGTTCATTGGCTATACTTAAGAGGGAATTAGAAGTGGCCCTTGTGGCTAAAGGGATCAGGGGGTATGGAGAGAAAGCAGGTACAGGATACTGAGTCTGGGAGCTGAACATCCAGGGATATTCAATATTCAGGAGGGATAGAGAGAAAGGAAAAGGAGGTGGGGTAGCGTTGCTGATTAGAGAGGATATTAAGGCAATAGAAAGGAAGGACATTAGTTTCGAGGATGTGTAATCGGTATGGGCAGAGCTGCGAAACACTAAGGGGCAGAAAACGCTGGTGGGTGTTGTGTACAGGCCACCTAACAGTAGTAGTGAAGTTGGAGATGGTATCAAACAGGAAATTAGAAATGCGTGCGACAAAGGCAAAACAGTTATAATGGGTGACTTCAATCTACATATAGATTGGGTGAATCAAATTGGCAGGGGTGCTGAGGAAGAGGATTTCTTGGAATGTATGCGGGATAGTTATCTAAATCAACATGTAGAGGAACCAACGAGAGAGCAGGCTATTTTAGACTGGGTATTGAGAAATGAGGAAGGGTTAGTTAGCAGTCTTGTTGTACGTGCCCCCTTGGGCAAGAGTGACCATAATATGGTTGAGTTCTTCATTAGGATGGAGAGTGACATTGTTAATTCAGAAACAATGGTTCTGAACTTAAAGAAAGGTAACTTTGAGGGTATGAGACGTGAATTGGCCAAGATTGATTGGCAATTAATTCTAAAAGGGTTGACGGTGGATATGCAATGGAAGACATTTAAAGACTGCATGGATGAACTGCAAAAAATGTTCATCCCAGTTTGGCAAAAGAATAAATCAGGGAAGGTAGTGCATCCGTGGATAACAAGGGAAATCAGGGATGGTATCAAAGCGAAGGATGATGCGTACAAATTAGCCAGAAAAAGCAGCATACCGGAGGACTGGGAGAAATTCAGAGACCAGCAGAGGAGGACAAAGGGCTTAATTAGGAAAGGAAAAATAGATTATGAAAGAAAACTGGCAGGGAACATAAAAACTGACTGCAAAAGATTTTATAGATATGTGAAAAGAAAGAGATTAGTTAAAACAAATGTTGGTCCCTTGCAGTCAGAAAGAGGTGAGTTGATTATGGGGAACAAGGAAATGGCGGACCAATTGAATAACTACTTTGGTTCCGTCTTCACTGAGGAAGACATAAATAATCTGCCGGAAATAGCAGGGGACCGCGGGTCAAAGGAGTTGGAGGAAAAGGGGAGATACACCACTTCCCGTCTAACCTGGATTTCACTCAATTCCTCCAACTCCTTTGACCCGCGGTCCCCTGCTATTTCCGGCAGATTATTTATGTCTTCCTTAGTGAAGACGGAACCAAAGAGTTGGATGATCAGCCATGATCATATTGAATGGCGGTGCAGGCTCGAAGGGCCGAATGGCCTACTCCTGCACCTATTTTCTATATTTCTATGTTTCTATGTAATACACTGAGTGAAGAAGGATTCAGATCCGACACGTCGCATGTCCGTTCCCGACCCAGCAACTGCGTGACCGGCTGAGTTACTCAAACACATTGTTATTTAATCTTGTTCTCTAACGTGTTCCCAATATTTCACGGAAAGTGTAATCTCATTCATTACTGATGGATGACGGGGAACAGCTATACCGATATGTGATTTGATTTTCTCTAAACGAATTATCCAGCAATGTATGCATCTCCGGATTGATTCTAGATTAAATTAAAGTAAAAGGTCACTTTATCTCTTGCTCTCTGTCTCCCTGTTGTTAGTACAGACTCATTTTCTATTTCGTAATTATTTCTGTCATCATTCTGCAGTATTATTTTCTGTGCTGTGTTTATAATCGTAACAACCATGGATTTTTGCATTAGCATTCTTATTAACCTTTTTCATTTCAGTGCTAAATAGACTTTGTAAAGATTATGTGAAATCTCTCTCGTTGGGACAGGGGCCATAATGAACCAAACCGAACTCCCAGCAAAGCCTTACTTTCGACAACAGAGAGCCTTAAGAATCGTGGAATAATTACGACCAACGTTTACATTCGTTGGTGCATGTCTCTGCATCTCACCGCTATATCTTCTTTCATTCTTTCCTAGTAAACCTGATGGCGATTGCAGCCACGGCGGCGCAGCGGTCGAGTTGCTGCTTTACAGCCCTTGCAGTGCCAGTGACCCGGGTTCGATCCCGACTAGGGGTGATGTCTGTACGTTCTCCCCGTGACCGCGTGGGTCTTCTCCGAGATCCTCGGTTTCCTCCCACACTCCAAAGACGTACGGCTTTTTAGGTTAATTGGCATGTTGTTTGTGTAAATTGTCCCTAGTGTGCGTAGGATAGTGTCAGTGTGCGGGGATCGCTGGTTGGTGCGACTCGGTGGGCCAAAGGGCCTGTTTCAGTACTGTATGTCTAAACAAAACTAAACTTAAGCGGCGGGAAGTGTGGTCTCTCCAAAATGCATCACGTGTTACCTGGTGGCCATGGCGACGGCGGACTTCTCCGTGAAAGTGTGCGACGCGATGCTGCATATATTTGGTGACCTCTGTTGGCGAGGATTTGACGTGCTCTACACTCCTGTGTGCAGATTAATTCTCGTTCTCTCATCTAGCTATCGACTGTTCTATTTGGTTCACGGTCGCTTTCACCTTTTGATCGATTTGTGGCCACTCGCACTTACAAACTCAAAACCCGCTACTGCACCGAAAGAACCACGGTTGTGGTTGTAGTGAAACTGGGCGCGTTCACCTGCTTCAAGAATGTCCCCTGGCAATTTGCAGTTAATCCTTATTCTATGTAATTGGGGATTGACTTGATGATGCCGAGTGACAATCCACCAATGTATGATTCCAGCAATTATAGCATTTTCCTGGACAGAGCAGCTGTTGGCCCTAGTTGTTCCATTCTGTTTGGTTTTACTATTTAACGTGCTCACAGTCAGACACATCTTAGTCGGGTCGGGTCGGGTCCGCAGACGTGTCCGGGAAAGGAACAGCGGGGATAAATATAAAGACCCCGAGATTGCGAACCGCAGACGATCCGTCGTTTTACTTCTTGGAATCTGCACGGGTTTTACCATGCTCTGGGCCACAACGGTCACATAGTTTGTTTATTACCGAAGTGTTAGATCCTTTCGCATCAAGGTAGACAAAAATGCTGGAGAAACTCAGCGGGTGAGGCAGCATCTATGGAACGAATGAAATAGGCACCGTTTCAGGTCCAAACCCTTCTTCAGGCTGATGTGAGGGTGGGGGTGGGAGAACAAAGGAAGAGGTAGAGCCAGCGTGCTGATGGAGAGCTGAGAAGGGGAGGAGAAAATAGGGACTACATGATATTAGAGAAGTCAATGTTCATACCGCTGGGGTGCAAATTGCACAAGCGAAATATGAGGTGCTGCTCCTCCAATTTACGGTGGTCCTCACTCTGGCCATGGAGGAGGCCCAGGACAGAAAGGTCGGATTCGGAATGGGAGGGGGCGTTGAAGTGCTGAGCCAACGGGAGATCAGGTTGGTTATTGCGAACCGAGCGGAGGTGTTGGGCGAAGCGATCGCCAAGCCTACGCTTTGTCTCACTAGACGTAGAACAGCTGACATCTAGAGCAGCGGATGCAATAGATGAGAGTGGAGGAGGTGCAGGTGAACCTCTGCCGCACCTGGAAAGACTGCTTGGGTCCTTGAAAGGTGTCAAGGTTGGAGGGAAGACGACAAGTGTAGCATTTCCTGCGGATGCAAGGGAAAGTGCCCGGAGAGGGGGTGGTTCGGGTGGGAAGGGACGAATTGACCAGGCAGTTCCGGACGGAGCATTCTCTGCGGAAGGCAGACAGAGGAGGAGATGGGAACATGTGGCAAGTGGTGGGTTCACGTTGTAGGTGACGAAAATGTCGGAGGTTATTTGTTGTATATGATGGCTGATAGGGTGGAAGGTGAGGACAAGGGGGTATCGGCCATTGTTGCGAGTTGGTCGATGGGGAGTGAGAGCAGAGTTACGGGAATTAGAAGATACCCTGGTGAGAACCTCATCAAAAGTAGAAGAGGGGAAACCCCGTTCCCTGAAGAATGAGGACATCTCCGATGCCCTGATGTGGAACACCTCATCCTGGGTGCAGATGCGGCGTGGACGGAGGGATTGGGAGTAGGGGATGTAGTCCTTACAGGAAGCAGCGTGGGAAGAATTGTAGTCCAGATAGCAATGGGAGTCAGTGGGCTTATAGTGGATGTCGGTCAGTAGTCTCCATCGCAGTTGTAGAGGACCACCGTAAATTGGAGAAGCAGCACCTCATATTACGCTTGGGCAGTTTGCACCCCAGCGGTATGAACATTGACTTCTCTAATTTCAGGTAGTCCCTGCTTTCTCTTCCCCTTCTCAGCTCCCCCTCAGCCCTCAGACTCCACGTCGTCCTTTCTTCTTGCCGCCTCCCACCCCACCCTGACATCAGTCTGAAGAAGGGGTTCGACCCGAAACGTTGCCTATTTCCTTCGCTCCATAGATGCTGCCTCGCTCGCTGTGTTTCTCCACCATTTTTGTCTACCTTCGCATTTCCAGCATTTGCAGTTCATTCTTAAACACTTTCACATCAAGGCGTAGATTAACCAACATTTCACGTTTGAACGATTTGATGTCATGTTGTATCTGCTGAGCACCTGCACAATCACAGGCATTTACACCATGACCCAGCGGAAGTTGTGAGAGCTCCACGCGCTCTAATACCCATTTACCCATTTACTCTAATTGCAAGGTGGACAAAAGTGCTGGAGAAACTCAGCGGGTGCAGCAGCATCTCTGGAGCGAAGGAAATAGGCAACGTTTCGGGCCGAAAGCCTTCTTCAGACTGATGTAGGGGGTGGGGGGTGCGGGGAGAAGAAAGGAAAAAGGAAGAGGAGGAGCCCGAGGGCTGAGGGAGAGCTGAGAAGGGGAGGAGACAGCAAGGGCTACAGGAAATTGGAGAATTCAATGTTTATGCCGCTAGGGTGCAAACTGCCCAAGCGGAATATGAGGTGCTGCTCGTCCAATTTCCGGTGGTGCTCACTTTGGAGAGTTGGAGGGAAGGGGGCATCACCACTCTGGAGAGTTGGAGGGAAGGGGGAATTGCAAATTTGGTAAACGTATTTGCAGGTGAGATGCCTGTGCTATCAATTCGTTTTCCTGTACTTGGAAAAGTTCTCTCAACGAAGACATTGTCTTGTCGATACCACACCCTGAATGGAGTTGTCCCATCTGCAGGTCTTGCTAGGCACACGGGTTGCTGCATCATAGCGCCAGAGGTCTACCTTCACCCCTGACCTCTGATGCCCTCTAGTTATGGTTTTCACTTTCTCTTCGTTTCCCTCTTTGCTCCGGTAACTTCTCATTTTTAAAAGCCGCGGGCGTTTGTAGGTTACGTTGCCGTTCGTGAGATTACGTTCACATTGTATCAAAACAATTTAGCATTGGAATATAACATTGTGTCGCGTTTCCATGTTAGCATCGAATTTAAAGTTAATTGAATTTAAAGTAAAACGGGTTGATAAATCAGTCAAAAGACAGAAATAAGCGAACGCCTTTTGCGGCTTCTTTTGTTAACGCCAGAAAAGCGTGGATATAATGCTTGAAGTACATCTTGTAGGGTGGCGCAGATGGTAAAGCTGCTGCCGCACAGTGCCGGAATCTGGGTTCGATGGTGACGTCCAGACTGTATGTGTAGACTGTTTGCTTCTTTCCTGTGTCCGCGTGGGTTTCTTCTGGGTCATCTGGTTAACCCTCACATCCCCAAGTTGTGCGAGTTAGTGGGTTAATTGGCCACGGCAAAATAGCTCCTACCATGTAGTAAGCAGAAAGGAATACGGAGTAAGGGAGAACTGGTTTGAATGGTGCTGAATGGGTCGGCGTGGAGTCGGTCGGACCAAATACCTATTTCCACGTTGTACCGCGAAACTGAACACCTAACGTTCGCGGGTTACCTAGAATTAGTTCCATGTTCAAAGATGTATCCGGTGAAAATTCACAGTGAACTCTAAGCCACAATACAGCAGTTCAGGAAATGTGGTGAATGTGCAGAGCGCATCATGCCATAATGTGCGTTGACTGAGTGTGTGTTAGAATGCGTGGTCACACCCGCATTTGTACGCGCATGTAACACAGATGCGCCTATCAGAACCGTGATGCGCCTATCAGATCGTGTTCTGGACTCGCGAATGGTCCCATCCGATGGTCACCAGACTACTCCCCGTGACGCAGTCAATGCGATCTGTTGAAATTGGGGCTTGTGATAATAAATAGGCAATTTGGAAGTTAAGAACACATTTCTGGCCTTGAAATAATGTCGTGGTACTTATCACTAAAATACATTGTGAGACCGCGGTTATACACGTGGTAGTGTAGGAATGTCATGTTTATAATGACCATGTGATAGGGTTGGGGTCTATGATGCACTAAAACTGTTAGGGAAAGAACTGCAGATGCAAAGAGAGTTTGGAGAGGTTTGCAAGGGTGCCTGTCACGATTTATTCCGAACAGCTCTGTCGCAGAGGACTCTGTGATTTACGGACTGTTCCCAGGGACGCATTCAGAGGCCGATATTCGAGTGCTGCTGGAAGGTCATCAACTCGGTGAAAGACAATCTTTGGTGTGCCTAAGCTTTGTTGACCTCCCAGCAAAGCGAGATGTCCGTCGGGGAATGTTGCCGACTGGCCCGCTGCAGACTACAGGAGTGCAGCCAACGCCAAGGCTCTGTGGGGAGGGCCACAGTCTAGGGTCTTTCCGCTGCTGGGCATGGGGGCAGGGTGTGGTGGAGTCGCCCCTGAAAATAAGGGAAGGCATTCCATGCCAGTGGGTCACATGAGTGGCAAGGGTGGGAGGTAACATTGTGTAATTTGTGCAAACAGTATTGAATATATGTTTAGCCTCCGAGAATGTCGGATGGGGTTTTGTAAAGATCATGTATTGTATATATTCATTTCTCGAATAAACTATATATTTTGAAATACAAAAACTTGACGCACTATGACTGTTTCGAGAATTCACAATAATCCCAGTTGTTTTTCCTATAGTCGAGGTCTGTGAAGGCGGAACCATTTCCATGTAAAGACCCAGTCAAATGTTGCGATGTCTCAATTTATGGCTGCTCCTCCACAACTGCCCTGATATCCACGCCACTCCGCGTCAAAGTGAGCGAGAGTGCATTTGAATTATCTTCCAATCTCCAATGGGTTGTTTGCATGACTGACAACACGTTGTATAGTTAGCATATTCGAACAGATGATTTGTGGGCCATTGTTATCTTATATTTTCTTTGATTTTGGAGATATATTTTGAATGCGAATCTCAATATTAATTTGACTCTGAAACCCCTGGCCGCCTGACCCTGTCGGGATTATGGTAATGTTAGCCGTTGGTAGCAATAATGTTTGTGTATTTCGCCTAAGTATATCATTTTAAATGTTAGTCAGCTGCTGACTGTTCACGTGGTGGCGGCGACGCTGATATTACACAGAGTGAACGGTGCGCGGTCTAATAGTGTTTCCACTGGAGACAGAAAACAACCCGCCATACACCCTGACCACGAACCGAATCTAGGCAGCAGGGGTCTGTGCGCAGAATGCAGATCACCAGACCACTCGATATACTGATGCAACTCATGGAAATTCCAAACCTATTTTGCCGGCTAGCTGTGGTTAAAGTTCAACAATCACCCAGCTGCACTCTTTATAAAAACAATTCACACATTTTGTCGGCACAATGGCGCAGCTGCTGCCTCAAAGCTTCAGAGACTCGGGATCAATCCTGTACTCGGGTGATGTCTGAGTGGAGTTTTCCCGTCTCGCTGTGACCGTGTCGATATCGTCCAGGTGCTCAGATTTCCTGCATTATCCCAAATACGTGTGATTTTTTAGGTTAATTGGCCTCTGTAAACATGCACCGTGTAAGGAATAGATGGAAATATGGAATAACATGGACCGAAAGTGATCGGGTCATCGATGGTCGGCGTGGACTCGGTGGGATGAGGTCCTCAGGATTCAAATTCATATGCCAAAACATGGCAGATGAAGGTGAGTGGAACTGAAAATATTGGTTGAAATGGCTCCTTGTACATCCTTCTGGCAGTGATTGTAATTTACTTCATATAGAAATCACGTGCATTTCTCAATGAAAACATCAAAACATCGTAATAACTCCCATTTTTTCGACTGCCGAGCGACTGCACAACTGTCGCCTTTGGACGGATGCCGTTAATACTATTGTGTTTTTTTAGAATCATGGCATCATAGAGTCTTACAGCGTGGAAACACACCCTTCGGTCCAACTTGCCCACACCGGCCAACATGTTCCATCTACACTAGTCCTACCTGCATGCGTTTCGCCCATATGCCTCAACATCTGTTCTATCCATGTACATGTCAACGTTCTTCTTAAACTTTGCGATTGTGCCTGCCTTAACTACTTCCTCCGGCAGCTCGTTCCATACGCCAAGCCCCCTTTGTATGAAAAAGTTACCCTTCTGGCCTCTATTAAATCTTCCTCCCCACTCACCATAAATCTATGTTCTCTGTTTGTCGATCCCCCTCATCTGGCCAAGATACTCTATGAGTTTACCCGATCTATTCCATTTGTGAATATGCACATTATTATTGTTTCGTTTAACAATCTCAGGCTTCGCACCTTCACTACCGGTTACAAGAACAAATATGTCTTCCTCAACCACGGTTTGTTCAAGCGGATGCGACTACTCTCGGGGGAAAAGCTGGATTCCGTCCACGTGTATTACAATTGGCTGAGACCCCGCTGCCCACCCACATCTCTGACTCCATCACTGGGGGCACAGGGCAGTGACAGCGAACATCCGGAGACAAGCAGCCGCTCTTTGACTGAGAAAACGCTCCAGTTTGTGTCTCTTCAAGTTTGGAACGCAGCTAGTACAGAGTGAACGGGTAAAATGCGTTTCCTCTGCATCTGTGTAGTGTGGGGAGCGTTTCTGACAGGTAATTCTGTATAAAATATTTCAGTTCCCCTCGCCCTTCTCAGTCAGGTTTTGAGAAGTGCAATCTCATGGCACTCCGGTGTCTGTTACTATCTCAATATATTTATTTTACAGTCACGATTCACGGAGAATCTGTCACACAGCCACTGCCCTCGGCGAAGAAGACAAAAGGAGAAGCGCTGACTTTAACCTGTAACTATGATACCACATGGAGTACATACACTTTATTATGGTACCGACAATATCCAGGCATGCAGCCCGAGTTTACTATGTTGAGAGACACCAACGGATATGAAGATAAGGCCCAATACGTTGATACTCGTTTCTCTATTGTGCTCAATACCGCCACTAAGTTCACCAGCTTGAGTATCTCAGGGATGGATCTCAGCGACTCTGCAGTCTATTACTGCGCACTGAAGCGCACAGTGATGGAAACAAGTTAAGCCCCTTACAAAAACATCGCCTTTGTCTTGTTCTCTGCTCCGCTGATGCGGTTGGATGTGCCTGCTTTCCTGTTCTCTCTCGGTTGTCGGTTTGCTTTCATTCTGTGCATGTGTCCTCGTGGTTTTGTTGTTTCCAACTGCGAGCTGCTTCTCCGGTATCCGTTTCCATATCCTTAGCCGCTAGCTGCAGATAATTACAAGAGCTCTTACGACACTTGGCCGCGGGATAGGAAATGTGACCAGAGATTTGAAACGTTTGTTCTGTTTCACTCTCTCTCAGTCCTGGATAACCTGTTTAATAACAGCAGAATTTTCTGTTTTAATTATAGAAACGAGGGTGTCACTGGATGGGGGATGGGCCGGCCCGGAATTGTCAGAATTACGTTTACCAATTCCGATTAACCGACACCCTGACAGACTTTCTAATTTCAGGTCGTGATTGGCCTTCACTAATAGCAGCAAAATCGTCCGGGACGCGGGAAGCATAGGAAGAGTCTATAAACCAAAAGATACTACCGCAAATGGCAGATTAGCAGTAATGCAGTTGGGTGGTTCACCATTGAGCCCTGCTGAGTAATCCAGATCTGAGTCGCTGGATATATCCCTGGACACCAGATGCATAGCTACAGCAACTGCTAAAGTAAATCACCTGATGGATATTCACGTGAGGGCAGTGAAATTAAACGCTTTAAATACGCCTGGCGCCTTTCCCAATGGGCGACAGCACAAATGTGCAAATACCTTAAAGCAGTCATTACTGTTTGTGCTCAATGAGCTCAATGAGCCGGTACTGAATTACTTATCTGCATCGCTATAGTCTGGGAATTCCCCCACAACAGCAACATGACAACGCCTCCACTAGATGGTTGTTCCAGATCACAGCTCAACTATACTCCCTCGAGCGACTACGCAAAAAGGATCGGTTGAGCTGGGTAGGACTAAATTAGGCGGCATAGTGTCGTAGCGGTAATGTTGCTCCCTTACAGTGTCAGACACCCGGATTAGAACTTGAGTACGGTGCTGTCAGTAGCGATTTTTCAAATTCTCCCGAAGACTGCCTGGGTTTTCTCCGGGTGTTCCGGTTACCTCCCAGACTAGAAATACGTACAGAAATATAGTTTATTTTTAACGTCTGTTAATTGTAACTTGTCTCTAGCTTGCTGGATAGTCCTACTGTTGGTGATCGTTGGTAAGCGCGGATTCTGTGGGACGAAGGTCCTGTTTCCACGGCGGATCTCTGATATCTTGAGCGCTGGAGGCAGAGTGTATGAAATCATTAGCGGATTGGAGAACGTGAATGCACACTGTCCTTTACCCAGAGTTGGAGAATCAAGTCCGAGAGGAATTAGGTTAAAGGTGAGAGGGGAAATATTTAACAGGAACAGGAGGGAAACCTTTGCACTTGAGAAGGTGATGGGTATCACCTGGGGCTTCTTGTTCATCACTCACTGAAAGTAAGCATGCAGGTATAGGAGCAGTGCAGAAAGCTCATAACGAGAGGAATTGAGTATAGGAGCAAGAGGTCCTTCTGCAGTTGTTCAGAGCCCTAATGAGACCACACCTGGAGTATTGTGTGCAGTTTTGGTCTCCCGATTTGAGGAACGGCATTCCTGCTATTGAAGGAGTGCACCGTACGTTTACGAGGTTAATTCCCGGGATGGCGGGACTGTCATATGTGGATAGAATCGAGCGGATGGGCTTACATAGACTGGAATTTAGTAAGATGAGAGGGGATCTTATTGAAACATAAAATATTATTAAGGGCTTGGACACGATGGAGGCAGGATCCATGTTCCCGATGTTGAGAGAGTCCTGAACTAGGAGCCACAATTTAAGAATAAGGTGTAGGGTATTTCGAACGGAGATGAGGGAAAACGTTTTCACTCAGAGTGTTGTGAATCTGTGTAATTCGCTGACTGAGAAAGCAGTGGAGACCAATTCTCTGGATGTTTTCAAGAGAGAGTTAGATGGAGCTCTTAAAGATAGCGGGGTCAGCGGATATGGTGAGAAGGCAGGAACGGGGCACTGAATGTGGATGATCAGCCATGATCACAGTGAATGGCGGTTCTGGCTCAAATAACCGAATGTCCTACTCCTGCACCTCTTGTCTATTGTCTTTAGTCTATTGTCTACAAGGAACTAACTGCCAGAGGTGTTAGTTGAGACAGGATGTATAATACTATTTGAAATACATTTGAGCGGGCAAATGGATAGGATTGATTTAACGGTGACCGCGGGCAAATGGGATTATCTGGAATGGGACATGTTGATCGGCATGGACGTTCGACCGAAGGGTCTGTTTACGTGCTATATCATTTTATGACTTGAAACAAAGTCGCTGAATGTGGTCCATGGGGGAATTGAATGGGAATGTATTTGATGAGGATGCACAGAGGGAGCCGGGCTCCACATGTGACCAGTCCTGACAGTGTATTATGGGACATAGAATTGGGAGTGCCTGGAACAGAAATACCAGAAAAGCTCACGGCGCGGTGTGAAACACGGCGCAGTCCACTGTATATTCCTGCCTCGCTCCATTGTCCCAATTAAAATAATAGAAAGTTAAATATCTGGGCCGTCAAATTTTATTTGCAATCACAAACGAGATGAGTTTGTTCCAACAATGTACGACCAGCACGTGAACAGCATGCTTCTAAGAAAATAGGGTATACATCTATACGATCAGTTACCCGGGCTTCATTGCATCACTCAGTGTAAGCTGCACAATGTAACATGGACTAAAATGAAGAACATGTCAGACGTCGATTTTTAATGACAGGAATCTCTAAGTCCAATTTAATATACATCAGAATGACTTGATTAGTGGCCTTGATTTATGCCATTAAAATGTTATTTTACCAGAGATTTAAATTTCTATAAGGGGTCTTTGTGTAAAAGAACAGGTACTAGATGTGTTACTCGAAGACAATACAACGAAGCACTGATTTCATCGGATGCAACTGTGAAGTACCAGTTCTAAAAGGAACGCGCCCTCGCGCGGTCACGTATAGAACTGCAACTAGTTCCCTCCTTCCCCACTGAAGCAACACAGCATCCTATTAGATTCACTACAAATTAGTGCCCCCAAACAAATTAATTTCTGCCCAATACCGTCGACATTCGCTTAAAAGAGTGAACAGGATATATATGTAAACTTTCATGGAAATTTAGCTCGAAATATTCTACAGGTCTTCTTGACTGCCCCAATGACATAACCATATCACCATATAACACCCTCCCTTATGAGTTCACTCGCATTAACTGTGTTAGTGAAAATAAAAATGTAAATCACCCGCTTACTTTAGAGACGTTCATAATATGTAAACATTCGTCTAAATAGACCCAGGGGGTATTTAGCCGTATTCTTCAAATACTCTCGGAATTTTGCCTGCGTCCCTTCATAAATGCACGAGTTGGTGGAGTTCAGAAGCACCAGAATGCATCCACTTTCTTGGAGGTTAAACTTTGGATCAGTGGCATTAAACCGGCTAGCACAGCTAATGCTTGTAACTTTTACAAATATAAAATTTACAAGGTAATGCGAACGCAACAGGATACAGCTTCACTAGATTGCCATCAGTAAGATGATGGACATTCCTCTGTTCTTCATTGCTAGCTCACTGTTTTCTCCATTATTCTCAGCCCGGAGTCTCCCGCGGGCTCTATTGACCGCCAAGGTTTGTCTGACCGTCTGCAGTTTGAGCAACAGAATGAGGAGGAACGGTAGGCAAGGGGTTTAAAAACGCCGTTGCCATTCGTAAACTCTCCACGCGGTTGAAGTGTAAAATACTTTGCAGAAGCAGGGTACGTTATCAAGCAGATTCGAGTAAAAAGTAAGAGGGGACAATTTTGACTCCTCCAACAATGCAGGAGACCCAGCACAGAGAGGTCAGTGTGGAATGGAAGGGGGAGTTAAAGTGTTTAGCAAGCGGGAGATCAAGCAGTTTTAGGCGAATTGAGCTGAGGTGTTCAACGAAACGATCGCAGAGCCTGCACGTTGCCGAGGATTGTGCCTGTTAATTTACTTGCAACAGTCGAGCCCCCTAGCTTAAACAGTAACACATGTGCTTGTGCAGTTAATTAGTTTCTGGGTCTCGAAACAGAGAGAGAAAGTCCTGCAAATAAGACGGTTGGAAGATAGCTGATTAGCTCCTTTTCAATAGACATTCGGCGAAGCAGTAGGCCATTCGGCCCTTCGAGCCAACACCGCCATTCAATGTGATCATTCAAGATTTAAAATTCAAGAGAATGTATTGTCATGTGTCCCTGATATGACAATGAAATTATTGCTTTGCTTCAGCATATCAGAACATAGTAGGCATGACTACAGAACAGATCAGGAGAAAACACTGATTGGCTCTAGCCCGAGTGGGAGGAGAGTTAGAAGTGAGTCAGAGCGGGGAAAGAGTTGAAAAGGAGAGGCAAAGCACAGGCAGACTTTACTCAGAACTCCCGTGGATTTTGAAGCTACAGCAACAAAGATAATTTATCAGTCAATATAAGCAAGACGGCTCTTAGGGAGCGGCAGTGAGGGATCTGCCTTGTGAGGGAAGTGCCCTGTGAGAAAAGAGTGAGTCTTTGGCTCGAGAGTCTTCGGCGAGGAGGCTGAGGAGAGGAGGCTACGCAAAACGTTGGAGAGGGAGAGACGAAAGAAGGAAATGTCAGGTAAGCTGATTCAGTGTGATGCTTGCAGTATGTGGGAGGTCAATGACACCGCTGCTACAAATGCGAGAAGTACATCCAGGTACAGCTCCTGAAGGATAGTGGTGAGAAACTGGAGAAGCAAGTGGATGACCTCAGGTTCGTCCGAGAAACTGAGCCGTTCCTCTTCCTACAGTAAGATTGTTACACGTAAGGACTGGAAGAGAGAAGGTGGGTGACGGTGAGAAAGGGAGGGACACATGGAATGCAAACGTCCCCGGGTGTTGTACCTCTTGTGAACAGGTTCACCCACTTAGAAGCTGTCGGGACAGAAGACGTTATCACACTGAGCGGCGGACTGGCTTGCGAAGCAAAAAGGGCTGTTGAGCCAAAACCAAAGAGGCCAACGTCAGACAACGCCATTGTAGTTGGAGACTCCATTGTGAGAGGTACGGACAGGGGTTTCTGCGGCAATAGACGGTATTCGAGGATGGTGTACTGCCTTCCTGGTGCCAGGATCCAGGATGTCACGGACAGAGTGCAGAAAATCCTCAAGGGCGAAGGTGAACTGCCGGAAGTGGTAGTACATGTCGGCACAAACGACGTCGGAAAGAAGGGGATGAATATTCTGCAGCGTGACTTTAGAGAGCTGGGAAGAATGCTGAAAAGCAGGACCTCCAGAGTTGTTATATCCGGTTTGCTTCCAGTTCCTCGTGCTGGCGAGAGCAGAAACAGGGAGGTACGGGACCTGCATGTGTGGCTGAGGAACTGGTGCAGGAGGCAGGGATTTAGATTCTTAGATTACTGGGATCTGTTTTGGAGTAAGGGGGGACTGTACAAAAGGGGCGGATTGCATCTTAACAGGTGTGGGACCCGCATTCTGGCAGGCAGATTTGCCACTGCTACACGGGTGGTTTTAAACTGAATAGCGGAGGTGGGGTGTCAAATGGGATAGTCGAGGATGGAGTTAAAGGGAAAGAGAGTAAAGGGATGGTTAATGACCCCCGAATTAACGGGAAAGAAAGCTCACAAAGGGATATAGAGTATGGCCAATTGTAGTAGGGATCGATGTGAAAGGTGAGGTGCGTAAGGGATTAAAAGTATTGTATATGAATGCGCGAAGTAGAAGAAGTAAAGTAGATGAGCTTGAGGCTCAGTTAGGGGTTGGTAGATATGACATTGTGGGGATTACTGAGACGTGGCTGCAGGAGGATCGGGCCTGGGAACTTAATATTCAGGGTTATACATCCTATAGAAATGAAAGGCAGGTGGGCAGAGGAAGCTGGTAGCTCTGCTGGTGGGGGAGGGAATTCAGTTCTTTGCGAGGGAAGACATAGGGACTGACGAGGTAGAGTCACTGTGGATTGTGTTGAGGAATTGTAAAGGCAAGAAGACACGAATTTGTGTTATTTACAGACCCCCAAATAGTAGCCCGGGTGTAGGGTGTAAGTTGCAGCAGGAGTTAAAACTGGCATGTAACAAAGGTAATTCCACTGTGGTGATGGGGGATTTCAATATGCAGGTAGACTGGAAAAATCAGGTTGGTTCAGGACCCCAAGAAAGAGAGTTTGTAGAATGCCACCGAAATGGATTTTTAGAGCAGCTTGTAATGGAGCCGACCAGAGAAAAGGCAATTCTGGATTTAGTGTTGTCCAATGAACCAGATATGATAAGAGAACTCGAGGTAAATGAACCGCTTGTAGGTAGTGATCATAATATTATTAGTTTTAATCTGCAATTTGAGAAGGAGAACGTTAAATCGGAAGTGGCAGTGATGCAGTTGAACAAAGGGGACTATGAAGGCATGAGAGTGGAGCTGACCAAAGTAGACTGGATAGTGATCATAGCAGGAATGACGATGGAACAGCAATGGCAGGAATTTCTGGGCATAATCCGGAAGACGCAGGATCATTTCATTCCATAAAGGAAGAAAGATTCTAACGGGAATAGGAGACAACCGTGGTTGACAAGAGAAGTAAGGGATAGAATAAAACTAAAAGAAAAGATGTATAACACAGCAAAGAGTAGCCGGAAGCCAGAGGATTCGGAAACTTTCATAGGACAACAGAAGGTAACAAAACGCGCAATACGGGCTGAAAAGATGAAGTACGAGGGGAAGCTGGACAGGAATATAAAGAAGGACAGTAAAAGCTTCTTAAGATATGTAAAGGGAAAAATAGTAGCAACGTCAAATGTGGGTCCCTTGAAGGCAGACAGGGGTGAAATTATTATGGGCACAAGGAAATGGCAGAAGAGTTGAATAGGTACTTCGGATCTGTCTTCACTAAGGAAGACACAAACAATCTCCCAGATGTACTGGAGGACAGAGGATCTAAGGGGGTAGAGAAACTGAAATAAATTTTCATTAGGCGTGAAATAGTATTGGGTAGGCTAATGGGACTGAAGGATTATAAATCCACTGGGCCTGATGGTCTGCTTCCCAGAGTGCTCAGGGAGGTGGCTCTAGAAATAGTGGACGCATTGGTGATCATTTTCCAATGTTCAATAGATTCAGGATCAGTTCCTGTGGATTGGAGGATAGCTAATGTTATCCAAGTTTTCAAGAAAGGAGCGAGAGTGAAAACGGGGAATTACAGACCAGTTAGGCTGACTTCGGTGGTGGGAAAGATGCTGGAGTCAATTATTAAAGAGGTAATAATGGGGCATTTGGATAGCAGTAAAATGATTAGTCCTAGTGAAAATGGATTTATGAAAGGGAAATCATGCTTGACTAATCTTCTGGAATTTCTTGAGGATGTGACCAGTAAAATGGATGAAGGGATGCCAGTGGATGTAGTGTATCTAGACTTTCAGAAAGCCTTTGATAAGGCCCCGCATGGGAGACTGGTGAATAAAATTAGAGCCCATGGTATTGGGGGTAGGGTGTTGGCATGGATAGAAAATTGGTTGGCAGACCGGAAGCAAAGAGTAGGAGTGACCGGGTCCTTTTCAGAATGGCAGGCAGTGGTGAGTGGAGTGCCGCAAGGCTCGGTGTTGGGGCCGCAACTGTTTACCATATATATGAATGATTTGGAAGATGGAATTAGGAGCAACGCTAGCATGTTTGCGGATGACACAAAGCTGGGTGGCAGTGTGAACTGTAAAGAGGATGTTAGGAGGATACAGGGTGACATGGACAGGTTGAGTGAGTGGGCAGATGCGTGGCAGATGCAGTATAATATAGATAAATGTGAGGTTATCCACTTTGGCGGCAAAAACAAGGAGGCAGATTATTATCTCAATGGGGTTAGGTTAGGTAAGGGGGAGGTACAGCGAGACCCGTGTGTCCATGTAAACAGGTCACTGAAAGTTGGCGTGCAGGTACAGCAGGCAGTGAAGAAATCTAATGGAATGTTGGCCTTCATAACAAGAGGATTTCAGTATAGGAGTAAAGAGGTTCTTCTGCAGTTGTATAGGGCTCTAGTGAGACAACAGTCGAGCCCACTACCTTAAAAAGTAACACATGTGTTTGTGCAGTAAATTAGTTTATGCGTCTGGAAGCAGAGAGAGAATGTCCTGCAAATAAGACGGAGTTGGAAGGTAGCTGATTAGCTCCTTTTCAACAGACAATCGGCGAAGGAGTAGGCCATTCGGCCCTTCGAGCCAACACCGCCATTCAATGTGATCATTCAAGATTTAAGATTCAAGAGAATTTATTGTCATGTGTCCCTGATAGGACAATGAAATTCTTGCTTTGCTTCAGCAGATCAGAACATAGTAGGCCTGACTACAGAACAGATCAGGAGAAAACACTGATTGGGTCTAGCCCGAGATGGGAGGCGAGTTAGAAGTGAGTCAGAGGGGGGAAAGAGTTGAAAAGGAGAGGCAAAGCACAGGCAGACTTTACTCAGAACTCCCGTCGATTTTGAAGCTACAGCAACAAAGAGAATTTATCAGTCAATATAAGCAAGACGGGTCTTAGGGAGCGGCAGTGAGGGATCGGCCTTGTGAGGGAAGTGCCCTGTGAGAAAAGAGTGAGTCTTTGGCTCGAGAGTCTTCGGCGAGGAGGCTGAGGAGAGGAGGCTACGCAAAACGCTGGAGAGGGAGAGACGAAGAAGGAAATGTCAGGTAAGCTGATTCAGTGTGATGCTTGCAGTATGTGGGAGGTCAATGACACCGCTGCTACAAATGTGAGAAGTACATCCAGGTACAACTCCTGAAGGACAGTGTTGGGGAACTGGAGAAGCAAGTGGATGACCTCAGGTTCGTCCGAGAAACTGAGCCGTTCCTCTTCCTACAGTAAGATTGTTACACCTAAGGTACTGGAAGAGAGAAGGTGGGTGACGGTGAGAAAGGGAGGGAAACATGGAATGCTAAACGTCCCCGGGTGTTGTACTTCTTGTGAACATGTTCACCCACTTAGAAGCTGTCGGGACAGAAGACGTTATCAGACTGAGCGGCGGACTGGCCTGCGAAGCAAAAAGGGCTGTTGAGCCAAAACCAAAGAGGCCAACGTCAGACAACGCCATTGTAGTAGGAGACTCCATTGTGAGAGGTACGGACAGGGGTTTCTGCGGCAATAGACGGGATTCGAGGATGGTGTGCTGCCTTCCTGGTGCCAGGATCCAGGATGTCACGGAGAGAGTGCAGAAAATCCTCAAGGGCGAAGGTGAACTGCCGGAAGTGGTAGTGCATGTCGGCACAAACGACGTCGGAAAGAAGGGGATGAATATTCTGCAGCGTGACTTTAGAGAGCTGGGAAGAATGCTGAAAAGCAGGACCTCCAGAGTTGTTATCTCCGGTTTGCTTCCAGTTCCTCGTGCTGGCGAGAGCAGAAACAGGGAGGTACGGGACCTGCATGTGTGGCTGAGGAACTGGTGCAGGAGGCAGGGATTTAGATTCTTAGATTACTGGGATCTGTTTTGGAGTAAGGGGGGACTGTACAAAAGGGGCGGATTGCATCTTAACAGGTGTGGGACCCGCATTCTGGCAGGCAGGTTTGCCACTGCTACACGGGTGGTTTTAAACTGAATAGGGGAGGTGGGGTGTCAAATGGGATAGTCGAGGATGGAGTTAAAGGGAAAGATAGTAAAGGGATGGTTAATGACCCCCGAATTAACGGGAAAGAAAGCTCACAAAGGGATATAGAGTATGGCCAATTGTAGTAGGGATCGATGTGAAAGGTGAGGTGCGTAAGGGATTAAAAGTATTGTATATGAATGCGCGAAGTAGAAGAAGTAAAGTAGATGAGCTTGAGGCTCAGTTAGGGGTTGGTAGATATGACATTGTGGGGATTACTGAGACGTGGCTGCAGGAGGATCGGGCCTGGGAACTTAATATTCAGGGTTATACATCCTATAGAAATGAAAGGCAGGTGGGCAGAGGAAGCGGGTAGCTCTGCTGGTGGGGGAGGGAATTCAGTTCTTTGCGAGGGAAGACATAGGGACTGACGAGGTAGAGTCACTGTGGATTGTGTTGAGGAATTGTAAAGGCAAGAAGACACGAATTTGTGTTATTTACAGACCCCCAAATAGTAGCCCGGGTGTAGGGTGTAAGTTGCAGCAGGAGTTAAAACTGGCATGTAACAAAGGTAATTCCACTGTGGTGATGGGGGATTTCAATATGCAGGTAGACTGGGAAAATCAGGTTGGTTCAGGACCCCAAGAAAGAGAGTTTGTAGAATGCCACCGAAATGGATTTTTAGAGCAGCTTGTAATGGAGCCGACCAGAGAAAAGGCAATTCTGGATTTAGTGTTGTCCAATGAACCAGATATGATAAGAGAACTCGAGGTAAAGGAACCGCTTGTAGGTAGTGATCATAATATTATTAGTTTTAATCTGCAATTTGAGAAGGAGAACGTTAAATCGGAAGTGGCAGTGATGCAGTTGAACAAAGGGGACTATGAAGGCATGAGAGTGGAGCTGACCAAAGTAGACTGGATAGTGATCATAGCAGGAATGACGATGGAACAGCAATGGCAGGAATTTCTGGGCATAATCCGGAAGACGCAGGATCATTTCATTCCATAAAGGAAGAAAGATTCTAACTGGAATAGGAGACAACCATGGTTGACAAGAGAAGTAAGGGCTAGAATAAAACTAAAAGAAAAGATGTATAACACAGCAAAGAGTAGCCGGAAGCCAGAGGATTATGAAACTTTCATAGGCCAACAGAAGGTAACAAAACGCGCAATACGGGCTGAAAAGATGAAGTACGAGGGGAAGCTGGACAGGAATATAAAGAAGGACAGTAAAAGCTTCTTAAGATATGTAAAGGGAAAAATAGTAGCAACGTCAAATGTGGGTCCCTTGAAGGCAGACAGGGGTGAAATTATTATGGGCACAAGGAAATGGCAGAAGAGTTGAATAGGTACTTCGGATCTGTCTTCACTAAGGAAGACACAAACAATCTCCCAGATGTACTGGAGGACAGAGGATCTAAGGGGGTAGAGAAATTGAAATAAATTTTCATTAGGCGTGAAATAGTATTGGGTAGGCTAATGGGACTGAAGGATGATAAATCCCCTGGGCCTGATGGTCTGCATCCCAGGGTCCTCAGGGAGGTGGCTCTAGAAATAGTGGACGCATTGGTGATCATTTTCCAATGTTCAATAGATTCAGGATCAGTTCCTGTGGATTGGAGGATAGCTAATGTTATCCAAGTTTTCAAGAAAGGAGCGAGAGTGAAAACGGGGAATTACAGACCAGTTAGGCTGACTTCGGTGGTGGGAAAGATGCTGGAGTCAATTATTAAAGAGGTAATAATGGGGCATTTGGATAGCAGTAAAATGATTAGTCCTAGTGAAAATGGATTTATGAAAGGGAAATCATGCTTGACTAATCTTCTGGAATTTCTTGAGGATGTGACAAGTAAAATGGATGAAGGGATGCCAGTGGATGTAGTGTATCTAGACTTTCAGAAAGCCTTTGATAAGGCCCCGCATGGGAGACTGGTGAATAAAATTAGAGCACATAGTATTGGGGGTAGGGTGTTGGCATGGATAGAAAATTGGTTGGCAGACCGGAAGCAAAGAGTAGGAGTGACCGGGTCCTTTTCAGAATGGCAGGCAGTGGTGAGTGGAGTGCCGCAAGGCTCGGTGTTGGGGCCGCAACTGTTTACCATATATATGAATGATTTGGAAGATGGAATTAGGAGCAACGCTAGCATGTTTGCGGATGACATAAAGCTGGGTGGCAGTGTGAACTGTAAAGAGGATGTTAGGAGGATACAGGGTGACATGGACAGGTTGAGTGAGTGGGCAGATGCGTGGCAGATGCAGTATAATATAGATAAATGTGAGGTTATCCACTTTGGCGGCAAAAACAATGTAAAGGGTTGATATCGAGACATCGTTACTTTACTATCTTTATTCATACTGGACATTATACATTGCACTAGCTGTACGTGGTCTGTCACAGGAACTAGAGGGCGATCTGTGGGTGTGGAGGTTGTAGTTATACTTGTGATATGGGGAGTGGTTAGTGGGTGTGAGGTCACTATGTTAAAGGCACATGCATATCTCATCTACATCCTTCCTCCCCGAAACGACAGGCAAATACAAAGGTGACATGGCGACCACGGCTCATGCGCTAGGATAGCTAGGCAACATCGCCATAGCGGTCAGGCGGTTTGACCAGACGTCCCGCCCGGGTTCGCGTCTCGCCATCCACCCTTCCTGGAGGAGGAAGAGGCACCAGCGGGGACAGACGAACCTGAAAGGGAGAAACGGGAGGAAACGGAAGAGATCGCGGCACCGAAACCGGAGCGGATGCGGGGCCGGGACCGGGGAGAGCGCGGGGAGGCGTGCGAGGACTAGTCGGAGAGTGTTGGAGCGGAGGGGGCGAAGGAGGAGCAGAGCGAGGCATGCAGGGAATCACGGGCAGGGCAACGGCCGGACGGGAAACAGGCAGCGGGGGAGCAAAGGGGTCGGCGGGAGGAGGACGCGGCTCGTGGACGAGCCGAAGGTGCTGGCGAGACCGTCGGTAAATGGTCCCAGCGTAGTCGACGAAATAGGACCTGGGCGACCCCGCAGAGCCGACGACAGTAGCGAGCTTGGAGTGACCGGGAGTGGTCTGCATACGGACTACTTGACCGGGGAAGAGGGGCGGCAGCGGGCGGCAGGACCTGTCATGGGACCGCTTTTGGACGTCTTGCCTGAAGGCAATCCGTTTCTGAACCGCCGCAGGTGGAAGGACCGAGGGTATGAGGGATCGCTGGGCCACCGGGAGTGGGAGCCTGGTAGCGCGAGACAGGAGCCGCTGAGCAGGTGAACCCATGGCAGGGTCGCGAGAGATGTTCCGAAGGCTGAGGAGGGCCAGGTGGAAGTCGGAGTTAATGCCACCACACTGTTCCAACAGGTGCTTAGCACTGCGGACCGCGCGCTCGGCCAAACCGTTGCTTTGCGGGTACTCCGGGCTGCTTGTGAAATGGCGAAAGTTCCATCTGGAAGCGAACGCTTTAAACTCGGAGCTCGTGAACTGGCTGCCATTGTCCGACTGCAGGCTTGCCGGGGGGCCAAAAGTGCTAAAGTGAGGGTCCAACCTGTCGATGACGGCCGAAGAGGTCACGGAAGGCAGCCGGTCAACCGCAAACCAGCTGGAGTAGAAGTCAACGAGTACCAGGAAATGTTTGCCCCGCCACTCGAAAATGTCTGTGGCGAGCGCCATCCAGGGCAGCCCGGGCGCGGGCTGCTGTAGAAGCGGCTGACGCTGCTGATGGGGGGCGCGGCTGTTGCAGGTGGAACACGATGAGACCCTCTCCCGGATGTACTTTGCCATATCCGGCCAATAGAATTGTGCCTTGGCGAGAGACAAAGTGGCTTCGGCCCCAGTGTGACCGCGGTGTGCGACCTGAAATAGTGGTCGTGCAGCGCCGCGGGCACGACCACTTTGTGACCCTTCACCACCACGCCGTCGTGCAATACGAGCTCGTCCCGAATCAGGAAGTAGGGCACGGCTCCAGCCGGCAGTGCCGAGCGACGGTCAGGCCAGCCCTGCCGGATGACGGCAGACAGCTGTTGCAGGGCAGGGTCGTTGGTAGTGTGTTCAACCAGGGATTTCATCTGTGGCGAGGGGACGAAGTTCAATCGTAGTACTAGTAACTCGGACGTTTCGTATTGGTGGCGAGCAGTGGACGGCAGCGGGGCGCGAGACAACGTGTCGGCTACGAACATGTCCTTCCCCTTACGATAAACCACCGTGAACGTGAAACGCTGGAGCTGCAGCAGCATGCGCTGCAGACGTGATGAGGCCACATGGATCGGTTTGTTGAGGATGGTAACAAGTGGTTGATGGTCAGTTTCAACGGTGAAAGTGTTGCCCACGATGTAGTCCCGGAATTTGGAGCAGGCAAACAGCACGGCCAGTAGCTCCTTCTCAATCTGCGCGTAGTGCTGTTCGGTGGCGGTCATGGTGCGGGACGCGAATGAGACAGGCGTCTGCAGGCCGTCATGGACCTGGAGGCAGGCGGCACCGAGTCCGAATTGAGAGGCGTCGCAGGTGAGGACAATGGGATGCCGCAGGTCAAAGAACTTGAGCGTGGGTGTGCTAATCAGTTTAGACTTAAGAATGTCAAATGCCTTCTGATGATTGGGTAACCAAAGCCAGGAAGTGTCCTTTTTGATCAGATCCCTCAGGGGAGCGCTGAGCTCGCTTAGGTCGGGGATGAACTTCCCCAGGTAGTTTACCAAGCCGAGAAAGCGTTGCAGGCCTGCCACGTTAGTAGGAGGAGGCATCCCTGAGATGGCAGCCGTTTTCTGCGGGTCTGGCTTTAGCCCCTCAGCGGTGAATACATGTCCAACATAGGTGACCTCCGAGACGCGGAATCGGCACTTCTTGGGGTTCAGTTTCAAGTTGATTTTGCCTGGCCCGGTCCAGGATCAGGCGGAGGTTGACATCGTGTTCGGCAACATCCTTACCGTAAACGAGGATGTCGTCAACAATTATGGCGCAAGGCAGGTCTGAAAACAACTGTTCCATGGTTCGCTGGAATACCTCGCTGGCAGAGTTGATTCCGAAGGGCATTCGGAGGAACCGAAACCTTCCGTAGGGGGTGGCGAAGGTTGTCAAAATGGACGACCGCTCGTCCAGTGGTATCTGCCAGAATGAACTCTTGGCATCGAGGACCGAAAAGACCGTTGCTGGACCAACCCGTGCAGCGACGTCTTCCACCGTTCTCATAGGGTAGTGAGGGCGCCGAATGGCCAGGTTGAGGTCTCTGGGGTTGATGCAGATGCGTATCTCACTCATGTCCTTTTTAGCAGCAACAACCATGGAAGAGACCCAGCTGGTGGGCTCGACGACCGCCTTTAGGACGCCCATTTGTACCATACTGTGTAGGGTCGCCTCCACTTTGTCCCTCATGGCGAAGGAAATACGGTGAGGAGCATGGACCACAGGAACGATCTTATGGTCCACTTCAATCTTGTAGCTGCAGGGTAGTTTGCCTAGCTTATCATCAAAGCGGTCAGGATACTCGGCCAGCGGGTCCATAAGAGCCCGCACGTGGTGGATGTCCCGGTGGAAGGACACCAGTCCCATTTCCTGGCATGCCTGGATCCCCAGCAGGGGAACGCAACTCCGATTGAGGAGAAAGAAGGTGAGGGGCCGAGTGGCCTTCAGTATCTTGCAGTGTAGTGTGGCCTTGCCCACAGGCGTAAGGATCTCCCCACCGTAGGCATGCAGGTTTGAGCTCTGAGAAAATATCTTCTCATTAGTCCTTATCTGGTTGAAAAGAGATGTTGACATAACATTGGTAACCGCCCCAGTGTCGATTTTGGCCGTGAAGGTCGAGTTGTTCACAGTGACTTGCACAGAAGGATCCGTTATCATAGCAGGTGCGTTCAGCACGGTAAACAAGCTGGTTTCTGCCTGAGAGGAGTTGGATGTGGGAACAGAAAGTTCATCGGAATAGTGCTGGGAGCTGAGATCATTATCCGACTGTAGAAGGTTGTTTAAATTTTGCCTTCGAGCAGCGACAGGCTTCCCACGGGAACGACAGGCTGCAGCAAAATGGTTCAATTTATTACAGGAGTTGCAGTACTTTCCCAGCGCAGGGCACACATTGAACTGATGAGATGTGAAGTTGCAATTAGGGCACCTTTGCTGGGTGTCTCCCCTTGTGGCACCACCGAACCCCGGGGCGCGTCCCCCTCGAGCAGCGAGCGACACCGGGGGTCGCGACTGGGGTGCGTTCATGGGATAGCTAGGAGTGCTGGCAAAGTTGATCGCCTGTTCAGCCGGCGGCGCCGCCGCGGAAACAGCGTCGGCTAAGCGACTGGCGTGCATTGCATCGGCCAAGGTCAGATCCGGCTTGCGAAGTAGTTCGGACCTGAGCTTCTCATCACGGAGACCGTAAACCAGTAGGTCCCTGATGACATTATCGGGGGTCCACGTCTCGAGGCGGCAGCGCCTGCCCAGGTCCCGCAGCGCAATGACATAGTTCTCAGCCGATTCCCCAGGGAGCTGACGCCGCGCGAACAGTTTAAAACGTTCTAAAATACAATTAGTAGGAATGTCACAAATAGCGTCAAACTTAGCCAACAGACACGCCGGGTCCCGAGCTGATTCTCCAGGAGCGTAGACGAAGAAGTCCGAGCGAGTCAAGGCGTTGGGACCAGCCAAGTTGAGAAGCAGCGAGGCTTTGAGAGCGTCGGTGGCGCCAGGATGGGCAATCGTGAAATAGTGTTCAAAGTCGCGTTTGAATATGTCCCATCGAAGGGCGATGTCGAAATCGAAAACGAGCGCATCGGGCTTACGGGCAGAAGAGGCCATAACAAAACCGTTAGGGGGGGAAACAAAAAACTGGGTCAAAATTAAATGATAAACCGATAAACGGGAGGCGCAAGGTGCGTTATTTGACACCATGTAAAGGGTTGATATCGAGACATCGTTACTTTACTATCTTTATTCATACTGGACATTATACATTGCACTAGCTGTACGTGGTCTGTCACAGGAACTAGAGGGCGATCTGTGGGTGTGGAGGTTGTAGTTATACTTGTGATATGGGGAGTGGTTAGTGGGTGTGAGGTCACTATGTTAAAGGCACATGCATATCTCATCTACAAACAAGGAGGCAGATTATTATCTCAATGGGGTTAGGTTAGGTAAGGGGGAGGTACAGCGAGACCTGTGTGTCCATGTAAACAGGTCACTGAAAGTTGGCGTGCAGGTACAGCAGGCAGTGAAGAAATCTAATGGAATGTTGGCCTTCATAACAAGAGGATTTCAGTATAGGAGTAAAGAGGTTCTTCTGCAGTTGTATAGGGCTCTAGTGAGACAACAGTCGAGCCCACTACCTTAAAAAGTAACACATGTGTTTGTGCAGTAAATTAGTTTATGCGTCTGGAAGCAGAGAGAGAATGTCCTGCAAATAAGACGGAGTTGGAAGGTAGCTGATTAGCTCCTTTTCAACAGACTATCGGCGAAGGAGTAGGCCATTCGGCCCTTCGAGCCAACACCGCCATTCAATGTGATCATTCAAGATTTCAGATTCAAGAGAATTTATTGTCATGTGTCCCTGATAGGACAATGAAATTCTTGCTTTGCTTCAGCACATCAGAACATAGTAGGCATGACTACAGAACAGATCAGGAGAAAACACTGATTGGCTCTAGCCCGAGATGGGAGGCGAGTTAGAAGTGAGTCAGAGGGGGGAAAGAGTTGAAAAGGAGAGGCAAAGCACAGGCAGACTTTACTCAGAACTCCCGTCGATTTTGAAGCTACAGCAACAAAGAGAATTTATCAGTCAATATAAGCAAGACGGGTCTTAGGGAGCGGCAGTGAGGGATCGGCCTTGTGAGGGAAGTGCCCTGTGAGAAAAGAGTGAGTCTTTGGCTCGAGAGTCTTCGGCGAGGAGGCTGAGGAGAGGAGGCTACGCAAAACGCTGGAGAGGGAGAGACGAAGAAGGAAATGTCAGGTAAGCTGATTCAGTGTGATGCTTGCAGTATGTGGGAGGTCAATGACACCGCTGCTACAAATGTGAGAAGTACATCCAGGTACAGATCCTGAAGGACAGTGTTGGGGAACTGGAGAAGCAAGTGGATGACCTCAGGTTCGTCCGAGAAACTGAGCCGTTCCTCTTCCTACAGTAAGATTGTTACACCTAAGGTACTGGAAGAGAGAAGGTGGGTGACGGTGAGAAAGGGAGGGAAACATGGAATGCAAACGTCCCCGGGTGTTGTACTTCTTGTGAACAGGTTCACCCACTTAGAAGCTGTCGGGACAGAAGACGTTATCAGACTGAGCGGCGGACTGGCCTGCGAAGCAAAAAGGGCTGTTGAGCCAAAACCAAAGAGGCCAACGTCAGACAACGCTATTGTAGTTGGAGACTCCATTGTGAGAGGTACGGACAGGGGTTTCTGCGGCAATAGACGGGATTCGAGGATGGTGTGCTGCCTTCCTGGTGCCAGGATCCAGGATGTCACGGACAGAGTGCAGAAAATCCTCAAGGGCGAAGGTGAACTGCCGGAAGTGGTAGTGCATGTCGGCACAAACGACGTCGGAAAGAAGGGGATGAATATTCTGCAGCGTGACTTTAGAGAGCTGGGAAGAATGCTGAAAAGCAGGACCTCCAGAGTTGTTATCTCCGGTTTGCTTCCAGTTCCTCGTGCTGGCGAGAGCAGAAACAGGGAGGTACGGGACCTGCATGTGTGGCTGAGGAACTGGTGCAGGAGGCAGGGATTTAGATTCTTAGATTACTGGGATCTGTTTTGGAGTAAGGGGGGACTGTACAAAAGGGGCGGATTGCATCTTAACAGGTGTGGGACCCGCATTCTGGCAGGCAGGTTTGCCACTGCTACACGGGTGGTTTTAAACTGAATAGGGGAGGTGGGTTGTCAAATGGGATAGTCGAGGATGGAGTTAAAGGGAAAGAGAGTAAAGGGATGGTTAATGACCCCCGAATTAACGGGAAAGAAAGCTCACAAGCAAGTGGATGACCTCAGGTTCGTCCGAGAAACTGAGCCGTTCCTCTTCCTACAGTAAGATTGTTACACCTAAGGTACTGGAAGAGAGAAGGTGGGTGACGGTGAGAAAGGGAGGGAAACATGGAATGCAAACGTCCCCGGGTGTTGTACTTCTTGTGAACAGGTTCACCCACTTAGAAGCTGTCGGGACAGAAGACGTTATCAGACTGAGCGGCGGACTGGCCTGCGAAGCAAAAAGGGCTGTTGAGCCAAAACCAAAGAGGCCAACGTCAGACAACGCTATTGTAGTTGGAGACTCCATTGTGAGAGGTACGGACAGGGGTTTCTGCGGCAATAGACGGGATTCGAGGATGGTGTGCTGCCTTCCTGGTGCCAGGATCCAGGATGTCACGGACAGAGTGCAGAAAATCCTCAAGGGCGAAGGTGAACTACCGGAAGTGGTAGTGCATGTCGGCACAAACGACGTCGGAAAGAAGGGGATGAATATTCTGCAGCGTGACTTTAGAGAGCTGGGAAGAATGCTGAAAAGCAGGACCTCCAGAGTTGTTATCTCCGGTTTGCTTCCAGTTCCTCGTGCTGGCGAGAGCAGAAACAGGGAGGTACGGGACCTGCATGTGTGGCTGAGGAACTGGTGCAGGAGGCAGGGATTTAGATTCTTAGATTACTGGGATCTGTTTTGGAGTAAGGGGGGACTGTACAAAAGGGGCGGATTGCATCTTAACAGGTGTGGGACCCGCATTCTGGCAGGCAGGTTTGCCACTGCTACACGGGTGGTTTTAAACTGAATAGGGGAGGTGGGGTGTCAAATGGGATAGTCGAGGATGGAATTAAAGGGAAAAAGAGTAAAGGGATGGTTAATGACCCCCGAATTAACGGGAAAGAAAGCTCACAAGCAAGTGGATGACCTCAGGTTCGTCCGAGAAACTGAGCCGTTCCTCTTCCTACAGTAAGATTGTTACACCTAAGGTACTGGAAGAGAGAAACATAGAAACATAGAAATTAGGTGCAGGAGTAGGCCATTCGGCCCTTCGAGCCTGCACCGCCATTCAATATGATCATGGCTGATCATCCAACTCAGTATCCCGTACCTACCTTCTCTCCATAACCTCTGATCCCTTTAGCCACAAGGGCCACATCTAGCTCCCTCTTAAATATAGCCAATGAACTGGCCTCGACTACCCTCTGTGGCAGAGAGTTCCAGAGATTCACCACTCTCTGTGTGAAAAAAGTTCTTCTCATCTCGGTTTTAAAGGATTTCCCCCTTATTCTTAAGCTGTGACCCCTTGTCCTGGACTTCCCCAACATCGGGAGCAATCTTCCTGCATCTAGCCTGTCCAACCCCTTAAGAATTTTGTAAGTTTCTATAAGATCCCCTCTCAATCTCCTAAATTCTAGAGAGTATAAACCAAGTCTATCCAGTCTTTCTTCATAAGACAGTCCTGACATCCCAGGAATCAGTCTGGTGAACCTTCTCTGCACTTCCTCTATGGCAATAATGTCCTTCCTCAGATTTGGAGACCAAAACTGTACGCAATACTCCAGGTGTGGTCTCACCAAGACCCTGTACAACTGCAGTAGAACCTCCCTGCTCCTATACTCAAATCCTTTTGCTATGAAAGCTAACATACCATTCGCTTTCTTCACTGCCTGCTGCACCTGCATGCCTACTTTCAATGACTGGTGTACCATGACACCCAGGTCTCGCTGCATCTCCCCTTTTCCTAGTCGGCCACCATTTAGAAAATAGTCTGCTTTCCTGTTTTTGGCACCAAAATGGATAACCTCACATTTATCCACATTATACTGCATCTGCCAAACATTTGCCCACTCACCCAGCCTATCCAAGTCACCTTGCAGTCTCCTAGCATCCTCCTCACAGCTAACACTGCCCCCCAGCTTAGTATCATCCGCAAACTTGGAGATATTGCCTTCAATTCCCTCATCCAGGTCATTAATATATATTGTAAATAGCTGGGGTCCCAGCACTGAGCCTTGCGGTACCCCACTAGTCACTGCCTGCCATTGTGAAAAGGACCCGTTTACTCCTACTCTTTGCTTCCTGTTTGCCAGCCAGTTCTCTATCCACATCAATACTGAACCCCCAATGCCATGTGCTTTAAGTTTGTATACTAATCTCTTATGTGGGACCTTGTCGAAAGCCTTCTGGAAGTCCAGATACACCACATCCACTGGTTCTCCCCTATCCACGCTACTAGTTACATCCTCGAAAAATTCTATAAGATTCGTCAGACATGATTTACCTTTCGTAAATCCATGCTGACTTTGTCCAATGATTTCACCACTTTCCAAATGTGCTGCTATCCCATCTTTAATAACTGACTCTAGCAGTTTCCCCACTACCGATGTTAGACTAACTGGTCTGTAATTCCCCGTTTTCTCTCTCCCTCCCTTCTTAAAAAGTGGGGTTACGTTTGCTACCCGCCAATCCTCAGGAACTACTCCAGAATCTAAAGAATTTTGAAAGATTATTACTAATGCATCCACTATTTCTGGAGCTACTTCCTTGAGTACTCTGGGATGCAGCCTATCTGGCCCTGGGGATTTATCGGCCTTTAATCCATTCAATTTACCCAAAACCACTTCCCGACTAACCTGGATTTCACTCAATTCCTCCAACTCCTTTGACCCGCGGTCCCCTGCTATTTCCGGCAGATTATTTATGTCTTCCTTAGTGAAGACGGAACCAAAGTAGTTATTCAATTGGTCCGCCATATCCTCGTTCCCCATGATCAACTCACCTGTTTCTGACTGCAAGGGACCTACATTTGTTTTAACTAATCTCTTTCTTTTTACATATTTATAAAAATGTTTGCAGTTAGTTTTTATGTTCCCTGCCAGTTTTCTTTCATAATCTATTTTTCCTTTCCTAATTAAGCCCTTTGTCCTCCTCTGCTGGTCTCTGAATTTCTCCCAGTCCTCTGGTATGCTGCTTTTTCTGGCTAATTTGTACGCATCATCTTTCGCTTTGATACCATCCCTGATTTCCCTTGTTATCCACGGATGCACTACCTTCCCTGATTTATTCTTTTGCCAAACTGGGATGAACAATTTTTGTAGTTCATCCATGCAGTCTTTAAATGTCTTCCATTGCATGTCCACCGTCAACCCTTTTAGAATTAATTGCCAGTCAATCATGGCCAATTCATGTCTCATACCCTCAAAGTTACCTTTCTTTAAGTTCAGAACCATTGTTTCTGAATTAACAATGTCACTCTCCATCCTAATGAAGAACTCAACCATATTATGGTCACTCTTGCCCAAGGGGGCACGTACAACAAGACTGCTAACTAACCCTTCCTCATTACTCAATACCCAGTCTAAAATAGCCTGCTCTCTCGTTGGTTCCTCTACATGTTGATTTAGATAACTATCCCGCATACATTCCAAGAAATCCTCTTCCTCAGCACCCCTGCCAATTTGATTCACCCAATCTATATGTAGATTGAAGTCACCCATTATAACTGCTTTGCCTTTGTCGCACGCATTTCTAATTTCCTGTTTGATACCATCTCCAACTTCACTACTACTGTTAGGTGGCCTGTACACAACACCCACCAGCGTTTTCTGCCCCTTAGTGTTTCGCAGCTCTACCCATACCGATTCCACATCCTCGATCCTAATGTCCTTCCTTTCCATTGCGTTAATCTCCTCTCTAATCATCAATGCTACCCCACCTCCTTTTCCTTTCTCTCTATCCCTCCTGAATATTGAATATCCCTGGATGTTCAGCTCCCAGCCTTGGTCACCCTGGAGCCATGTCTCCGTGATCCCAACTATATCATAGTCATTAATAGCTATCTGCACATTCAACTCATCCACCTTATTACGAATGCTCCTTGCATTGAGACACAAAGCCTTCAGGCTTGTTTTTACAACACTCTTACCCCTTATACAATTATGTTGAAAAGTGGCCCTTTTTGATTTTTGCCCTGGTTTTGTCTGGGTGACGGTGAGAAAGGGAGGGAAACATGGAATGCAAACGTCCCCGGGTGTTGTACTTCTTGTGAACATGTTCACCCACTTAGAAGCTGTCGGGACAGAAGACGTTATCAGACTGAGCGGCGGACTGGCCTGCGAAGCAAAAAGGGCTGTTGAGCTAAAACCAAAGAGGCCAACGTCAGACAACGCTATTGTAGTTGGAGACTCCATTGTGAGAGGTACGGACAGGGGTTTCTGCGGCAATAGACGGGATTCGAGGATGGTGTGCTGCCTTCCTGGTGCCAGGATCCAGGATGTCACGGACAGAGTGCAGAAAATCCTCAAGGGCGAAGGTGAACTGCCGGAAGTGGTAGTGCATGTCGGCACAAACGACGTCGGAAAGAAGGGGATGAATATTCTGCAGCGTGACTTTAGAGAGCTGGGAAGAATGCTGAAAAGCAGGACCTCCAGAGTTGTTATCTCCGGTTTGCTTCCAGTTCCTCGTGCTGGCGAGAGCAGAAACAGGGAGGTACGGGACCTGCATGTGTGGCTGAGGAACTGGTGCAGGAGGCAGGGATTTAGATTCTTAGATTACTGGGATCTGTTTTGGAGTAAGGGGGGACTGTACAAAAGGGGCGGATTGCATCTTAACAGGTGTGGGACCCGCATTCTGGCAGGCAGGTTTGCCACTGCTACACGGGTGGTTTTAAACTGAATAGGGGAGGTGGGGTGTCAAATGGGATAGTCGAGGATGGAGTTAAAGGGAAAGAGAGTAAAGGGATGGTTAATGACCCCCGAATTAACGGGAAAGAAAGCTCACAAGCAAGTGGATGACCTCAGGTTCGTCCGAGAAACTGAGCCGTTCCTCTTCCTACAGTAAGATTGTTACACCTAAGGTACTGGAAGAGAGAAGGTGGGTGACGGTGAGAAAGGGAGGGAAACATGGAATGCAAACGTCCCCGGGTGTTGTACTTCTTGTGAACATGTTCACCCACTTAGAAGCTGTCGGGACAGAAGACGTTATCAGACTGAGCGGCGGACTGGCCTGCGAAGCAAAAAGGGCTGTTGAGCTAAAACCAAAGAGGCCAACGTCAGACAACGCTATTGTAGTTGGAGACTCCATTGTGAGAGGTACGGACAGGGGTTTCTGCAGCAATAGACGGGATTCGAGGATGGTGTGCTGCCTTCCTGGTGCCAGGATCCAGGATGTCACGGACAGAGTGCAGAAAATCCTCAAGGGCGAAGGTGAACTGCCGGAAGTGGTAGTGCATGTCGGCACAAACGACGTCGGAAAGAAGGGGATGAATATTCTGCAGCGTGACTTTAGAGAGCTGGGAAGAATGCTGAAAAGCAGGACCTCCAGAGTTGTTATCTCCGGTTTGCTTCCAGTTCCTCGTGCTGGCGAGAGCAGAAACAGGGAGGTACGGGACCTGCATGTGTGGCTGAGGAACTGGTGCAGGAGGCAGGGATTTAGATTCTTAGATTACTGGGATCTGTTTTGGAGTAAGGGGGGACTGTACAAAAGGGGCGGATTGCATCTTAACAGGTGTGGGACCCGCATTCTGGCAGGCAGGTTTGCCACTGCTACACGGGTGGTTTTAAGCTGAATAGGGGAGGTGGGGTGTCAAATGGGATAGTCGAGGATGGAGTTAAAGGGAAAGAGAGTAAAGGGATGGTTAATGCCCCCGAATTAACGGGAAAGAAAGCTCACAAAGGGATATAGAGTATGGCCAATTGTAGTAGGGATCGATGTGAAAGGTGAGGTGCGTAAGGGATTAAAAGTATTGTATATGAATGCGCGAAGTAGAAGAAGTAAAGTAGATGAGCTTGAGGCTCAGTTAGGGGTTGGTAGATATGACATTGTGGGGATTACTGAGATGTGGCTGCAGGATGATCGGGCCTGGGAACTTAATATTCAGGGTTATACATCCTATAGAAATGAAAGGCAGGTGGGCAGAGGAAGCGGGTAGCTCTGCTGGTGGGGGAGGGAATTCAGTTCTTTGCGAGGGAAGACATAGGGACTGACGAGGTAGAGTCACTGTGGATTGTGTTGAGGAATTGTAAAGGCAAGAAGACACGAATTTGTGTTATTTACAGACCCCCAAATAGTAGCCCGGGTGTAGGGTGTAAGTTGCAGCAGGAGTTAAAACTGGCATGTAACAAAGGTAATTCCACTGTGGTGATGGGGGATTTCAATATGCAGGTAGACTGGGAAAATCAGGTTGGTTCAGGACCCCAAGAAAGAGAGTTTGTAGAATGCCACCGAGATGGATTTTTAGAGCAGCTTGTAATGGAGCCGACCAGAGAAAAGGCAATTCTGGATTTAGTGTTGTCCAATGAACCAGATATGATAAGAGAACTCGAGGTAAAGGAACCGCTTGGAGGTAGTGATCATAATATTATTAGTTTTAATCTGCAATTTGAGAAGGAGAACGTTAAATCGGAAGTGGCAGTGATGCAGTTGAACAAAGGGGACTATGAAGGCATGAGAGTGGAGCTGACCAAAGTAGACTGGATAGTGATCATAGCAGGAATGACGATGGAACAGCAATGGCAGGAATTTCTGGGCATAATCCGGAAGACGCAGGATCATTTCATTCCATAAAGGAAGAAAGATTCTAACGGGAATAGGAGACAACCGTGGTTGACAAGAGAAGTAAGGGATAGAATAAAACTAAAAGAAAAGATGTATAACACAGCAAAGAGTAGCCGGAAGCCAGAGGATTAGGAAACTTTCACAGGACAACAGAAGGTAACAAAACGCGCAATACGGGCTGAAAAGATGAAGTACGAGGGAAGCTGGACAGGAATATAAAGAAGGACAGTAAAAGCTTCTTAAGATATGTAAAGGGAAAAATAGTAGCAACGTCAAATGTGGGTCCCTTGAAGGCAGACAGGGGTGAAATTATTATGGGCACAAGGAAATGGCAGAAGAGTTGAATAGGTACTTCGGATCTGTCTTCACTAAGGAAGACACAAACAATCTCCCAGATGTACTGGAGGACAGAGGATCTAAGGGGGTAGAGAAACTGAAATACATTTTCATTAGGCGTGAAATAGTATTGGGTAGGCTAATGGGACTGAAGGATGATAAATCCCCTGGGCCTGATGGTCTGCTTCCCAGGGTCCTCAGGGAGGTGGCTCTAGAAATAGTGGACGCATTGGTGATCATTTTCCAATGTTCAATAGATTCAGGATCAGTTCCTGTGGATTGGAGGATAGCTAATGTTATCCAAGTTTTCAAGAAAGGAGCGAGAGTGAAAACGGGGAATTACAGACCAGTTAGGCTGACTTCGGTGGTGGGAAAGATGCTGGAGTCAATTATTAAAGAGGTAATAATGGGGCATTTGGATAGCAGTAAAATGATTAGTCCAAGTGAAAATGGATTTATGAAAGGGAAATCATGCTTGACTAATCTTCTGGAATTTCTTGAGGATGTGACAATAAAATGGATGAAGGGATGCCAGTGGATGTAGTGTATCTAGACTTTCAGAAAGCGTTTGATAAGGCCCCGCATGGGAGACTGGTGAATAAAATTAGAGCACATGGTATTGGGGGTAGGGTGTTGGCATGGATAGAAAATTGGTTGGCAGACCGGAAGCAAAGAGTAGAAGTGACCGGGTCCTTTTCAGAATGGCAGGCAGTGGTGAGTGGAGTGCCGCAAGGCTCGGTGTTGGGGCCGCAACTGTTTACCATATATATGAATGATTTGGAAGATGGAATTAGGAGCAACGCTAGCATGTTTGCGGATGACACAAAGCTGGGTGGCAGTGTGAACTGTAAAGAGGATGTTAGGAGGATACAGGGTGACATGGACAGGTTGAGTGAGTGGGCATATGCGTGGCAGATGCAGTATAATATAGATAAATGTGAGGTTATCCACTTTGGCGGCAAAAACAAGGAGGCAGATTATTATCTCAATGGGGTTAGGTTAGGTAAGGGGGAGGTACAGCGAGACCTGTGTGTCCATGTAAACAGGTCACTGAAAGTTGGCGTGCAGGTACAGCAGGCAGTGAAGAAATCGAATGGAATGTTGGCCTTCATAACAAGAGGATTTCAGTATAGGAGTAAAGAGGTTCTTCTGCAGTTGTATAGGGCTCTAGTGAGACAACATCTGGAGTATTGTGTACAATTCTGGTCTCCTAATTTGAGGAAGGACATCCTTGTGATTGCGGCAGTGCAGCGTAGGTTCACGAGATTGATCCCTGGGATGGCGGGACTGTCATATGAGGAAAGATTGAAAAGACTAGGCTTGTATTCACTGGAGTTTCGAAGCATGAGGGGGGGGGGATCATATAGAAACATATACAATTATAAAAGGACTGGACAATCTAGATGCAGGAAAAATATTCCCAATGTTGGGCGAGTCCAGATCCAGGGGCCACAGTGTTAGAATAAAGGGGAGGTCATTTAAGACTGAGGTGAGAAAAACCGTTTTCACCCAGAGAGTTGTGAATTTATTGAATTCCCTGCCACAGAGGGCAGTGGAGGCCAAATCGCTGGATGGATTTAAGAGAGAGTTGGATAGAGCTCTAGGGGCTAATGGAGTCGTGAGATATGGGGAGAAGGCAGGCACGGGTAATTGATATGCGACGATCAGCCATGATCACAATGAATGGCGGTGCTGGCTCGAAGGGCCGAATTGCCTCCTCCTGCACCTATTCTCTATGTTTCTATATTTCTATGTCTATCAGTGTGTCCATATACCATTATATAAATGTATACACACATGAATAAATAAACTGATCAAGTGCAAATAAACAGATAATGTGCTATTAATGTTCAGAGTTTTGTCCGAGCCGAGTTTAATAGCCTGATGGCTATGGGGAAGTAGCTATTGCTGAACCTGGTGGTTGCAGTCTTCAGGCTCCTGTACCTTCTACCTGAAGGTAGCGGGGATATGAGTGTGTGGCCAGGATGGTGTGGGTCCTTGATGATGCTGCCAGCCTTTTTGAGGCAGCGACTGCGATGGATCCCCTCGATGGAAGGGAGGTCAGAGCCGATGATGGACTGGGCAGTGTTTACTACTCTTTGTAGTCCTTTCCGCTCCAGGAAGTTCACGTTGCCGAACCAAGCCACGATGCAACCGGTCAGCATGCTCTGTACTGTTCACCTGTAGTAGTAAGAGAGAGTCCTCCTTGACAAACCGACTGTCCGCAAACTTCTCAGGAAGTAGAGGCGCTGATGTGCTTTCTTAATAATTGCATCAGTGTTTTCGGACCAGGAAAGATATTCAGAGATGTGCACACCCAGGAATTTGAAGCTCTTGACCCTTTCAACCATCGACTCGTTGATATAAACGGGATTGTTTATCCCCATCCCAATCCTTCCAAAGTCCACAATCAGTTCATTGGTTTTGCTGGCGTTGAGGGCCAGGTTATTGTGCTGGCACCATATGGACAGTCGCTCGATCTCTCTTCTATACTCTGACTCATCCCCATCAGTGATACGTCCCACAACAGTGATCATCATCCCCAATCAGTACCTCCTCCTGCCTTCTCCCATATCCCCTGACTCCGCTATCTTTATGAGCCCTATCTAGCTCTCTCTTGACAGTATCCAGAGAAGCGGCTTCCACCGCCCTCTGCGGCATAGAATGCCACAGACTCACTACTCTCTGTGCGAAAAAAATGTTTCCTCATCTCCATCTAAATGGCTTAACAATTATTCTTAAACTGTGGCCCCTGGTTCTGGACTCCCCCAACATCGGGAACATGTTTCCTGCCTCTAGCGTGTCCAAACCCTTAAAAACATTATATGTTTCAATAAGATCCCCTCTCATCCTTCTGAATTCCAGTGTATACAAGGCCAGTCACTACATTCTTTCAACATGTGCCAGTCCAGCCATTCCGGTTAGAACCGACCTTTGGGAAAATGAAAGTTTTGACAGTCTACCCTATCGACGCCTATCAAAAACGAATGTAAACTATGTAAACTACCAGGCTGTACAAATTGGTGACCAGTAGCAAAGCCATTAGAGAATGTCTTTGCCAATTCAGCAGGATGGACACATTTAATAAGAACAGCGTGTTTTAGAGCCGCAGTTGCTCATTTACCGGAATGGTGGCTGGATTAGCGGTGCAGGGAGAGATTGGTCATATTTGGATTCTTTCCCTCTGGAATGTCGGAGATTGCAGGAAGATCTGGTTGAGGTATGTAAAGTTATGTGAGTCTTCGATAGGGTCTGCTCCCCTAACGCACTCGTTCCCTACCCGTAACCCCCACAGGAGGCGTGGTCCTCCAACTCAAGCCGTTCCCGAACGTAAGTGATGCTGATCACTGCTAGCCGAGCCATTGTGCGTCATCAGTTGAAGCTAGTCGTTTTAAATTTAGTCTTTAGATTTTTTAAAACATTAATCAGTAATGTCGAGAAATAAAGCATAAAATGTTCAGCGAAGGTGCTCGCTGTCTGGAGGGGATAAATGTGGATCAGAATATTTAAAAATCTGGTTAAAATTTGCATTTTCAATGCTTTAATCGCGAATAACGTGAAATATTGGATGAAATCTTCAGGGAAGATGATCACTGCTAGCCGAGCCATTGTGACGTCATCAGTTGCAGCTGGTGGTTTTAAATTCAAAGTATTTTGATGTTTTAAACTTCTTAATTAGTTTTAATCAGTAATAAGTCAAGAAATAAGGCATAAACGTTCAGTGAAGGTGTTCTCGGCCTCGAGGGGAAAAATGTCATCATAATATGTAAAAATGTAAACGTTATCGCGTCGGGAGTGGAGGATTTGTGGAGAGATTACTCAACTCAAATTTGGAGCTAATCAAATCTCAGCCGCCATTGGTGGCGAAAATAAATTAATGGATTTCTCACATTTCCTTGCCCTGCAGGAAGAGTTAAATCCGACTCTGAGCACTCCCTCTATTCTCAAATAGGCAGAGCTCCAGCTGCATCAATGGAGGTGGGACATTAATGCAAATCGGTTCAGAATCGCTTTACCACACAGGCGAGCTTATCACTTTACCGCCCTCTACTGGACGCTCGCTTGTTACATTCTGCTTTAATTAAAAATATAATTAGTAATGCCCACGTACGAATAGCACCCACTACCTTTGGCTGCATCTGGTGCAGAGTTAATAATTGTGATGAAAACCGAAAGCATCTGTAAGAAGCAATGAGGCGTTACATTCAGTGCGAGAAGCAAAAATAAAATCGAACTCTCATTAACATAAATGTTACAGCAATCATTTTATTAAACACATTTGTGCACTGGGCACTTATATACGTAACCATGGAACGTCTCATAGAAGAGTAGAGTAATAGAGCATGCAATGTTCAGGACCATAACTCTTTGTCTATTTTCATTGGGTGCTGGATACGTTGCCGCTGGATTCAAAGGAAGGTGGAAACGGTTAACGGCGAGGCTCAATTACGGAAACATTGGAGGTCTGCTCCAGAACAACACAGCACACGGTTCCACATGGCCGCCCTCCTCACTGGGCACTTTGAACAACGTGTCGCATGTTAAATAGATGGCGAAATATGCACTCCAGTCCAGGGGACGCGTTCAAATTGTATTTCTCAGCTATTTTTTTAAAAATTGATGCGGAAAGTTTTCAGAGAAAACTCCTCCATTACCTAGTTTTCGCAATCACTCACGAAGGGATTAGTATTGTAATGTTATTTTACACAAGGTTTTCTCGATTTTATTAAACTTACAGTTAGGGTAAAGGGGTACTTGAGTACCTGGAGAAGCTGCTCTCTGAACCTCATCTGGGTCACGGTGTAAATAAGTGTGTTTGTGCAGGTGTTCAACAGTTGTAGCATAATTCCAGTTTGTTCAAATGTTGCAAATGGGTTCTTCAACCCTCTGAACCAAAATGCGTTCGTACATCGATAGAAAACGAAATATCCCACATTTGTGCCCCAGAGCAGCATAAAACTGCTGGAAATTGCAAGGAGTAAAATTACGGACCGTCTGCGGTTTGCGATCTCGGGGTCCTCAGTACTGAGATCGCGGAGTCTTCTGCGGACACGACTGGCCACTAAAATGCGTCTGACTGTGAGCACGTTCATCGCCATAATCAAACAAAATGGAATGACTGGGATTAGCAGCTGTTGAGTCCAGGAAAATGCTATCTACGAGGATAGGCTATAAAAGTTAAATGGTAATTGGCAACCCCACAGTATACCCTGCCGATCCATGTGATAATAAGTGTACGCAAAAGGCCAGGGCACGTTCTGTAAACAGAAGAACGCAGTTAGGGTGACTATAACCACCAGCGCGGTTCTTTCGGTGCAGTATCTGGTTCTCAGATTCTGAGTGGAAATGGTCACAAAGCGATCAAATGTGAAAGCAACCGTGAGCCAAACCGAACAGGCAACGGCCGCGGGAGCGAGGAACATAATGGACCTGCACACAGTATTGTGCAGGAGGAATGTGTGGCCCCAGTAAAGGTCGCTAATCCGATGTAATATCACTTCGCAGACAATCACTGAGAAGTCCGCCGTCGCCATGGCCACCAGGTAACGAGTGGTGCATTTGGAGAGACCACAATTTCTGCGGGACAGAATCACAATCGCCAGCAAGTTCACTGCGGGTGTAGAAAAGAGAAAACTGTCGTTACATGTAAGGGAAACGCGATTCTAATTTGGAGGCGGGGTCAATTTTAGGTACGCTTTGCTTATTTGTTCCAAAACAACTGGCGTACTTGCAAACCTGGGTGCGTGCTGAGGAGCTGTGCGGATTAGTTAGCAGCGGTATACGCAGGCAGCTTGAGCTGTCTCCAAGCCACCATTGATACACCTCAGACTGCATATTGCAGCAACATGTCCGCATCAGACGCCATCGTCCTGGACCTAAACCCTTCCCGGGAACAGCCAGGCAGCAAGCAGTCGAACGTTGGATTCCCATTTCTCCGCTGAAGTATTGCCTTCAACACTACTCCCATCCAAACCCATTGATAAACTCCCGAGCCAAGCGATCAGTACACCAGCTTGCGAGTGCATACTTGACGTTCTAATGAACATACCTTAATCAGTGAGAATTAGTGATAACACCCCTTCCACAATAATTCTCTACAACGGTGCCACATAAATATGTCTGCTCCGTCCCCGACTACATCCTCTACACTCACGACCCCGCGGCCAGATTCGGCTGTAACTGCTCCCACAAGTTTCCAGATAATAACAATCTCAACGTCAGTGTGAACAAGACGGAGCTAGTTATCGATTTCAGGAAAAGCGGTGGAGCACCGGTCATCATCAATGGTGCTGAAGTGGAAGTGGTTGAGGACTTTAATTTCCTCGCAGTTAATATTTCATTAATATCTCTCTCCGATATACAGACCAACACCTTTACTGAGAAGACTGAGTAGCTCTGACCTGCCTCTAATGACTCAAACATTCTGCTACAGATTAGCATTCAAAGCATACTGTTAGGTGCAATTCAGCTTGTTGTGGGTACATCTCTGCCCTATAAACAATAAATTGCAGAGAGTTCTGGAATAAGTCGGATCCAAATCACGAAGTAGACACCGCACCGTTGACTGCATTTGCACTTCACAATGCCTGGGAAACGGAGGCGACATGTGCAAAGACATGTCTCACCCCGCTCATTCCTTCTACTTCCTGATCCCGGCTGTCAAAAGATACAGAGGACTGAAATTTCGTACCACCAGACTCCAGAACTGCTTCCTCCCCTCTGTTATCAGGCTTCTGAGCCGCTTTTCCATAAGCCAGTGTATTGCCGTTGCACTCTATCCTCTTGCGGACATTCGGCTTTATGTGCTCCCAAACCTGAACTATGCTCTGCACTCCGATTTCTCCTTTCACACTACCTGTTGCTGAGATTGAATTGTTAGTATTGATATATCATATTATTTGATCTGATTGGATTGCTTGCAAACCAAAGCTTTGTTTGCAGCTCTCAGGGAGACATGACAACAATGCACTTAAACCTGAATCTGAAGAGAATCAACCTGTACCAGATCCAATGAACGACCAACGATCAAGTAGATTAATATTATGTGGTTAATACCGCCGTAACCTGAAGGATGCAGTCTAGCATTCCCGTTTTTCGCACACTATTTTCACTTTATCTTTAACATTGTCTTTATCAACACAGCATCCCACATCTCAGTCCCGCATACAGCGTTCCCTTGACCTACCGGGTACTCCGATTGCTGCCAGGATTGGATAATAATAATATTCAACGTCCAAGTGCCACTTCCAACTCATTTCTCCGTCAAGCCGTCCCCAGTTATGCAGTCAAAACTTACAGAAGTCAAAGTGAGAAGTCATACCGCGCTATATTTATATTCCTAGAAAAAAAGTGAAGGACAGCGTGCGTTCACCTCCCCGCGGACATCCGTTGTGGACCGTTGAACAATTAGGTTGCTCCCTGGTGATGCAAAGGGATCAAACTCATTATGCGATCGCTCGCTACTCAGGCACCAGCTGAGTACCAACCGCACGAGGGAAATGTAAGATACGACTGCACATTCTATTTTTAAATTTAAACGCGTGACACGAAGATGCAGCAAAATACATGTCATATAGCATTTATCCACACACGCTGCGATATAATACAGTATTTTATTTGTAGCATGTGTAATGCATTTTCCCCACACCGTTCCATTCATTTAACATGTACCCATTAATAATTTGATCTTGGATTTTCCGTGGAGCTCCCTTTCAAAAGGAAAGTTAATCATTTTTGGGCTGGGTGTAAATGATGTAAATCACAGGGAACCTTCTAGACGACATCGTATAAAATTCAGCTACAACAGCAGCATTAATATCTTTCAACTGTTGGCTCTTCATGATGTAAAGGATAGGCAAATATAATGTGTAACGTGACAACTGACTGGAATTAAACATCGGCTAGAAATATTCTTGATCAACAGGTTATCTTTAAAGAAATGTGTTAATTCATGAAACACAGAGGTGAACAGCTTTTGATGTTATTCCAGATATTAGGGCGAAATCCTCTCAATGCATTAATCCGTTGAAGATATCACGAATGTTGATGTGCAAGATGATAGAACCAATTGAATGGGTTAAGGTGACTGACCGGCGGTACATATTTGGGGATAGATCATTCTGAAGAAAGTCTTGACCAAAGAAAGAAGTGTCATGTTTGCTGCACTCAAACCAAGCAATTCACAGAAAAATATCTTCACAGAGCAGTACAGCACAGGAAAAGAGATATTATATTCCGAAATAATTCATTACGGATCCATATAAACTAGGGAGTATACAGCTCTCCTCACAAGAATGGTACTAATATTGGACGGTGTGAATTGTGAGATGGACTGGATAATGCAGAGGTTTCTCTCTGCAGCGAACAAGACCCCGACGAGTTATGGAGTGTTAAAATAAGACAAGGTGATCAATTGAGGTATTTTATTTTGTTCCTCTGATATAGGTCTCTAAAAGAGGGCAGGAGTCTAACATGAGTCGGTAAATATTTAAAGGGGACGCAGCGCCAACTCTTTCTCACGGGAGGAGCTGGTACATTCACCCAACTCCCACTGTAAGTGGTAGTTGCATGTTATACAGCACGGAAACAGGGCCTTTTCTCCATCTTGTTCACGACCAATGCGAATCAATTTGAATGGGGATGGTAGGATATTGTTTACCTCACACAGCTTGAGGTGTGGGCTTATTTCACTGCAGGTGACGCACTCAGATGTGTATAAGTAGAGTTTAACCATCTGGTCTGGGACGTTGGCGAGACAGCACGTGCAATGTTGTTCAGATCGCAATGTGTTAGCAACCATTAATCTGGGGAGCGGCAGAGTATTAATGACAAAAATGTTGCCAGGACTGGAGATGCCCAATTCCGAGAGAGACTTAGGTCAGGATATTTTATTCCTCTGGAGCGACCGATGTTGTGAGTTGACATTTCAAGTTGTGAACGTTATCACGAGAGACAATATAATCAAGACAGGCGTCGATATGCCGAATTGTCTTCCAAATGAAGAGGAAGAGAGCTTTAGTAGCGTTGAAGACTCGGATGTTAACTCCAGAAACTTGTGGCTTGCACGAGCGGAAGGTGAGTTGTTGTTCTTCGTTCTTGGCAAAGAGTTCTGGTGTCATACTGCGTGAAACATAGTCCTCCGGCCCAACCTGCTCACGATGGCCAACGTACCCCATCTGCGCACCCCACCTGCCTACGATTTGCCCATATTCCTCTTAACATATCTTATCCATGTACCTGTCGCAATATTGGTAAAACGTTGCGACAGTACCTGCCTCAACTACCTCATCCGGCAGCATGCTCCATACACAGTTAGTGTAAAGAAAGCTGGGATTTTACATAAGGACTTGGATAGGTTGGGAGAGTGTGCAGAGAAGTGGCAGATGGAATATTGAGTAGCAACGTGTGGAGTCATGCATTTTGGTGGTAGGAATAAAGGCGTAGACCATTACCAAAATGGGGAGAGAATCCAGAAATCGAAGGTGCAAAGGGACTTGAGAGTGCTAGTGCAGGATCCCCAAACCAGGTAATTTGCAAATCGAATTGGTAGTAAGGAAAGCAAACGCAATGCTATAATTTATTTCAATAGGGCAAGAATACAAAAACAGGTATGCAATACTGAGGCACTATCAGGCACTGGTCAGGTCGCTTTTGGAGTATTGTGAGCAATTGTGGGTACCATATCTGAGGAAGGATGTGCCAGCTCCGGATAGGGTCCAGAGGACGTTTACAACAACGATCCCAGCAAATGAGTCGGTTAAAATATGATGAACGTTTGACGACATTCGCGGGAGTTTGGAAGCTTTGGTAGAATTGATGGGTCTAGTGGCCTAATTCTGCACCTATCACTTATGACCTTGTGATCACTTATCAACACATGCTGCGATGTAATATGGTATTTTCAACCTTTCTACTGCTCTTCCCAGACACTATTGAATTCACTTGACATGTACCCAGAAATAATATTTTCCTGGATTTCGCTTGGAGCTCCTCTTCAAAACAAAAGAGAATGGTTCCTGTGCAGCGGTCTAAATGATGTAAATCACATGGACCTGCCTAGGTGGGAGTGAATACAATTGGAAACAGCAGCGGCATTAATATCTTTCACCTGTTGGCACTTCATGAAGAAAATCATAAGAAAATATAACGTATAACGTGCCAAATGACCAGAAATAAATATCAACAAGGAATGTCCTTGATCAAATAGTTATATTTTGAGCGATGTTTTTTATCAATAAAACAGACAGGGGGACCGCATGTGACGTTATTACAGATATTAAGGCGAAATCATCGGAATGCATTGATAATGCATTGATGTGGAATTATTTGGCTAACCTCACATTAATTAAGTGGCTAACCTCACATTTACTTGCTTCTGACATGCATCTGCCCACTCACCCAAACTGTCGAAGTCATTCTCACTGATTCCTCCTCACTCTTCACACTGCCACCAAGCTTTGAGTCATCTGCAAATTTGCCAATGTTACTTGTGACCCCTTAGGTGGGAGGTAAAATTGTCTAAATTTTGTAAACAATATAGAATATACGTTTTGCCTCCGAGAATGTCGGATGGGGTTGTGTAAGGATCGTGTATTGTATATATTTATTTCTCGAATAAACTATATATTTTGAAATACAGAAACTTGACGTACTAACACTGTGTCCACAATTCACAATAATCCCAGTTGTTTTTCCCATAGTCGAGGGCTGTGAAGGCGGAACCACTTCCATGTAAAGACCCAGTCAAATGTTGCTATTTCTCAATTTATGGCTGCTCCTCCCTAACTGCCCTGATATCTACGCCACTCCGCGAGCAAGTGAGCGAGAGTGCATTTGAATTATCTTCCAATATCCAGTGGTTTCTTTACATGACGGACAACACGTTGTATAGTTAGCATAATGGAAAAGATGATTTGTGGGCCATTGTTAGCTTAATTTGTCTTTGATTTTGGAGATATATTTTGAATGTGAATCTCAATATTAATTTGATTCTGTAACACCTGGCCGCCTGAACCTATCGGGATTATGGTAATCTTACCTGTTGGTAGCAATAATGTTGATGTATTTTGCATAAGTATTTCATTTTAAATGTTAGTGAGCTGCTGACTGTTCACGTGGTGGCGGCGACGCTGATACTACACAGAGTGAACTGTGCGCGGGCTAATAGTGTTTCCACTGGAGACAGACAAAAACCCGCCATACTCGCTGACCACGAACGGAATCATAGAAACATAGAAACATAGAAAATAGGTGCAGCAGTAGGCCATTCGGCCCTTCGAGCCTGCACCGCCATTCAATATGATCATGGCTGATCATCCAACTCAGTATCCTGTACCTTCCTTTTCTCCACAGCCCCTGATCCCTTTAGCCACAAGGGCCACATCTAACTCCCTCTTAGATATAGCCAATGAACTGGCCTCAACTACTTTCTGTGGCAGAGAATTCCACAGATTCACCACTCTCTGTGTGAAAAAAAATATTCTCATCTCCGTCCTAAAAGACTTCCCCCTTATCCTTAGACGGTGACCCCTTGTTCTGTACTTCCTCAACATCGGGAACAATCTTCTTGCATCTAGCCTGTCCAACCCCTTAAGAATTTTGTAAGTTTCTATAAGTTCCCCTCAATCTTCTAAATTCCAGCGAGTACAAGCCCAGTCTATCAAGTCTTTCTTCATATGAAAGTCCTGCCATCCCAGGAATCAGTCTGATGAACCTTCTCTGTACTCCCTCTATGGCAACAATGTATTTCGTCAGATTAGGAGACGAAAACTGTACGTGTGGTCTCACCAAGGCCCTGTACAACTGCAGTAGAACCTCCCTGCTCCTATACTCAAATCCTTTTGCTATGAATGCTAACACACCATTCGCTTTCTTCGGTGCCTGCTGCACCTGCATGCCTACTTTCAATGACTGGTGTAGCATGACAGCCAGTTCTCGTTCCATCTCCCCTCTTCCTAATCGGCCATCATTCAGATAATAGTCTACTTTCCTGTTCTTGCCACCAAAGTGGATAACCTCACATGTATCCACATTATACTGCATCTGCAATGCATTTGCCCACTTACCCAACCTATCCAAGTCACCTTGCAGCATCCTAGCATCCTCCTCACAGCTAACACTGGCCCCCAGCTTCGTGTCATCCGCAAACTTGGAGATGTTGCATTCAAATTCCTGGTCCAAATCATTAATATATATTGTAAATAGCTGGAGTCCCAGCAATGAGCCTTGCGGTACCCCACATGTCGCTGCCTGCCATTCTGAAAAGGACCCGTTTACTCCTTTTCTTTGCTTCCTGTCTGCCAGCCAGTTCTCTATCCACATCAATACTGATCCCCCAATACCGTGTGCTTTAAGTTTGCAGAATCCAGGCAGCAGCGGTTTGTGCGCAGAATGCAGATCACCAGACCACTCGATATACTGCTGCAACTCATGGAAATTCCAAACCTAGTTTGCGGCTAGCTGTGGTTAAAATTCAGAGCGGTACAGTGGCGCAGCTGCTGCCTCAAAGCTTCAGATACACGGGATCAATCCTATCGTCGGGTGATGTCTGAGTGGAGTTTTCCCGTCTCGCTGTGACCGTGTCGGTATCGTCCAGGTGCTCTGATTTCCTCCCGTATCCCAAATACGTGTGATATTTTAGGTTAATTGGCCTCTGTAAACATGCACCAAGTGTGTAAGGAATAGATGGGAAAGTGGAATAGCACTGACCGAAAGTGATCGGGTCATCGATGGTCGGCGTGGACTCGGTAGGATGAGGTCCTCAGGAATGAATGTCATATGCCAAAACATGGCAGATGAACGTGAGTGGAACTGAAAACATTGATTGAAAATGGCTCCTTGCACATCTTTCTGGATTTGCTTGCAATTTACTTCATATAGAAATCACGTGCATTTCTCAAAGAAAACATCAAAACATCGTAATAACTCCCATTTTCGCGACACTGCCGAAGCGACTGCACAAATGTCCACTCCCTGTCGCCTTTGGACGGGTGCCGTTAATACTGTGATGTTTTTTTAGAATCATGGCATCATAGAGTCTTACAGCGTGGAAACACACCCTTCGGCCCAACTTGCCCACAGGGTCAACATGTTCCATCTACACGAGTCCTACCTGCATGCGTTTCGCCCATATCCCTCAACATCTGTTCTATCCATGTACATGTCAAAGTTCTTCTTAAACTTTGCGATTGTGCCTGCCTTAACTACTACCTCCGGCAGCTCGTTCCATACGCCAAGCCCCCTTTATATGAAAAAGTTACCCTTCTGCTCTCTATAAATCTTCCTCCCCACTCACCTTATATCTATGTTCTCTGTTTCTCGATCCCCCTAATCTGACCAAGAGACTCTGTGAGTTTACCTGATCTATTCCATTTGTGAATATGCACATTATTATTGTTCCTTTTAACAATCTCAGGCTTCGCACCTTCACTACCGGTTACAAGAACAAATATGTCTTCCTCAACCACGGTTTGTTCAAGCGGATGCGACTACTCTCGGGGGGAAAGCTGGATTCCGGCTACGTGTATTTCAATTGGCTGAGGCCCCGCTGCCCACCCACATCTCTGACTCCATCACTGGGGGGCACAGGGCAGTGACAGCGAACATCCAGAGACCAGAAGACGGTCTTTGACTGAGAAAACGCTCCAGTTTGTGTCTCTTCAAGTTTGGAACTCACCTAGTACAGAGTGAACGGGTAAAATGCGTTTCCTCGGCATCTGTGTTGGGTGGGGAGCATTTCTGACAGGTAATTCTGGATAAAATATTTCAGTTCCCCTCGCCATTCTCAGTCCGGTTTTGAGAAGTGCAATCTCATGGCACTCGGGTGTCTGTTACTATCTCAATATATTTATTTTACAGTCACGATTCACGGAGAATCTGTCACACAGCCACTGCCCTCGGCGAAGAAGACAAAAGGAGAAGCGGTGACTTTAACCTGTAACTATGATACCACATGGACTGGATACACTTTATTATGGTACCGACAATAACGAGGCATGCAGCCCGAATTTACTATGTTGAGAGACACCAATAAATATGAATATAAGGCCCAATACGTTGATACTCGTATCTCTATTGTGCTCAATACCGCGACTAAGTTCACCAGCTTGAGTATCTCAGGGCTGGATCTCAGCGACTCTGCAGTCTATTACTGCGCACTGAGGCGCACAGTGATGGGAAGAAGTTAAGCCCCTTAGAAAAACATCGCCTTTGTCTTGTTCTCTGCTCCGCTGATGCGGTTGAATGTGCCTGCTTTCCTGTTCTCTCTCAGTTGTCGGTTTGCTTTCATTCTGTGCAGGTGTCCTGGTGGATTTATTGTTTGCAACTGCGAGCTGCTTCTCCGGAATCCGTTTCCATATCATTAGCCGCTAGCTGCAGAGAATTACAAGAGCTCTTAAGACACTTGGCAGCGGGATCGGAAATGTGACCACAGATTTGAAACGTTTGTTCTGTTTCACTCCCTCTCAGTTCTGGATAGCCTGCTTAATAAATGCAGAATTATAGAAACGAGGGTGTCACTGGATGGAGGATGGGCTGGCCCTGAATTGTCAGAATTACGTTAAACAATTCCACTTAACCGACACCCTGGCAGACTTTCTAATTTCAGGTGGTGATTGGCCTTCACTAATAGCAGCAAAATCGTCCGGGGCGCGGGAAGAATAGGAAGAGTGTATAAACCAAAATATACTACCGCAAATGGCGGATTAGCAGTAATGCAGATGGGTGGTTCACCATTGGGCCCTGCTGAGTAATCCAGATCTGAGTCGCTGGATATATCACTGGACACCAGATGCGTAGCTACAGCAACTGCTAAAGTAAATCCCCTGATGGATATTCACGTGAGGGCTGTAAAATTAAACACTTTAAATACGCCTGGCGCCTTTCCCAATGGGCGACTGCGCAAATGTGCAAATACCTTAAAGCAGTGATTACTGTTTGTGCTCAATGAGCTCAATGAGCCGGTACTGAACTACTTCTCTGCATCGCTATAGTCTTGGAATTCTCCCAGAACAGCAACATGACAACGCCTTCACTAGAAGGTTGTTCCAGATCACAGCTCTACTATACTCCCGCGAGCGACTACGCAAAAAGGATCCGTTGAGCTGGGTAGGACTGAATTGGGCGGCATTGTATCGTAGCGGTAGAGTTGCTCCCTTACAGTGTCAGACACCCGGATTAGAACCTGAGTACGGTGCTGTCAATAGCGATTTAGCAAGTTCTCCCGATGACTGCCTGGGTTTTCTCCGGGTGATCCGTTTCCCTCCCAGACTAGAAATACGTACAGAAATATAGTTTATTTTTAACGTCTGTTAATTGTAACTTGTCTCTAGCTTGTAGGATAGTGCTACTGTTGGTGATCGTTGGTAAGCGTTGGTAATCAGAGATCGGTTGGTAATCAGAGATCCGCCTGTTTCCACGGCGGATCTCTGATATCTTGAGCGCTGGAGGCTGAGTGTATGAGGGAAACGTTTGCACTTGAGAAGGTGATGTTCACTGAAAGTAAGCATGCAGGTACAGGAGCAGTGGAGAATGATAATTGCAAGTTGGCCATCATAACAAGAGGAACTGAGTATAGGAGCAAGAGGTCCTTCTGCAGTTGTTCAGAGCCCTAATGAGACCACACCTGGAGTAATGTGTGCAGTTTTGGTCTCCAGAATTGAGGAACGGCATTCATGCTAGTGAAGGAGTGCGCCATACGTTCACGAGGTTCATTCCCGGGATGGCTGGACTGTCATATGTGGATAGAATCGAGCGGATGGGCCTGTATACACTGGAATTTAGTAAGATGAGTTGGGATCTTATTGAAACATAAATTATTATTAAGGGATTGGACACGCTGGAGGCAGGAACCATGTTCCCGATGTTGAGAGAGTCCAGAACTAGGGGCCACAATTTAAGAATAAGCTGTAGGCTATTTCGAACGGAGATGAGGGAAAACTTTTTCACTAAGTGTGTTGTGAATCTGTGGAATTCGCTGACTGAGAAAGCAGTGGAGGTGAATTCTCTGGATATTTTCAAGAGAGATTTAGATGGAGCTCTTAAAGATAGCGGGGTCAGCGGATATGGTGAGAAGGCAGGAACGGGGCACTGAATGTGGATGATCAGCCATGATCACAGTGAATGGCGGTGCTGGCTCAAATAACCGAATGGCCTACTCCTGCACCTATTGTATATTGTCTTTAGTCTGTTGTCTACAAGGAACTAACTGCCAGCGGAGTTAGTTGAGACAGGAAGTATAATACTATTTGAAATACATTTGAGCGGGTAAATGGATAGGATTGATTTAACGGGGACCGCGGGCAAATGTGATTACCTGGAATGGGACATTTTGATCGGCATGGACGTTCGACCGAAGGGTCTGTTTACGTGCTATATCATTTTATGACTTGGAACCAAGTCGCTGAATGTGATCCATGGGGGAATTGAATGGGAATGTATTTGATGAGGCTGCACAGAGGGACCCGGGCTCCACATGTGACCAGTCCTGACAGTGTATTATGGGACATAGAATTGGGAGTGCCTGGAACAGAAATACCAGAAAAGCTCACGGCGCGGTGTGAAACAAGGCGCAGTCCACTGTATATTCCTGCCTCACTCCATTGTCCCAATTAAAATAATAGAAAGTTAAATATCTGGGCCGTCAAATTTTATTTGCAATCACAAACGAGATGAGTTTGTTCCAACAATGTACGACCAGCACGTGAACAGCATGCTTCTAAGAAAATAGGGTATACATCTATACGATCAGTTACCCGGGCTTCATTGCATCACTCAGTGTAAGCTGCACAATGTAACATGGACTAAAATGAAGAACATGTCAGACGTCGATTTTTAATGACAGGAATCTCTAAGTCCAATTTAATATACATCAGAATGACTTGATTAGTGGCCTTGATATATGCCATTAAAATGTTATTTTACCAGAGATTTAAATTTCTATAAGGGGTCTTTGTGTAAAAGAACAGGTACTAGATGTGTTACTCGAAGACAATACAACGAAGCACTGATTTCATCGGATGCAACTGTGAAATACCAGTTCTAAAAGGAACGCGCCCTCGCGCGGTTACGTATAGAACTGCAACTAGCTCCCTCCTTCCCCACTGAAGCAACACCGCATCCTATTAGATTCACTACAAATTAGTGCCCCCAAACAAATTATTTTCTGCCCAATACCGTCGACATTCGCTTAAAAGAGTGAACAGGATATATAGGTAAACTTTAATGGAAATTTAGCTCGAAATATTCTACAGGTCTTCTTGACTGCCCCAATGACATAACCATATCACCATATAACACCCTCGCTTATGAGTTCACTCGCATTAACTGTGTTAGTGAAAATAAAAATGTAAATCACCCGCTTACTTTAGAGACGTTCATAATATGTAAACATTCGTCTAAATAGACCCAGGGGGTATTTAGCCGTATTCTTCAAATACTCTCGGAATTTTGCCTGCGTCCCTTCATAAATGCACGAGTTGGTGGAGTTCAGAAGCACCAAAATGCATCCACTTTCTTGGAGGTTAAACTTTGGATCAGTGGCATTAAACCGGCTAGCACAGCTAATGCTTGTAACTTTTACAAATATAACATTTACAAGGTAAGGCGAACGCAACACGATACAGCTTCACTAGATTGCCATCAGTAAGATGATGGACATTCCTCTGTTCTTCATTGCTAGTTCACTGTTTGCTCCATTATTCTCAGCCCGGAGTCTCCCGCGGGCTCTATTGACCGCCAGGGTTTGTCTGACCGTCTGCAGTTTGAGCAACAGAATGAGGAGGAACGGTAGGCAAGGGGTTTAAAAACGCCGTTGCCATTCGTAAACTCTCCACGCGGTTGAAGTGTAAAATACTTTGCAGAAGCAGGGTACGTTATCAAGCAGATTCGAGTAAAAAGTAAGAGGGGACAATTTTGACTCCTCCAACAATGCAGGAGACCCACCCCAGAGAGGTCAGTGTGGAATGGAAGGGGGAGTTAAAGTGTTTAGCAAGCGGGAGATCAAGCAGTTTTAGGCGAATTGAGCTGAGCTGTTCAACGAAACGATCGCAGAGCCTGCACGTTGCCGAGGATTGTGCCTGTTAATTTACTTGCAACAGTCGAGCCCCCTAGCTTAAACAGTAACACATGTGTTTGTGCAGTAAATTAGTTTCTGGGTCTGGAAACAGAGAGAGAAATTCCTGCAAATAAGACGGTTGGAAGATAGCTGATTAGCTCCTTTTCAATAGACATTCGGCGAAGCAGTAGGCCATTCGGCCCTTCGAGCCAACACCGCCATTCAATGTGATCATTCAAGATTTAAAATTCAAGAGAATGTATTGTCATGTGTCCCTGATAGGACAATGAAATTCTTGCTTTGCTTCAGCACATCAGAACATAGTAGGCATGACTACAGAACAGATCAGGAGAAAACACTGATTGGCTCTAGCCCGAGTGGGAGGAGAGTTAGAAGTGAGTCAGAGCGGGGAACGAGTTGAAAAGGAGAGGCAAAGCACAGGCAGACTTTACTCAGAACTCCCGTGGATTTTGAAGCTACAGCAACAAAGATAATTTATCAGTCAATATAAGCAAGACGGCTCTTAGGGAGCGGCAGTGAGGGATCTGCCTTGTGAGGGAAGTGCCCTGTGAGAAAAGAGTGAGTCTTTGGCTCGAGAGTCTTCGGCGAGGAGGCTGAGGAGAGGAGGCTACGCAAAACGCTGGAGAGGGAGAGACGAAAGAAGGAAATGTCAGGTAAGCTGATTCAGTGTGATGCTTGCAGTATGTGGGAGGTCAATGACACCGCTGCTACAAATGTGAGAAGTACATCCAGGTACAGCTCCTGAAGGATAGTGGTGAGAAACTGGAGAAGCAAGTGGATGACCTCAGGTTCGTCCGAGAAACTGAGCCGGTCCTCTTCCTACAGTAAGATTGTTACACGTAAGGTACTGGAAGAGAGAAGGTGGGTGACGGTGAGAAAGGGAGGGAAACATGGAATGCAAACGTCCCCGGGTGTTGTACCTCTTGTGAACAGGTTCACCCACTTAGAAGCTGTCGGGACAGAAGACGTTATCACACTGAGCTGCGGACTGGCTTGCGAAGCAAAAAGGGCTGTTGAGCCAAAACCAAAGAGGCCAACGTCAGACAACGCCATTGTAGTTGGAGACTCCATTGTGAGAGGTACGGACAGGGGTTTCTGCGGCAATAGACGGGATTCGAGGATGGTGTACTGCCTTCCTGGTGTCACGGACAGAGTGCAGAAAATCCTCAAGGGCGAAGGTGAACCGCCGGAAGTGGTAGTGCATGTCGGCACAAACGACGTCGGAAAGAAGGGGATGAATATTCTGCAGCGTGACTTTAGAGAGCTAGGAAAAATGCTGAAAAGCAGGACCTCCAGAGTTGTTATCTCCGGTTTGCTTCTAGTTCCTCGTGCTGGCGAGAGCAGAAACAGGGGTGTACGGGACCTGCATGTGTGGCTGAGGAACTGGTGCACGGGGCAGGGATTTAGATTCGTAGATTACTGGGATCTGTTTTGGAGTAAGGGGGACCTGTAGAAAAGGGACGGATTGCATCTTAACAGGTGTGGGACCCGCATTCTGGCAGGCAGGTTTGCCACTGCTACACGGGTGGTTTTAAACTGAATAAGGGAGGTGGGGTGTCAAATGGGATAGTCGAGGATGGAGTTAAAGGGAAAGAGAGTAAAGGGATGGTTAATGACCCCAGAATTAACGGGAAAGAAAGCTCACAAAGGGATAGGAGAGTATGGCCAATTGTAATAGGGATCGATGTGAAAGGTGAGATGCGTAAGGAATTAAAGGTATTGTATATGAATGCGCCAAGTATAAGAAGTAAAGTAGATGAGCTTGAGGCTCAGTTAGGGGTTGGTAGATATGACATTGTGGAGATTACTGAGACGTGGCAGTAGGAGGATCGGGCCTGGGAACTTAATATTCAGGGTTATACATCCTATAGAAAGGACAGGCAGGTGGGCAGAGGAGGGGGGTAGCTCTGCTGGTGAGGGAGGGAATTCAGTCCCTTGCGAGGGAAGACATAGGGACTGACGAGGTAGAGTCACTGTGGATTGTGTTGCGGAATTGTAAAGGCAAGAAGACACGAATTTGTGTTATTTACAGACCCCCAAATAGTAGCACGGATGTAGGGTGTAAGTTGCAGCAGGAGTTAAAACTGGCATGTAACAAAGGTAATCCCACTGTGGTGATGGGGGATTTCAATATGCAGGTAGACTGGGAAAATCAGGTTGGTTCAGGACCCCAAGAAAGAGAATTTGTAGAATGCCTCCGAGATGGATTTTTAGAGCAGCTTGTAATGGAGCTGTTGTAATGGAGTGTTGTCCAATGAACCAGATATGATAAGAGAACTCGAGGTAAAGGAACCGCTTGGAGGTAGTGATCATAATATGATTAGTTTTAATCTTCAATTTGAGAAGGAGAACGTTAAATCGGAAGTGGCAGTGATGCAGTTGAACAAAGGGGACTATGAAGGCATGAGAGGGGAGCTGACCAAAGTAGACTGGATAGTGATCCTAGCAGGAATGACGGTGGAACAGCAATGGCAGGAATTTCTGGGCATAATCCGGAAGACGCAGGATCATTTCATTCCATAAAGGAAGAAAGATTCTAAGGGGGATAGGAGGCAACCGTGGTTGACAAGAATAGTTAGGGATAGAATAAAACTAAATGAAAAGATGTATAACACAGCAAAGAGTAGCCGGAAGCCAGAGGATTGGGTAACTTTCATAGGACAACAGAACGAAACAAAACGCGCAATACGGGCTGAAAAGATGAAGTACGAGGGGAAGCTGGCCAGGAATATAAAGAAGGACAGTAAAAGCTTCTTAAGATATGTAAAGGGAAAAATAGTAGCAAAGTCAAATGTGGGTCCCTTGAAGGCAGACACGGGTGAAATTATTATGGGCACAAGGAAATGGCAGAAGAGTTGAATAGGTACTTCGGATTTGTCTTTACTAAGGAAGACACAAACAATCTCCCAGATGTACTGGAGGACAGAGGATCTAAGGGGGTAGAGGAACTGAAATAAATTTTCATTAGGCGTGAAATAGTATTGGGTAGGCTAATGGGAGTGAAGGGTGATAAATCCCCTGGGCCTGATGGTCTGCTTCCCAGGGTCCTCAGGGAGGCGGCTCTAGAAATAGTGGACGCAATAGTGATCATTTTCCAATGTTCAATAGATTCAGGATCAGTTCCTGTGGATTGGAGGATAGCTAATGTTATCCAAGTTTTCAAGAAAGGAGCGAGAGAGAAAACGGGGAATTACTGACCAGTTAGGCTGACTTCGGTGGTGGGAAAGATGCTGGAGTCAATTATTAAAGAGGTAATAATGGGGCATTTGGATAGCAGTAAAAGGATTAGTCCTAGTGAAAATGGATTTATGAAAGGTAAATCATGCTTGACTAATCTTCTGGAATTTCTTGAGGATGTGACCAGTAAAATGGATGAAGGGATGCCAGTGGATGTAGTGTATCTAGACTTTCAGAAAGCCTTTGATAAGGCCCCGCATGGGAGACTGGTGAATAAAATTAGAGCACATGGTATCGGGGGTAGGGTGTTGACATGGATAGAAAATTGGTTGGAAGACCGGAAGCAAAGAGTAGGAGTGAACGGGTCCTTTTCAGAATGGCAGGAAGTGGCGAGTGGAGTGCCGCAAGGCTCGGTGTTGGGGCCGCAACTGTTTACCATATATATTAATGATTTGGAAGACGGAATTAGGAGCAACGCTAGCATGTTTGCGGATGACACAATACTGGGTGGCAGTGTGAACTGTAAAGAGGATGTTAGGAGGATACAGGGTGATATGGACAGGTTGAGTGAGTGGGCAGATGCGTGGCAGATGCAGTATAATATAGATAAATGTGAGGTTATCCACTTTGGCGGCAAAAACAAGGAGGCACATTATTATCTCAATGGGGTTAGGTTAGGTAAGGGGAAGGTACAGCGAGACTTGCGTGTCCTTCTACACAGGTCACTGAAAGTTGGCGTGCAGGCACAGCAGGCAGTGAAGAAAGCTAATGGAATGTTGGCCTTCATAACAAGAGGATTTCAGTATAGGAGTAAAGAGGTTCTTCTGCAGTTGTATAGGGCTCTAGTGAGACCACACCTGGAGTATTGTGTACAGTTTTGGTCTCCTAATTTGAGGAAGGACATCGTTGTGATTGCGGCAGTGCAGCGGAGGTTCACGAGATTGATCCCTGGGATGGCGGGACTATCATATGAGGAAAGATTGAAAAGACTAGGCTTGTATTCACTGGAGTTTCGAAGGATGAGGGGCGATCTTATAGAAACATATAAAATTATAAAAGGACTGGACAAGCTAGATGCAGGAAGCATATTCCCAATGTTGGGCGAGTCCAGATCCAGGGGCCACAGTCTTAGAATAAAGGGGGGGTCATTTAAGACTGAGGTGAGAAAAACCGTTTTCACCCAGAGAGTTGTAAATTTATTGAATTCCCTGCCACAGAGGTCAGTGGAGGCCAAATCGCTGGATGGATTTAAGAGAGAGTTGGATAGAGCTCTATGAGCTAATGGAGTCGTGGGATTATGGGGAGAAGGCAGGCACGGGTTATTGATATGCGACGATCAGCCATGATCACAATGAATGGCGGTGCTTGCTCGAAGGGCCGAATTGCCTCCTCCTGCACCTATTCTCTATGTTTCTATATTTCTATGTCTATCAGTGTGTCCATATATCATTATATTAATGTATACACACATGAATAAATAAACTGATAAAGTGCAAATAAACATATAATGGGCTATTCATGTTCAGAGTTTTGTCCGAGCCGAGTTTAATAGCCTGATGGCTGTGGGGAAGTAGCTATTGCTGAACCTGGTGGTTGCAGTCTTCAGGTTCCTGTACCTTCTACCTGAAGGTAGCGGGGAGATGAGTGTGTGGCCCGGATGTTGTGGGTCCTTGATGATGCTGCCAGCCTTTTTGAAACAGCGACTGCGATGGATCCCCTCGCTGGAAGGGAGGTCAGAGCCGATGATGGACTGGGCAGTGTTTACTACGTTTTGTATTCTTTTCCGCTCCAGGACGCTCAATTTGCCGAACCAAGCCACGATGCAACCGGTCAGCATGCTCTCTACTGTTCACCTGTAGTATTAAGAGAGAGTCCTCCTTGACAAACCGACTGTCCGTAAACTTCTCAGGAAGTAGAGGCGCAGATGTGCCTTCTTAATAATTGCATCAGTGTTCTCGGAACAGGAAAGATCTTCAGATATGTGCACACCCAGGAATTTGAAGCTCTTGACCCTTTCAACCATCGACTCGATGATATAAACGGGATTGTGGGTCCCCATCCTAATCCTTCCAAAGTCCACAATCAGTTCATTGGTTTTACTGGCGTTGAGGGCCAGGTTATTGTGCTGGCACCATATGGACAGTCGCTCGATCTCTCTTCTATACTCTGACTCATCCCCATCAGTGATACGCCCCACAACAGTGATCATCATCCCCAATCAGTACCCCGCTCCTGCCCTCTCCCATATCCCCTGACTCCGCTATCTTCATGAGCCCTATCTAGCTCTCTCTTGACAGTATCCAGAGAAGCGGCCTCCACCGCCCTCTGAGGCAGAGAATGCCACAGACTCACTATTCTCTGGGCGAAAAAAATGTTTCCTCATCTCCATCTAAATGGCTTAACACTTATTCTTAAACTGTGGCCCCCTGGTTCTGGGCTCCCCCAACATCGGGAACATGTTTCCTGCGTCCAGCGTGTCCAAACCCCTAAAAACATTATATGTTTCAATAAGATATCCTCTCATCCTTCTGAATTCCAGTGTATACAAGCCCAGCCACTCCATTCTTTCAACATTTGCCAGTTCAGCCATTCCGGTTAGAACCGACCTTTGGGAAAATGAAAGTTTTGAAAGTCTACCCTATCGACGCCTATCATAAACGAATGTAAACTAACTAAACTACCAGGCTGTACAAATTGGTGACCAGTAGCAACGCCATTAGAGAATGTCTTTGCCAATTCAGCAAGATGGACACATTTAATAAGAACAGCGTGTTTTAGAGCCGCAGTTGCTCATTTACCGGAATGGTGGCTGGATTAGCGGTGCAGGGAGAGATTGGTCATATTTGGATTCTTTCCCTCTGGAATGTCGGAGATTGCAGGAAGATCTGGTTGAGGTATGTAAAGTTTTGAATGTCTTCGATAGGGTCTGCTCCCCTAACGCACCCGTTCCCTGGCCGTAGCCCCCACAGGAGGCGTGGTCCTCCAACTCAAGCCGTTCCCGAACGTAAGTGATGCTGATCACTGCTAGCCGAGCCATTTTGACGTCATTAGTTGAAGCTAGTCGTTTTAATTTGAGTCTTTAGATTTTTTTTAACATTAATCAGTAATGTCGAGAAATAAAGCATAAAATGTTCAGCGCATGTGCTCGCTGCCTGGAGGGGATAAATGTGGATCAGAACATGTAAAAATATTGTGAACATTTGCATTTTCAATGCTTTAATCGCGAATAACGTGAAATATTGGATGAAATCTTCAGGGGAGATGATCACTGCTACCCGAGCCATTGTGAGGTCATCAGTTGCAGCTGGTCGTTTTAAATTCAAAGTATTTTGATGTTTTAAACTTCTTACTTAGTTTTAAACAGTAATAAGTCAAGAAATAAAGCATAAAAGTTCAGTGAAGGTGTTCTCGGCCTCGAGGGGAAAAATGTCAATCAGAATAGGTAAAAATGTAAACGTTACCGCGTCGGGAGTGGAGGATTTGTGGAGAGATTACTCAACTCAAATTTGGAGCTAATCAAATCTCAGCCGCCATTGGTGGCGAAAATAAATTAATGGATTTCTCACATTTCCTTGCCCTGCAGGAGGAGTTAAATCCGACTCTGAGCACTCCCTCTATTCTCAAATAGGCAGAGCTCCAGCTGCATCAATGGAGGTGGGACATTAAAGCAAATCGGTTCAGAATCGCTTTACCACACAGGCGAGCTTACTCACTTTACCGCCCTCTACTGGACGCTCGTTTGTTACATTCTGCTTTCATTAAAAATATAATTAGTAATGCCAACGTATGAATAGCACCCACTACCTTTGGCTGCATCTGGTGCAGAGTTAATAATTGTGATGAAAACCGAAAGCCTCTGTAAGAAGCAATGAGGCGTTACATTCAGTGCGAGAAGCAAAAATAAAATCGAACTCTCATTAACATAAATGTTACAGCAATCATTTTATTAAACACATTTGTGCACTGGGCACTTATATACGTAACCATGGAACGTCTCATAGAAGAGTAGAGTAATAGAGCATGCAATGTTCAGGACCATAACTCTTTGTCTATTTTCATTGGGTGCTGGATACGTTGCCGCTGGATTCAAAGGAAGGTGGAAACGGTTAACAGCGAGGCTAAATTACGGAAACATTGGAGGTCTGCTCCAGAACAACACAGCACACGGTTCCACGTGGCCGCCCTCCCCACTGGGCACTTTGAACAACGTGTCGCATGTTAAATAGATGGCGAAATATGCATTCCAGTCCAGGGGACGCGCTCAAATTGTATTTCTCAGCTATTTTTTTTTTAATTGATGCGGAAAGTTTTCAGAGAAAACTCCTCCATTACCTAGTTTTCACAATCACTCACGAAGGGATTAGTATTGTAATGTTATTTTACACGAGGTTTTCTCGATGTTATTAAACTTACAGTTAGGGTAAAGGGGTACTTGAGTACCTGGAGCAGCTGCTCTCTGAACCTCATCTGGGTCACGGTGTAAATAAGTGTGTTTGTGCAGGTGTTCAACAGTTGTAGCATAATTCCAGTTTGTTCAAATGTTGCAAATGGGTTCTTCAACCCTCTGAACCAAAATGCGTTCGTACATCGATAGAAAACGAAATATCCCACATTTGTGCCCCAGAGCAGCATAAAACTGCTGGAAATTGCAAGGAGTAAAATTACGGACCGTCTGCGGTTTGCGATCTCGGGGTCCTCAGTACTGAGATCGCGGAGTCTTCTGCGGACACGACTGGCCACTAAAATGCGTCTGACTGTGAGCACGTTCATCGCCATAATCAAACAAAATGGAATGACTGGGATTAGCAGCTGTTGAGTCCAGGAAAATGCTATCCACGAGGATAGGCTATAAAAGTTAAATGGTAATTGGCAACCCCACAGTATACCCTGCCGATCCATGTGATAATAAGTGTACGCAAAAGGCCAGGGCACGTTCTGTAAACAGAAGAACGCAGTTAGGGTGACTATAACCACCAGCGCGGTTCTTTCGGTGCAGTATCTGGTTCTCAGATTCTGAGTGGAAATGGTCACAAAGCGATCAAATGTGAAAGCAACCGTGAGCCAAACCGAACAGGCAACGGCCGCGGGAGCGAGGAACATAATGGACCTGCACACAGTATTGTGCAGGAGGAATGTGTGGCCCCAGTAAAGGTCGCTAATCCGATGTAATATCACTTCGCAGACAATCACTGAGAAGTCCGCCGTCGCCATGGCCACCAGGTAACGAGTGGTGCATTTGGAGAGACCACAATTTCTGCGGGACAGAATCACAATCGCCAGCAAGTTCACTGCGGGTGTAGAAAAGAGAAAACTGTCGTTACATGTAAGGGAAACGCGATTCTAATTTGGAGGCGGGGTCAATTTTAGGTACGCTTTGCTTATTTGTTCCAAAACAACTGGCGTACTTGCAAACCTGGGTGCGTGCTGAGGAGCTGTGCGGATTAGTTAGCAGCGGTATACGCAGGCAGCTTGAGCTGTCTCCAAGCCACCATTGATACACCTCAGACTGCATATTGCAGCAACATGTCCGCATCAGACGCCATCGTCCTGGACCTAAACCCTTCCCGGGAACAGCCAGGCAGCAAGCAGTCGAACGTTGGATTCCCATTTCTCCGCTGAAGTATTGCCTTCAACACTACTCCCATCCAAACCCATTGATAAACTCCCGAGCCAAGCGATCAGTACACCAGCTTGCGAGTGCATACTTGACGTTCTAATGAACATACCTTAATCAGTGAGAATTAGTGATAACACCCCTTCCACAATAATTCTCTACAACGGTGCCACATAAATATGTCTGCTCCGTCCCCGACTACATCCTCTACACTCACGACCCCGCGGCCAGATTCGGCTGTAACTGCTCCGACAAGTTTCCAGATAATAACAATCTCAACGTCAGTGTGAACAAGACGGAGCTAGTTATCGATTTCAGGAAAAGCGGTGAAGCACCGGTCATCATCAATGGTGCTGAAGTGGAAGTGGTTGAGGACTTTAATTTCCTCGCAGTTAATATTTCATTAATATCTCTCTCCGATATACAGACCAACACCTTTACTGAGAAGACTGAGGAGCTCTGACCTGCCTCTAATGACTCAAACATTCTGCTACAGATTAGCATTCAAAGCATACTGTTAGGTGCAATTCAGCTTGTTGTGGGTACATCTCTGCCCTATAAACAATAAATTGCAGAGAGTTCTGGAATAAGTCGGATCCATATCACGAAGTAGACACCGCACCGTTGACTGCATTTGCACTTCACAATGCCTGGGAAACGGAGGCGACGTGTGCAAAGACATGTCTCACCCCGCTCATTTCTTCTACTTCCTGCTCCCGGCTGTCAAAAGATACAGAAGACTGAAATTTCGAACCACCAGACTCCAGAAATGCTTCCTCCTCTCTGTTATCAGGCTTGTGAGCCGCTTTTCCATAAGCCAGGGTATTTTCATCTCTATCCCATTGTGGACATTCGGCTTTATGCGCTCCCAAACCTGAACTATGCTCTGCACTCCGATTTCTCCTTTTACACTACCTGTTGCTGAGATTGAATTGTTTGTATTGATATATAATATTATTTGATCTTATTGGATTGATTGCAAACCAAAGCTTTTTTTGCAGCTCTCAAGGAGACATGACAACAATGCACTTAAACCTGAATCTGAAGAGAATCAACCTGTACCAGATCCAATGAACGACCAACGATCAAGTAGATTAATATTATGTGGTTAATACCGCCGTAACCTGAAGGATGCAGTCTAGCATTCCCGTTTTTCGCACACTATTTTCACTTTACCTTTAACATTGACTTTATCAACACAGCATCCCACATCTCAGTCCCACATACAGCGTTCCCTTGACCTACCGGGTACTCCGATTGCTGCTAGAATTGGATAATAATAATATTCAACGTCCAAGTGCCACTTCCAACTCATTTCTCCGTCAAGCCGTCTCCAGTTATGCAGTGCAAAACGTACAGAAGTCAAAGTGAGAAGTCAAACCGCTATATTTATATTCCTGGAAAAAAAGTGAAGGACAGCGTGCATTCACCTCCCCGCGGACATCCGTTGTGGACCGTTGAACAAATAGGTTGCTCCCAGGTGATGCAAAGCGATCAAACTCATTATGCGATCGCTCGCTACTCAGCCACCAGCTGAGTACCAACCGCACAAGGGAAATGTAAGATACGACTGCACATTCTATTTTTAAATTTTAATGCGTGGCACACAGATGCAGTTAAATACATGTCATATAGCATTTATCCACACATGCTGCGATGTAATACAGTATTTTATTTGTAGCATTGGTATTGCATTTTCCAGACACCGCTCCATTCATTTAACATGTACCCATTAATAATTTGATCTTGGAATTTCCGTGGAGCTCCCTTTCAAAAGGAAAGATAATCATTTTTGGGCAGGGTGTAAATTATGTAAATCACAGGGAACCTTCTAGACGACATCGTATACAATTCAGCTACAACAGCAGCATTAATATCTTTTAACTGTTGGCACATCATGAAGTAAAGAATAGGCAAATATAATGTGTAACGTGACAACTGACTGGAAATAAACATCGGCTAGAAATATGCTTGATCAACAGGTTATCTTTCAGGAAATGTGTTAATTCATAAAACACAGAGATTAACAGTTTTTGATGTTATTCCAGATATTAGGTCGAAATCTTCTCAATGCATTAATCCGTTGAAGATATCACGAATGTTGATTTGCAAGATGATAGAACTAATTGAATGGGTTAAGGAGACCCTGACTGGCTGTAAATGTTTGGGGATAGATCATTCTGAAGAAAGTCTTGACCAAAGAAAGATGTGTCATGTCTGCTGCACTCAAACGAAGCAATTCACAGAAAAAAATCTTCACAGAGCAGTACAGCACAGGAACAGAGATATTATTTTTCGAAATAATTCATTACGGATCCATATAAACTAGGGAGTATACAGCTCTCCTCACAAGAATGGTAATAATATTGGACGGTGTGAATTGTGAGATGGACTGGATAATGCAGAGGTTTCACTCTGCAGCGAACAAGACCCCGACGAGTTATGGAGAGTTAAAATAAGACAAGGTGATCAATTGAGGTATTTTATTTTGTTCCTCGGATATAGGTCTCTAAAAGAGGGCAGGAGTCTAACATGAGTCGGTAAATATTTAAAGGGGACGCAGCGCCAACTCTTCCTCACGGGAGGGGCTGGTATATTCACACAAGTCTCACTGTAAGTGGTAGTTGCATGTTATACAGCACGGAAACAGGGCCTTATCTCCATCTTGTTCACTACCAATGCGAATCAATTTGAATGGGGATGGTAGGATATTGTTTACCTCAGATAGCTTGAGGTGTGGGCTTATTTCGCTGCAGGTGTCGCACTCAGATGGGTATAAGTAGAGTTTAACCATCTGGTCTGGGACGTTGGCGAGACAGCACGTGCAATGTTGTTCAGATCGCAATGTGTTAGCAACCATTAATCTGGGGAGCGGCAGAGTATTAATGACAAAAATGTTGCCAGGACTGGAGATGTCCAATTCCGAGAGAGACTTAGGTCAGGATATTTTATTCCTCTGGAGTGAACGAAGTTGTGAGTTGACATTTCAAGTTGTGAACGTTATCACTAGAGTCAATATAATCAAGACAGGCGTCGATATGCCGAATTGTCTTCCAAATGAAGAGGAAGAGATCTTTAGTAACGTTGAAGACTCGGATGTTAACTCCAGAAACTTGTGGCTTGCACGAGCGGAAGGTGAGTTGTTGTTCTTCGAACTTGGAATAGAGCTCTGGTGTCATACAGCGTGAAAGATAGTCCTACGGCCCAATCTGCCCACGATGGCCAACGTACCCCATCTGCACACCCCACCTGCCTACGATTTGCCCATATTCCTCTTAAAATATCTTATCCATGTACCTGTCGCAATATTGGTAAAACGTTGCGACAGTACCTGCGTCAACTATATCCTCCGGCAGCATGCTCCATACACAGGTAGTGTAGAGAAAGCTGGGATTTTACATAAGGACTTGGATAGGTTGGGAGAGTGTGCAGAGAAGTGGCAGATGGAATATTGAGTAGCAAAGTGTTGAGTCAAGCATTTTGATAGTAGGAATAAAGGCGTAGACCATTATCAAAATGGGGTGAGAATCCAGAAATCGAAGGTGCAAAGGGACTTGCGAGTAATAGTGCTGGATTCCCAAACCAGGTAATTTGAAAATCGAATTGGTAGTAAGGAAGGCAAACGCAATGCTAGCATCTATTTCAATAGGGCAAGAATACAAAAACAGGTACGCAATACTGAGGCACTATCAGGCACTGGTCAGGTCGCTTTTGGAGCATTGTGAGCAATTGTGGGTACCATATCTGAGGAAGGATCTGCCAGCTCCGGATAGGGTCCAGAGGACGTTTACAACAACGATCCCAGCAAATGAGTCGGTTAAAATATGATGAACGTTTGACGACATTCGCGGGAGTTTGAAAGCTTCATGGGGGACCAAATTGAAACTTACCGAATGGTGAAAGGTTTGCATAGAGTGGGCGTGGAGAGGATGATTCCACTAGAGGGAGAATTTACGACCATAGGTCATAGCCTCAAAATGGAATGGCGTTCGTTTGGGAAGAAGGAGGACGAATTTATTTAATTAAAGGGTGGGGAATCTGTGGAGTTCTTTGCCACACCAGGCTGTGGAAGCCGTCAATTTATATATTTCAGGCAGAGATATGTGGATTCTTGATTAGTACGAGTGTCAGGGCTTATGGGGAGAAGGCAGGAGAATGGGGTTTGGCGGGGGGGGGGGAGGGAGAGATGGATCATCCATGATTAAATGGCGGTAGACTTGATGGGCCTAGTGGCCTAATTCTGCACCGATCACTTATGACCTTGTGATCACTTATCAACACATGCTGCGATGTAATATGGTATTTGCAACCTTTCTACTGCTCTTCCCAGACACTGTTGAATTCATTTGACATGTACCCAGTAATAATATTTTCCTGGATTTCGCTTGGAGCTCCTCTTCAAAACAAACGAGAATGGTTCCTGTGCAGCGGTCTAAATGATGTAAATCACATGGACCTGTCTAGGTGGGAGTGAATACAATTGGATACAGCAGCGGCATTAATATCTTTCACCTGTTGGCACTTCATGAAGAAAATCATAAGAAAATTTAACGTATAACGTGCCAAATGACCAGAAATAAATATCAGCAAGGAATGTCCTTGATCAAATAGTGATATTTGGAGCGATGTTTTTATCAATAAAACAGACAGGGGGGCCGCATGTGGCGTTATTCCAGATATTAAGGCGAAATCATCGGAATGCATTGATAATGCAGTGATGTGGAATTACTTGGCTAACCTTACATTCATTAAGTGGCTAACGTCACATTTAATTGCTTCTGACATGCATCTCACCCAACCTGTCGAAGTCATTCTCACTGAATCCTCCTCACTGTTCACACTGCCAGCAAGCAAGTAAGTGAGCGAGAGTGCATTTGAATTATCTTCCAATATCCAGTGGTTTGTTTACATTGCGGAAAACACGATGTATAGTTAGCATATTTGAAAAGATGATTTGTGGGCCATTGTTAGCTTAATTTTTCTTTGATTTTGGAGATATATTTTGAATGTGAATCTCAATATTAATTTGATTCTGTAACACCTGGCCGCCTGAACCTATCGGGATTATGGTAATGTTACCCGTTGGTAGCAATAGTGTTGATGTATTTTGCATAAGTATATCATTTTAAGTGTTAGTGAGCTGCTGACTGTTCACGTGGTGGCGGCGACGCTGATACTACACAGAGTGAACTGTGCGCGGTCTAATAGTGTTTCCACTGGAGACAGAAAAATCCCCGCCATACTCCCTGACCACGAACGGAATCATAGAAACATAGAAACATAGAAAATAGGTGCACCAGTAGGCCATTCAGCCCTTCGAGCCTACACCGCCATTCAATATGATCATGGCTGATCATCCAACTCAGTATCCTGTACCTTCCTTCTCTCCACACCCCCTGATCCCTTTAGCCACAAGGGCCACATCAAACTCCCTCTTAGATATCGCCAATGAACTGGCCTCAACTACTTTCTGTGGCAGAGAATTCCACAAATTCACCACTCTCTGTGTGAAAAAAAATATTCTCATCTCGGTGTTAAAAGACTCCCCCCTTATCCTTAGACTGTGACCCCTTGCTCTGGACTTCCCCAACATCGGGAACAATCTTATTGCATCTACCCTGTCCATCCCTTAAGAATTTTGTAAGTTTCTATAAGTTCCCCTCAATCTTCTAAATTCCAGCGAGTACAAGCCGAGTCTATCCATTCTTTCTTAATATGAAAGTCCTGCCGTCCCAGGAATCAGTCTGATGAACCTTCTCTGTACTCGCTCTATGGCAAGAATGTATTTCCTCAGATTAGGAGACGAAAACTGTACGCAATACTCCAGGTGTGGTCTCTCCAAGGCCCTGTACAACTGCAGTAGAACCTCCCTGCTCCGATACTCAAATCCTTTTGCTGTGAATGCTAACATACCATTCGCTTTCTTCGCTGCCTGCTGCACCTGCATGTCTACTTTCAATGACTGGTTTAGCATGACAGCCAGTTCTCGTTGCATCTCCCCTTTTCCTAATCGGCCACCATTCAGATAATAGTCTACTCCAATACCAACTATAAATATGTGGATTTCAAATATGTTTGAAACATTACACCTAGAAGAGATAAGACTCCTCCTAGCAGGTAAACCAAACCAGATCACTTCCACCTGACGTGGTCTGCATTTATAGAATTATTACAAACATAGGGTGCAAAAGTACTTAAAAAAAAAATTGAGGTCAGGTAAGGCGGGATGATAGTTGAAGAGTTGGTATGTCCCATTTACGTAATGCTCATAAAAATATTTGTCTCTCTCTTTTTCCTCTTTCTCTTTCTCTTTCTTTCCTAGGGTCTAATTCTTAACTCTTTTTCTTTTGTTTTTAATTTTGCTCTTATAGGGTCTTCGTCCTTTTTTGTTGTCACATTTCCTACACTTTCACTTTTTCCTTCACTTTCTTCTTTCTTTCAATCTTTTCCTTTTCTAGTGTAAAAAATAAATGGAGTACATTAATTGTAAGAAGATATAAATGACAAATACTAATGTATGTGGTTGTAATGTAATGTACTTCTAATAAAATACAAATAAAAAAAAATTAAAAAAAATAGTCTACTTTCCTGTTCTTGCCACCAAAGTGGATAACCTCACATGTATCCACATTATACTGCATCTGCAATGCATTTGCCCACTTACCCCACCTATCCAAGTCACCCTGCAGCCTCCTAGCATCCTCCTCGCAGCTAACACTGCCCCCCAGCTTCGTGCCATCCGCAAACGTGGAGATGTTGCATTCAAATCCCTCGTCCAAATCATTAATATATTGTAAATAGCTGGAGTCCCAGCACTGAGCCTTGCGGTACCCCACATGTCGCTACCTGCCATTCTGAAAAGGACCCGTTTACTCCTTCTCTTTGCTTCCTGTCTGCCAGCCAGTTCTCTATCCACATCAATACTGATCCCCCAATACCGTGTGCTTTAAGTTAGCAGAATCCAGGCAGCAGCGGTTTGTGCGCAGAATGCAGATCACCAGACCACTCGATATACTGCTGCAATTCATGGAAATTCCAATCCTAGTTTGCGGCTGGCTGTGGTTAAAGTTCAGAGCGGCACAGTGGCGCAGCTGCTGCCTCAAAGCTTCAGAGACCCGGGATCAATCCTGTCGTCGGGTGATGTCTGAGTGTAATTTTCCCGTCTCGCTGTGACCGTGTCGGTATCGTCCAGGTGCTCTGATTTCCTCCCGTATCCCAAATACGTGTGATATTTTAGGTTAATTCGCCTCTGTAAACATGCACCAAGTGTGTAAAGAATAGATGGAAAAGTGGAATAACACTGACCGAAAGTGATCGGGTCATCGATGATCAGCGTGGACTCGGTGGGACGAAGTCCTCAGGAATGAATGTCATATGCCAAAACATGGCAGATGAACGTGAGTGGAACTGAAAACATTGATTGAAAATGGCTCCTTGCACATCCTTCTGGATTTGCTTGTAATTTACTTCTTATAGAAATCACGTGCACTTCTCAATGAAAACATCAAAACATCGTAATAACTGCCATTTTCTCGACACTGCCGAAGCGACTGCACAAATGTCCACTGCCTGTCGCCTTTGGACGGGTGCCGTTAATACTGTGATGTTTTTTTAGAATCATGGCATCATAGAGTCTTACCCTTCGGCCCAACTTGCCCTTCGAAACACACCCTTCGGCCCAACTTGCCCACAGCGGCCAACATGTTCCATCTACACGAGTCCTACCTGCATGCGTTTCGCCCATATGCCTCAACATCTGTTCTATCCATGTACATGTCAAAGGTCTTCTTAAACTTCGCGATTGTGCCTGCCTTAACTACTACCTCCGGCAGCTCGTTCCATTCGCCAAGCCCCCTTTATATGAAAAAGTTACCCTTCTGCTCTCTATTAAATCTTCCTCCCCACTCACCTGAAATCTATGTTCTCTGTTTCTCGATCCCCCTAATCTGACCAAGAGACTCTGTGAGTTTACCTGATCTATTCCATTTGTGAATATGCACATTATTATTGTTCCGTTTAACAATCTCAGGTTTCGCACCTTCACTACCGGTTACAAGAACAAATATGTCTTCCTCAACCACGGTTTGTTCAAGCGGATGCGACTACTCTCGGGGTGAAAGCTGGATTCCGGCTACGTGTATTTCAATTGGCTGAGGCCCCGCTGCCCACCCACATCTCTGACTCCATCACTGGGGGGCACAGGGCAGTGACAGCGAACATCCAGAGACCAGAAGACGGTCTTTGACCGAGAAAACGCTCCAGTTTGTGTCTCTTCAAGTTTGGAACTCACCTAGTACAGAGTGAACGGGTAAAATGCGTTTCCTCGGCATCTGTGTTGGGTGGGGAGCATTTCTGACAGGTAATTCTGGATAAAATATTTCAGTTCCCCTCGCCCTTCTCAGTCCGCTTTTGAGAAGTGCAAACTCATGGCACTCCGGTGTCTGTTAGTATCTCAATATATTTATTTTACAGTCACGATTCACGGGGAATCTGTCACACAGCCACTGCCCTCGGCGAAGAAGACAAAAGGAGAAGCGGTGACTTTAACCTGTAACTATGATACCACATGGACTGGATACACTTTATTATGGTACCGACAATATCGAGGCATGCAGCCCGAGTTTACTATGTTGAGAGACACCAACAAATATGAATATAAGGCCCAATACGTTGATACTCGTTTCTCTATTGTGCTCAATACCGCGACTAAGTTTATCAGCTTGAGTATCTCAGGGCTGGATCTCAGCGACTCTGCAGTCTATTACTGCGCACTTAGGAGCACAGTGATGGGAACAAGTTAAGCCCCTTACAAAAACATCGCCTTTGTCTTGTTCTCTGCTCCGCTGATGCGGTTGGATGTGCCTGCTTTCCTGTTCTCTCTCAATTGTCGGTTTGCTTTCATTCTGTGCAGGTGTCCTGGTGGATTTATTGTTTCCAACTGCGAGCTGCTTCTCCGGAATCCGTTTCCATATCATTAGCCGCTAGCTGCAGAGAATTACAAGAGCTCTTACGACACTTGGCAGCGGGATAGGGAATGTGACCAGAGATCTGAAACGTTTGTTCTGTTTCACTCCCTCTCAGTTCTGGATAGCCTGCTTAATAACTGCAGAATTTTATGTTTTAATTATAGAAACGAGGGTGTCACTGGATGGAGGATGGGCTGGCCCTGAATTGTCAGAATTATGTTAAACAATTCCACTTAACCGACACCCTGGCAGACTTTCTAATTTCAGGTGTTGATTGGCCTTCACTAATAGCAGCAAAATCGTCCGGGACGCGGGAAGAATAGGAAGAGTCTATAAACCAAAATTTACTAGCGCAAATGGCGGATTAGCAGTAATGCAGATGGGTGGTTCACCATTGGGCCCTGCTGAGTAATCCAGATCTGGGTCGCTGGATATATCACTAGACACCAGATGCATAGCTACAGCAACTGCTAAAGTAAATCCCCTGATGGATATTCACGTGAGGGCTGTAAAACTGAACACTTTAAATACGCCTGGCGCCTTTCCCAATGGGCGACTGCGCAAATGTCCGAATACCTTAAAGCAGTGATTACTGTTTGTGCTCAATGAGGTCAATGAGCCGGTACTGAATTACTTCTCTGCATCGCTATAGTCTGGGAATTCTCCCACAACAGCAACATGACAACGCCTTCACTGGAAGGTTGTTCCAGATCACAGTTCTACTATACTCCCCCGAGCGACCACGCAAAAAGGATCGGTTGAGCTGAGTAGGACTAAATTAGGCGGCATATTGTCGCAGCGGTAGAGTTGCTCCCTTACAGTGTCAGACACCTGGATTAGAACCTGAGTACGGTGCTGTCAGTAGCGATTTAGCAAGTTGGTGATCGTTGGTAAGCGTTGGTAATCAGAGATCGGTTGGTAATCAGAGATCCGCCTGTTTCCACGGCGGATCTCTGATATCTTGAGCGCTGGAGGCTGAGTGTATGAGGGAAACGTTTGCACTTGAGAAGGTGATGTTCACTGAAAGTAAGCTTGCAGGTACAGGAGCAGTGGAGAATGATAATTGCACGTTGGCCATCATAACAAGAGGAATTGAGTATAGGAGCAAGAGGTCCTTCTGCAGTTGTTCGGAGCCCTAATGAGACCACACCTGGAGTAATGTGTGCAGTTTTGGTCTCCAGCTTTGAGGAACGGCATTCTTGCTACTGATACGTTCACGAGGTTCATTCCCGGGATGGCGGGACTGTCATATGTGGATAGAATCGAGCGGATGGGCCTGTATACACTGGAATTTAGTAAGATGAGTTGGGATCTTATTGAAACATAAATTAGTATTAAGGGATTGGACACGCTGGAGGCAGGAACCATGTTCCCGATGTTGAGAGAGTCCAGAACTATGGGCCACAGTTTAAGAATAAGGTGTAGGGTATTTCGAACGGAGATGAGGGAAAACCTTTTCACTAAGTGGGTTGTGAATCTGTGGAATTCGCTGACTGAGAAAGCAGTGGAGGTCAATTCTCTTGATGTTTTCAAGAGAGATTTAGATAGATAGATAGATATGCCTTTATTGTCGTTCAGATCGACGTCTGGACGAAATTGCAGCAGTCATACATATAATACAACAAAACAACAATAAACACATAATAACATCCACCACAGTGAGTCCACCCAGCATCTCCTCACTGTGATGGAGGCAAAAGTCTTAGGTCTGCAGTCTCTTCCCTTCTCTTCTCCCTCTGCGCTGAGGCGATATCCACCGGGCGATGTTAAATCAGTCCCGCGGCTCAAACACCGCGGCCCGGGGTGGTCGAAGCTGCCGCCCACCAGTCCTGCAGAAGCATCCGCTGGCCCGCGGCCGAACCTCCAATTAGATGGAGCTCTTAAAGATAGCGGGGTCAGCGGATATGGTGAGAAGGCAGGAACGGGGCACCGAATGTGCATGATCAGCCATGATCACAGTGAATGGCGGTGCTGGCTCAAATAACCGAATGGCCTACTCCTGCACCTATTGTATATTGTCTTTAGTCTATTGTCTACAAGGAACTAACTGCCAGCGGAGTTAGTTGAGACAGGAAGTATAATACTATTTGAAATACATTTGAGCGGGCAAATGGATAGGATTGATTTAACGGGGACCGCGGGCAAATGGGATTACCTGGAATGGGACATTTTGATCGGCATGGACGTTCGACCGATGGGTCTGTTTACGTGCTATATCATTTTATGTCTTGGAACAAAGTCGCTGAATGTGATGCATGGGGGAATTAAGTGGAAATGTTTTTGATGAGGCTGCACAGAGGGACCCGGGCTCCACATGTGACCAGTCCTGACAGTGTATTATGGGACATAGAATTGGGAGTGCCTGGAACAGAAATACCAGAATAGTTCACGGCGCGGTGTGAAACAAGGCGCAGTCCACTGTATATTCCTGCCTCACTCCATTGTCCCAATTAAAATAATAGAAAGTTAAATATCTGGGCCGTCAAATTTTATTTGCAATCACAAACAAGATGAGTTTGTTCCAACAATGTACGACCAGCACGTGAACAGCATGCTTCTAAGAAAATAGGGTCTACATCTATACGATCAGTTACCCGGACTTCATTGCATCACTCAGTGTCAGCTGCACAATGTAACATGGACTAAAATGAAGAACATGTCAGACGTCGATTTGTAATGACAGGAATCTCTAAGTCCAATTTAATATACATCAGAATGACTTGATTAGTGGCCTTGATTTATGCCATTAAAATGTTATTTTACCAGAGATTTAAATTTCTATAAGGGGTCTTTGTGTAAAAGAACAGGTACTAGATGTGTTACTCGAAGACAATACAACGAAGCACTGATTTCATCGGATGCAACTGTGAAGTACCAGTTCTAAAAGGAACGCGCCCTTGCGCGGTCACGTATAGAACTGGAACTAGTTCCCTCCTTTCCCACTGAAGCAACACCGCATCCTATTAGATTCACTACCTATTTGTGCCCCCAAACAAATTATTTTCTGCCCAATACCGTCGGCATTCGCTGAAAAGAGTGAACAGGATATATAGGTAAACTTTCATGCAAATTTAGCTCGAAATATTCTACAGGTCTTCTTGACTGCCCCAATGGCATAACCATATCACCATATAACACCCTCCCTTATGAGTTCACTCACATTAACTGTGATAGTGAAAAGAACATGTAAATTACCCGCTTTCTTTAGAGACGTTCACAATATGTAAACATTCGTCTAAATAGACCCAGGGGGTATTTCGCCGTATTCTTCAACTACTCTCGGAATTTGGTCTGCGTCCCTTCATAAATGCACGAGTTGGTGCAGGAGTTCAGAAGCACCAAAATGCATCCACTTTCTTGGAGGATAAACATTGGATCAGTGGCATTAGACCGGCTAGCACAGCTAATGCTTGTTACTTTTACAAATATAACATTTACCAGGTAAGGCGAACGCAACAGTATACAGCTTCACTAGATTGCCTTCAGTAAGATGATGGACATTCCTCTGTTCTTCATTGCTAGTTCACTGTTTGCTCCATTGTTCTCAGCCCGCAGTCTCCCGCGGGCTTAACTGACCGCCAGGGTTTGTCTGACCGTCTGCAGTTTGAGCAACAGAATGACGAGGAACGGGAGGCAAGGGTTTTAAAAACGCCGTTGCCATTCGTAAACTCTCCATGCGGTAGAAGTGTAAAATACGTCCTTTACGTTGACGAAGCAGGGGTACGTTATCAAGCACGTACACAGATTCGAGCAAAACGTAAGAGGAGACAAATTTGACCCCTCTAACAATGCAGGAGACCCAGCACAGAGAGGTCAGTGTGGAATGGAAGGGGGAGTTAAAGTGTTTACCATGCGGGAGATCAAGCAGGTTTAGGCGAACTGAGCGGAGGTGTTCACCGAAACGATCGCCGAGCCTGCACATTGCCGAGGATTGTGCCTGTTAATTTACGTGCAACAGTCGAGCCCTCTAGCTTAAAAAGGAACCAATGTATTTGTGCCGTAAATTAGTTTATGGGTCTGGAAGTACAGAGAGAAAGTCCTGCAGATAGACAGAGTTGGAGACTAGCTGATTAGCTTATTTTTAATAGACAATAGGTGCAGGAGTAGGCCATTCGGCCATTCGAGCCAACACCGCCATTCAGTGTGATCATGGCTGATCATCCCCAATCAGTATCCCGTTCCTGCCTTCTTCCCATATCCCCTGAATCTGCTATATTTAAGAGCCCTATCTAGCTCTCTCTTGAAAATATCCAGAGAACCTGCCTCCACCTAAGGCAGATAATTCCACAGACTCACAACCTTCTGTGTGAAAAAGTGTTTCCCCATCTCCGTTCTAAATGGCTCACGCCTTATTCTTAAACTGTGGGCTCTGGTTCTGGACTCCCCCAACATCGGGAACATATTTCCTGCCTCTAGCGTGTCCAACCCCTTAATAATCTTATATGTTTCAATAAGATCCCGTCTCATCCTAAATTCCAGAGCAGACAAGCACAACAGCTCCTTTCTCTCAGCATAAGACAGTCCCGCCATCCCGGGAATTAACCTTGTAAACCTACGCTGCACTCCCTCAATAGCAAGAACGTCCTTCCTCAAATTAGGGGACTAAAACTGCACACAATAGTCCAGGTGTGGCCTCACTATGACCCTGTACAACTTCAGAAGGACCTCTTTCTCCTATACCAATCTCCTCTTGTTATGAAGGCCAACATGCCATTTGATTTCTTCACTGCCTTCAGTACCTGCATGCTTACCTTCATTGACAGATGAACAAGGACCCCCCAGATCCCGTTGTACTTTCCCTTTTCCCAATTTGACACCATTTAAATAAAAATCTGCCTTGCTGATTTGGTACCAAAGTGGATAACCTCACATTTATCCACATTATACTGCATCTGCCATGCATCTGACCACTCACCCAACCTGTCCAAGTCACCCTGCATTCTCATAGCATCCTCCTCACAGTTCACACTGACACCCAGATTTGTGTCATCTGCAAATTTGCTAATGTTACTTTGAATCCCTTAATCTAAATCATTGACGTATATTTTAAATAGCTGCGGTCCCAGCACCGAGCCTTGCGGTACCCCACTAGTCACTGCCTGTCATTCTGAAAGGAACCCGTTATTCCCTAATCTTTGTTTCCTGTCTGCTAACCAATTTTCTATCCATGTCAGCATTCTACTCCCAATACCACGTGCCTTAATTCTGTCCAATGAGGAGAGACGACACCGAAGCCCTTTCATGTGATAATGAGTTTCCATTTAAACATAAAGCGGATAGGAAGTAGGAGCATCAGATGATTAGCCGCTAAAAATTCGAAGATTGGGAAACGTTGATTGGGAGGGTGACGAGAAGGTGGGACACGGTATCCCATACAGGTAGTGAAACAAGAATTATCCCAGTTATGAGTGAGTGAACTTATGATGAGCGTTTTGACGGCAAGGCCTGTACTCGCTGGGGTTTTAAAGAATGATAGGGGACCTCATTGAAACGGACAGACCAGCGAAAGGCTTGGTTCGAGTGGACGTGGAGAGGGATGTTTTCACTCGTGGGAGACACAAGGACGAGAGGTCATAGCATCAAAATTAAAGGACGTTCTTTTAGAAAGAGATTTGGAGGAATTTGGAGGAATTTATGTAGTCAGCGTGTGGTGAATTTGTGGAATTATGAGTCAAAGTCCTGGATATTTTTAAGGCACAGATAGATAAATTCTTGATTCGTACAGGTGACAGAGGTTATGATGAGAAGGCAGGAGAATGGGGTTAGGAGGGAGAAATATATTGGCAATGAGTAAATGGCGGAGTATTGTTAAGGGGTTGGACACGCTAGAGGCTGGAAACATGTTAACGATGTTGAGGGAGTCCAGAAGCATGGGACACAGTTTAAGAATAAGGGGTAGTCCATTTAGAACGGCGATGAGAAAAGACTTTATCACTCAGAGAGTTGTGAATCTGCGGGATTCACTGCCTCAGAAGGCAGTGGCGGCCAATTATCTGGATGCTTTCAAGAGAGAGTTAGATAGAGCTCTGAGAGGTAGCGGAGTCAATGGATATGGGCACAAGACAGGAACGGGGTACTGAATGTGGATTATCAGCATGATCACAGTGAATGGCGGAGCTGGATCGAAGTGTCGAATGACCTACTCCTGCACCGATTATCTATTGTATATTGTCTTATGATCTCTCGAAACGGCAGAAAGTATTGAGATAGAAAGCTTGAAGCATGATGAGGTGGCGGATGGAAGCCAACTTTGCCGTCACTGGCGAGGGCTCTGATCTTCAGGTAGATGTTGCCATAGGTCGGTTTGCTCATGCAGTATTGGGGTAAAAGAGGGAGTATTGAATGACCTTCCAGGGAATCCGGCTGTCTGACACCGCAGTGTATTATTGTGTGGATTATTACAGCGCTGAGAACGGTGTGCATTAACTACCTGAGGTTTCTGAGGTAGCTTTGTTGAGACGTGTGTGTCGTCTGCAAAGCGCCTGAGGTACTGACCGTCGTGAAAGCTGGTATTCTGGAGGCCGCGAGTGGGTTTAAAGAACGCGACCTGTCACCATACGAAGAATTTTAACATAAAGTGGTAATTATTGTACTAGGGAGTGTCCTTCATTTATTTCGGCTTCACCTCATGTAACGTCCTTACATGTAATAAAAACAATGTTGCACTTGGTAGGGATTGTGATAGCCTGAATAGTAACTAATTCTAATACAAATGGATAGCGAGTAATATAGTACAGTAATTGGCGTACTTTCACAGCGATTGTGTGTGTTTAACTACGCCAAACTAATGTAAACTAACTCAACTAGCACGCTGTACAAATTGGTGACCATTAGTGAATGTCTTTGCCAATACACCAAGATGGACACACTTAATAAGGACAGCGTGTTTTAGAGCCGCAGTTGCTCATTTATCGGAATGGTGGCTGGATTAGCGGGTATTGGGTGCATGGAGATATTGGAATAATTTGGATTCTTTCCCTCTGGAATGTCGGAGATTGCGGGGAGATCTGGTTGAGGTATGTAAACTTATGAGAGGCGTAGATAGGGTAGCCTGTCAGAACTTTGATTTTCCCAGAATGGAAAACATTAAATACAAGAGGGCACAGCTTTATGCTAATAAGGGCAAAGTTTTATAGGAAACTAGACCAAGTGCAGACCCGTTGGCTCTGCTCCCCCAACGCACCCGTTCCCTATCCGTAGCCCCCACGGGCGCGTGGTCCTCAAATTCAAGCCGTCCCCGTGAAGTGAATTTGCTCACTGCTAGCCCAGCCGTCGTGACGTCATCAGTTGAAGCTGGTCGTTTAAAATTCAAAGTATTTTTATTTTTTAAACTTGAATCAGTAATAAGTTGAGAAATAAAGCGTAAAATGTTCAAGGAAGGTGTTCTCTGCCTAGAGGGGATATTGTGAATCAGAATATGTATACATCTTGTGAAAGTTGGCATTTTTAAAGCTATAATCGCGAGTAACGTGAGATATAGGATGAAATCTTCAGTGAAGCTGATCACTGCAAGCCGAGCCACTGTGACGTCATCAGTGAAAGCTGGTCGTTTAAAATTCAAAGTCTTTTGATGTTTTTTAACTTCTTACTTTTAGTCAGTAATAAGTGGAGAAATAAAGCATAACATGCCTCTATTGCAATCATGTATTGTTTTTCTGCTGACTGGAAAGCACGTAACAAAAGCTTTTTAATGTACCTCGGTACACGTGACAATAAATTAAACTGTCAGTTCTTTTGCTGTACTGTTCTGTGTTCTAATTTCTAAAACAGACAGATTCTGGACTAGGTTTATGAAGTTTGGTATTTTCAGGTAATGGCTGTACCCTGCATAGAATCCAGGTCTCTAGCGCTCTCAGGCAGTATCTTTGCCGCTACGCCACGGTGTCGATATGTGTAGGGAAGCGGTTGGCAACGTTACAACACTTAAGATGCATTTGGGCAAATTAATGGTCAGAAAAGATTGAGAAGAACATGCGCCATGTACAGCCAAATGGGACAATTCTAGGAAAGCACCTTGATTGACATGGTCATATTGGCGCTTTGGCTTGCCACTATCGTCCATCTTCCGCCAGTGAGACATTTGGTATGTAGATGATCAGGAAGACCGATCGATCGGACTGCTTGAACGAAGGCCACGAGGTATTTTTACCGCTTCCTGTCTAAGAGTGTGATATCTGAGAGAGTAGGATCATCAACTCTCCCCTCCCCTCAATCCATACCATTTACCTCCAACGTACCTCAAAACGGGAAATATAGATAATCTCGGACCCCTCCCATCCAGCAAACCACTTTTCCAGTCTCTCCCTTCAGGGAGGCGCCTTAGGTCACTTGCTACAAAATCCACCCGCTTTAAAAAAAGTTTCTTCCCCTCAGCAATAAGAAAACTCAATTCCCTCCCATAACAGACAATACTAAGGACTTTTGATGTATACAGTGTCTTCTCTATGGTTTTGTCTGTTCTTTTGCACTATGTATTGTTGGTGAGGTTTGTGATTTGTGATGTGGTATGGATGCACTTTATTACTATGATCTGTGTTGTTATTAGTGTTAATGTGACTAAAGCAGTGTACCATCATGTACCGAACCCAAATACCACCAACCCTGGTCGTGTGGCAAATAAAGATTCTATCTATCTATCTATCTGTCTATCTATCTATCTATCTATCTATCTATCTATCTATCTATCTATCTATCTATCTATCTATCCATCCATCTATCTATCTATCTATCTATCTATCTATTTATCTATCTATCTATCTATCTATCTATCTATCTATCTATCTATCTATCTATCTATCTATCTATCTATCTATCTATCTATCTATCTATCTATCTATCTATCTATCTATCTATCGATCTATCTATCTACCTATCAACTCGAAGCCAACATAAAATGATGGATTGCAGTTTGGACTGAGGAGGCGTGGGTGGGGTGAGGAGGACGGAGCGAGAGAAAGAGAGAGGAGCTGACGGGACAGCAGGATGTGGGAGCCAATAAATAAGAATGAGCTGTGAACAACCGTTCACATACCCTTCAGCGCAAACCAGCAGCGTCAACGGCATCCTCAAATAGAACAATAGGTACATCGTGTCTGATAAATATCAGGACCATAGACCGAAATGACAGGATGGGTTTCCCGTATGGTGTAATCGGGATACTCGAGTCTGGAACGAAGAGGATTTGGGGAGAGAGTACCCAACTCAAATTTGGAGCTATACGAATCTCAGCCGCCATCGGTGGAGAAAATATGTTATGGGATTTCTCACATTTCCTTCCCTTTCAGTGGGTATTTAAGTCGACTCTCTGAGCACTCACTCACATCTCATTCTTGTCGCTTACTATTACAACTCTCTCTCTTTCAACTGATAATCAACTCCCACTGATGATCCTACTTTTCATCCGGCAATGTCAGATAGATTATCGCCTACGTGGGAGCAGCCGAAGGAAATCGCCCACTATTAGTGGAATACACAAGATGAGACACAGTGGCGAGGCTGGTAGAGCTGCTACCTCACAACTCCAGATAGACGTGTGTGATCCTGAACTCGGGTGCTGCTGGGCAATCTCCATGAGAACGCGTGTGTTAACTTCGGGTATCCCGGTTTGCGGCCACGTCCTAAAGGCATGCAGGATCGACTGATTGTAGGTCGATCAGCCCTCTGAAAATTCCACCTCGTTTGTAGAGAGTCGTGCGAAACTGAGATAACATGGAAATGGTTTGAACGGGTAATCGGTGACGGTGTTGACCCGATGGGTCTGTTTCCATGCAACTCCCATCCGCCACACCTCATCCCAATCCCTCCCTGGTTCCTGTCCACTGTGGAACCATTCTCCCAACATCAAGTACACCAAATCCTTTATCTGAAATATTAAATGTATGGACGTTCTCCGAAAATGCTGGTTTACAATTACAAGAAAGATAATGGAATCTTGGCGTTCATAACAAGAGGATTTCACTATCGGAGTAAAGAGGTTCTTCTGCAGTTGTATAGGGCTCTGGTGAGACCACCTCTGGAGTATTGTGTCCAGTTCTGGTCTCCTAATTTGAGGAAGGACATCCTTGAGATTGAGGCAGTGCAGCGTAGGTGTACGAGATTTATCCCTGGGATGGCGGGACTGTCATACGAGGAAACATTGACAAGACTAGGCTTGTATTCACTGGAGTTTAGAAGGATGAGGGGGATCTTATAGAAACATATGAAATTATAAAAGGACTGGACAAGCTAGATGCAGGAAAAATGTCCCCAATGTTGAGCGAGTCCAGAACCAGGGGCCACATACTTAGAATAAAGGGAAAGCCATTTAAGACTGAGGTGAGAAAAAAACTTTTTCACCCAGAGAGTTGTGAATTTGTGGAATTCCCTACCACAGAGGGCAGTGGAGGACAAGTCATTGGATAGATTTAAGAGAGAGTTAGATAGCGCTCTAGAGGCCAGTGGAATCAAGGGATATGGGGAGAAGGCAGGCACGGGTTATTAATTGAGGACGATCAGCCATGATCATAATGAATGGCGGTGCTGGCTTAAAGGGCCGAATGGCCTCCTCCAGCACTTATTGTCTATGTTTCTATGTTTTTATCGTCCTCATTGGAAAGTGATGCACGTTGGAGAGACCATTGCTGGGAAACTTACAATTACGCCTATTCACACTAACGGTCAAATCGCGTGATTTTTTTAGTTTAAAATTAAGTCTTTGGTTGAAATAGTTAGCGAATAGAGCGTACATTGTAGGAACAGCGTTATGCCCGGATCTCAGATAGTAAAGATGAAGGGAGGACACAAGAGAGAACAGTAAATGGACGGTTGGGTAAAGGATCAGTCCATGGGCAACGGAAGATAATGTGGGAAATGTGTTGTTTTGCAATTCAAACAAAACCTAGCAGGGATTGGTTTAAATCTGGGAAGTAACACCCACAGAGCTATTTAGATATTTGCTTTCGAGCAACATTCCGTCTTCTATGCGAGAAAAACATCTACTTAGTAAGTTGGAAGTATTTGAAGTGATCTCTTGTCAGCGGTTCAGAGATACTGCACATACTTTGGTGAGAACTGCTCTTCCTTCTGTGCGTTCTCGTAATGCCAAAACGATTCTAGAATTGTGACATTCCGCCAAACGCATTTAAATCTGTTTAACGCCTGATGCAATGCCAGCTGTTAATCTCTCCATCCATTTAAATATATATATATATATTTTAAAATAAATCTAATAATAATATATACAATTATAATATTAGTTGTATATATTATTATATTTGTATCTATTATATTAACAGTTATTTTATATGTATTCATATTTTTTTAATATTTAAGTTTATACTAGACCAAGTGCAGACCCGTTGGGTCTGGTCCCCGAAAGTGCTTGACACCCCGGGGTGTTGTTCCCGAACGTGCTTCAGACCCCTGGGTGAAAATCGTGGAAAATAAGATGGCGTCGTTTTCGGAAAAAATCGGAGAAAATCGGCGAAAAAAAGATGGCGTTGTTTTCGGAGAAAATCGGGGGGAAAAAGATGGCGTCGTTTTCGGAGAAAATCGGAGACAATTGGAGAAAATCACATGGGGGTGGGGGGGGGGGGTGGATTTTATTTAAAAAAACGTGTACATAAACAGGACCGAATTTAATCAGGAGTGGCTATTGGTAAAGATAAATGTCATCTCTTTGGAAATGGTAAAAAAGATGGGCCTTTCCGCGCACTGTGTGGGCCAGGGGCGGTATCAAAGGCGGCGTACAGGTCAAGCAGAACGTTGGACGTACAGACAAGCAGAACGTTTGACGTACAGACGTACAGACGGACGACAGCCAGAGAGTTTTAAAAGTATACTAGACCAAGTGCAGACCCGTTGGGTCTGGTCCCCGAAAGTGCTTGACACCCCGGGGTGTTGTTCCCGAAAGTGCTTGACACCCCGGGGTGTTGTTCCAGAACGTGCTTGAGACCCTTGTTTGAAAATCGTGGAAAACAAAGATGGCGTCGTTTTCGGAAGAAATCGGAGAAAATCGGCGAAAAAAAGATGGCGTCGTTTTCTGAAAAAATCGGCGAAAAAAAGATGGAGTCGTTTTCGGAGAAAACCGGAGATAATCGGAGAAAATCACATGGGGGTGGGGGTGCAGACCAGTTGGGTGTGGTCCCCGAAAGTGCTTGACACCCCGGGGTGTTGTCCCCGAACGTGATTCAGACCCCGGGGTGAAAATCGGCGAAAAAAAGATGGCGTCGTTTTTGGAAAAAAATCTGAGAAAATCGGCGAAAAAAAGATGGCGTCGTTTTCGGAGACAATCGGCGAAAAAAAGATGGCGTCGTTTTCGGAGACAATCGGAGAAAATCACATGGGGGTGGGGGGGGGATGGATTTTATTAAAAAACGTGTACATAAACAGGACCGAATTTAATCAGGAGTGGCTATTCGTAAAGATAAATGTCATCTCTTTGAAAATGGTAAAAAATATGGGCCTTTCCGCGCGCTGTGTGGGCCAGGGGCGGTATCAAAGGCGGCGTACAGGTCAAGCAGAACGTTGGACGTACAGACAAGCAGAACGTTGGACGTACAGACGTACAGACGGACGACAGCCAGAGAGTTTTAAAAGTATACTAGACCAAGTGCAGACCCGTTGGGTCTGGACACCGAACGTGCGTTTGCGGGGGGGGGGGGGAGGGGCTGTTGCGTCACACTAACCACCCCCTTTCCTCCAATGCACGGAATCCTCCATCCACAAACACACACACTCATCACACCCCTTGATATTACATTAATTTTAAAATTTGATTCTTTTATCCCATCTCCACCCTATCCACTGATGAATAGCCCTCACCTCTCAGGTGCTTCTAGAGGGGGGTAGCAGAGAGACAAAATTTAATGTTAAAAATTTGAAGAGAGATGGAGGAGGGGGGAGATAAAGGTGGGGAGAGAGGAGGGGGAGAGAGGAGAGTGGTGGAGAGAGGAAGGAGACGATGGGGGAGAAAGGTGAAGGGGGTGTTTGGAACGGGCGTGCATGAGTCGAGCCGCGGGCTGTGAAGAGAGAAGGGCAGAGAGAGAGAGAGAGAGAGATGGGAGAGACAGAGAGACTGGTACACAAAAAAAAGCTGGAGAAACACAGCGGGTGCAGCAGCATCTATGGAGCGAATGAAATAGGCAAAGCTTTGGGCCGAAGCCCATCCTCAGTTTTTTTTTAACCTGAAACGTTTCCTATTTCCTTCGATCCATAGATGCTGCTGCACCCGCTGATGTTATACCGCTTTTTTGTGTATCTTTGATTTTCCAGCATCTGCAGTTCCGTGTTAAAGACAGAGAGACTGTTGGTGGGCTGTTTTCCCAACGCGCGTTTGCGGGAGGGGGGGGGGTGCTGCGGCATCACACACACTAACCACCCCGCAAACACACTCGGGTGGAAGGGGGAGAGGAAGACGGGGTGTGGAGAGAAGAGGAGAGGGGGAGGGAGGATAGAGGGCGAGGAGGAAAGGGGAGATATTGGTGAGGTTGAAGAGAGTAGGGTGGGGGAGAGGGATGGGGAGGAGAGTGGTGAGTTAGGAGGAGAGCGTGGAGGGCAGGAAGGGGGGAGAGGGGGGGGGTGTTAGAGGTGGAGAGGGGGGATGAGGGGAAGGGGAGAGGAGTAGGTGGAAGAGAGGGAGAGAGGGAGGGGGAGGGAGAGAGGTGGGGGAGGGAGAGGGGAAGAGTTGGGAGTGAGTGGTTGCGGGGAGTGGTGCAAGAGAGAGTGGAAGGGGGTGGGGGGAGATGGGGGTGAAGAGGGGGTGGAGGGGTAAGAGAGGGTGTGGGAGGGGAGGGAGGGGGAGAGGAGAGAGGGGGAAGAGTGGGGAGGGAGAGTGGAAGTAGGAGGGGTAGGGACAGTCGGGGTGGGGAGAGAAGAGGAGAGGGGGAGGAGGAAAGGGGAGAGATTGGTGAGTGAGAAGAGAGCAGGGTGGGGGAGAGGGAGGGGGAGGAGAGTGGGGAGTGGTAGGAGAGCGGGGAGGGCAGGAAGGGGGGAGAGGATGTTAGAGGTGGACAGAGGGGATGAGGGGAAGGGGAGAGGAGTAGGGGGAAGAGAGGGAGGGGAGGGAGGGGGAGAGGAGAGAGGAGGGGGAGGGAGAGTGGAAGTAAGAGGGGTAGGGACAGTCCATCTGTTCCCCATACCCTATCACCCCCAATCATCTTTCTCTATTCCCACACACGTGGCGACGCCCTTCGACACAGGCTGCGGGGGTGGGGGGGATGGGCTGGGGCTGCTGCCAAGGCATATGTAAATTGGTCCATTCCGATTGGACATCTGTGACCATTGTGCATTGTGACATCACACAACGGAATCTTTACTAACATTCTACGGCTGAGCTGTTTTTTTTAAACATTTTGAAATGTTTGGTTTGGGGGGTGGAGAGGTATTTTATTTTAAAAAGCGTACCTAAACACGACCAAATTTAATCAGGATCGTCTATTCGTAAAGATAAACGTAACCTCTTTAGAAACGGTAAAAAATATCGGCGTTTCCGCGCGCCGCGCGGGCGCGGGGCGGTATCAAAGGCGGGACAGGTCAAGCAGAACGTTGTACGTACAGACGTACAGACGTACAGACGTACAGACGTACAGACGTACAGACGTACAGACGGACGGCAGCCAGAGAGTTTTAAAAGTATATAGATAGATAGATAGATAGATAGATAGATATATTAGTATTTACGATGAGGGTTGATTAATGACTTGTCACTTGGCATCACTTTGCGCACAAATCTTTCCATAACACTGTTTACTATCAAACCGGCAGGGGTGCCGCAGCGGTAGTGATGCTGTACTAAACCGAAAGAGATCCGGATTTGATCCTGACCACTGTAGTTGCCTGTACGGAGTTTGTCCGTTATCCGCGTGACCCGTTGTCCATTATCCCCGTAGGCTTTTATCCGGGTGCTCCGGTTTCCTCGAATACTCCAAAGACGTATCGGTTTGTAGGTTAATTGGTTTCGGTAAAATGGTAAATTATCCCCAGTGTTTCGGATGGTGTTAATGTGCGGGAATCGCTGATCAACGCGGACTCCGTGGGGCCGAGGGGCCTGTTTCCGCGCTGTATCTCCAAATGAAATATATGTGTCTATATACATATTATTGCACGAATGTGGGAGAAGCAGTCTACAAGAAGAGTATCATGAATTGTGGTCTGGGTACGTACATGGAAAATCATAGATGGCCTCACAAGGAAAGAGTGATGGGCATGGAACGGTTGAGGAACGAAATTGTGGACACATTGGCATTGAGAGCTGAAGGCTTCGCTGTTGCATTCAAAGTATGGAGGATTGTAAATTATGTTATGGAAAGATTTGTGGAGAAGTTGCCGCCAAGACAAAAGTGACCAATCAACCCTGATTCTCAGCAATATCGTAGCAGGCACAAACAGCTGAAAGATCCCTTATTTTTCGTAATCAGTTACATTTTAATTGGAAGCCTTCTCCATTTTTCTCAATGTCTGCCCAACTGCGGAGTCCTACCCGAGATACACTCGAATCTGGGAAGCTTCCTTTCGAGCGTTTTCCTTTTGTTTTTATTCTACTCTCTTTGCCTGTGCAGAGCTGCAGCTTCTGTGCTGTGGTAGTGGCTTGGGAGATACATGCCAGACCAATTCGTAACTATGACCAATCAGAAAAGCGAACATTCTCATTTTACCGCCCCGACTACCAGACTCTGCTTCCTTAAAATATAATTAGATTCCCTTGCTTGTAAAACACCATCCGTTACCGTTGGATGCAACTGGTGAAGAGTGAATCTTTAATGTACATTGCAATCTCATTATATCAAGCAGATTTGTAACCTGAGTACTTACATGAGCAATCAGAGATGGGTTTTGAGAAGAATAGTGTGATGAGGGGGAAAATCGGAGACAATCGGAGAAAATCACATGGGGGTGGGGGGGGTGGATTTTATTTAAAAAAACGTGTACATAAACAGGACCGAATTTAATCAGGAGTGGCTATTCGTAAAGATAAATGTCATCTCTTTGGAAATGTTAAAAAATATGGGCCTTTCCGCGCGCTGTGTGGGCCAGGGGCGGTATCAAAGGCGGCGTACGGACGTACAGACGTACAGACGTACAGACGTACAGACGTACGACAGCCAGAGAGTTTTAAAAGTATACTAGACCAAGTGCAGACCCGTTGGGTCTGGTCCCCGAAAGTGCTTGACACCCCGGGGTGTTGTCCCCGAACGTGCTTCAGACCCCGGGGTGAAAATCGGCGAAAAAAAGATGGCGTCGTTTTCGGAGAAAATCGACGAAAAAAAGATGGCGTCGTTTTCGGAGAAAATCGGAGACAATCGGAGAAAATCACATGGGGGTGGGGGGGGATGGATTTTATTAAAAAAACGTGTACATAAACAGGACCGAATTTAATCAGGAGTGGCTATTCGTAAAGATAAATGTCATCTCTTTGGAAATGGTGAAAAATATGGGCCTTTCCGCGCGCCGTGTGGGCCAGGGGCGGTATCAAAGGCGGCGTTGGGACGTACAGACGTACAGACAGACGACAGCCAGAGAGTTTTAAAAGTATATAGATAGATAGATATATTAGTATTTACGATGAGGGTTGATTAATGACTTGTCACTTGGCATCACTTTCCGCACAAATCTTTCCATAACACTGTTTAATATCAAACCGGCAGGGGTGCCGCAGCGGTAGTGATGCTGTACTAAACCGAAAGAGATCCGGATTTGATCCTGACCACTGTAGTTGCCTGTACGGAGTTTGTCCGTTATCCGCGTGACCCGTTGTCCATTATCCCCGTAGGCTTTTATCCGGGTGCTCCGGTTTCCTCGAATACTCCAAAGACGTATCGGTTTGTAGGTTAATTGGTTTCGGTAAAATGGTAAATTATCCCCAGTGTGTCGGATGGTGTTAATGTGCGGTAATCGCTGATCAACGCGGACTCCGGGGGCCGAGGGGCCTGTTTCCGCGCTGTATCTCCAAATGAAATATATGTGTCTATATACATATTATTGCACGAATGTGGGAGAAGCAGTCTACAAGAAGAGTATCAAGAATTGTGGTCTGGGTACGTACATGGAAAATCATAGATGGCCTCACAAGGAAAGAGTGATGGGCATGGAACGGTTGAGGAACGAAATTGTGGACACATTGGCATTGAGAGCTGAAGGCTTCGCTGTTGCATTCAAAGTATGGAGGATTGTAAATTATGTTATGGAAAGATTTGTGGAGAAGTTGCCGCCAAGACAAAAGTCACCAATCAACCCTGATTCTCAGCAATATCGTAGCAGGCACAAACAGCTGAAAGATCCCTTATTTTTCGTAATCAGTTACATTTTAATTGGAAGCCTTCTCCATTTTTCTCAATGTCTGCCCAACTGCGGAGTCCTACCCGAGATACACTCGAATCTGAGAAGCTTCCTTTCGAGCGTTTTCCTTTTGTTTTTATTCTACTCTCTTTGCCTGTGCAGAGCTGCAGCTTCTGTGCTGTGGTAGTGGCTTGGGAGATACATGCCAGACCAATTCGTAACTATGACCAATCAGAAAAGCGAACATTCTCATTTTACCGCCCCGACTACCAGACTCTGCTTCCTTAAAATATAATTAGATTCCCTTGCTTGTAAAACACCATCCGCTACCGTTGGATGCAACTGGTGAAGAGTAAATCTTTAATGTACATTGTAATCTCATTATATCAAGCAGATTTGTAACCTGAGTACTTACATGACCAATCAGAGATGGGTTTTGAGAAGAATAGTGTGATGAGGGGGAAAAGTCGAGGAACGGAATAGTAGAGCTATTGCCATTCAGTTGGAGGCGTGGCGGCTGGATTCAACGGATGGAGGGTTTGTTGGCAAATCAAGTTCAGAAAAGATTGCTGTGGAAGATGGCGCCAAGTCACAAATGGACACTGGTCCCAATGGATATCAATACTGGCACAAACAACTGGAGGAAAGCTAATTTTGACCCCTCAATAATTTTGTTATCAGTTTATATTTCGATAAAAGGTTAGTTCATAATTCTCCATTTTTCGCTGCAGGTAACTAAACAGCCGATACGTCGCCTACCCGACAAGAAATGCTCTCGAGCCGGAGAAGCAATCCTTTGAGCTCCTTGCTCTCCGTGATGCTTACAATGAGAGCGGTAAATGATGCATACGATGCAACTGCACAAAACAGATATGTACTTGTACGCCGAATTTAGTTACTTCGCCTCGGCAGAGCTCCAGCGTCGGCGCTGCATCAATGGATGTGGGACATTAATGCAAATCGATTCAGAATCCCTTGACCACACGGGTGAACTTACTCACTTTACCGCCCTCTACTGGACACTCGCTTGTCACACTCTGCTTCCATTAAAATATAATTAGTAATGCCAACTTGTATGAATAGCGCCCACAACCTTTGGCTGCATCTAGTCCAGAGTTAATAATTGTGATGAAAACCGAAAGCCTCTGTAAGGTGCAATGAGGCATTCCATTCAGTGCGAGAAGCAAAAATAAAATCGAACTCTCATTAACGTAAATGTTGCAGAAATAATTTTATTAAACACATTTGTGCACTGGGCACTTACATACGTAACCATGGAACGTCTCAAAGAAGAGTAGAGTTATGGAGGTTGCAATGTTTAGGACCATAACTCTATGTCTATTTTCATTAGGTGCTGGAGACGTTGCCGCTGCATTTAAATGAAGGTGGAAACAGTTAACAGCGAGGCTCAATTCCGGAATCATTGGAGGTCTGCTCCAGTACAACATAGCACTCGGTTCCACATGGCCGCCCTCCCCACTGGGCACTTTGAACAACGCGCCCGTGTCGCATGTTAAATATATGGCCAAATGTGCATTCCAGTGCAGGGGACGCGTTCAGATTGTATTTCTCAGCTTTTTTTTTTAAAATTGATGCGGAAAGCTTTCATAGAAAACTCCTTCATTATCTAGTTTTTGCACTCACTCACGAAAGGATTAGTATTGTAATGTTATTTTACACCAGGTTTTCTCGATTTTATTAAACTTACAGTTAGGGTGAAGGGGTATTTGAGTACCTGTGGCAGCTGCTCTCTGAACCTCCTCTGGGTCACGGTGTAAATGAGCGTGTTTGTGCAGGTGTTCAACAGTTGTAGCATAATTCCAGTTTGTTCAAAGGTTACAAATGGGTTCATCAACCCCCTGTACATAAATGCGTTCGTAATTCGATAGAAAACGAAATATGCTACAGTTGTGCCCCAGAGCAGCATAAAGCTGCTGGAAATTGCAAGGAGTAAAATTACGGACAGTCTGCGGTTTGCGATCTCGGGGTCCTCACTACTGAGATCACGGAGATTTCTGCGGACACGACTGGCCACTAAAATGCGTCTGACTGTGAGTACGTTCATCAGCATAATCAAACAAAACGGAATGACTGGGATTAGCAGCTGTTGAGTCCAGGAATATGCTATCCACGAGGATAGGCTATAAAAGTGATATCGTATTCGGCAACCCCACGGTATACCCTGCTTATCCCTGAGATAATGAGTGTACGCAAAAGGCCAGGGCGCGTTCTGTAAACAGAAGAACGCAGATAGGGTCACTATAACCACCAGCGCGGTTCTCTCGGTGCAGTATCTGCTTCTCAGATTCTGAGTGGAAATGGCCACAAAGCGATCAAATGTGAAAGCGACCGTGAGCCAAACCGAACAGGCTACGGCCGCGGGAGCGAGGAACATAATGGACCTGCACACAGTATTGTGGAAGAGGAATGTGTCGACCCAGTAAAGGTCGGCAATCCGATGTAATATCACTTCGCAGACGATCACTGAGAGGTCCGCCGTCGCCATGGCCACCAGGTAACAAGTGGTGCATTTTGAGAGACCACAATTTCTGCGGGACAGGATCACAATCGCCAGCAAGTTCACTGGGGGAGTAGAAAAGAGGAAACTGTCGTTACATGGAAGGGAAACGCGATGCTAATTTGGAGGCGGGGTCAATTTTAGGTACGCTTTGTTTATTTGTTCGAAAACAACGGCCCCACATGCAAACCTGGGTGCGTGCTAAGGAGCTGTGCGGATTAGCTAGCAGCAATAAACGCAGGCAGTGTGAGCTCTCTCCGAGCCACCCTTGATGCACCGCAGATTCCATATTGCAGCAACATGCCCGCGTCAGACGCAATCGTCCTGGACCGAAACACTTCCCGGGAACAGCCAGGCAGCAAGCAGTCGAACGTTAGATTCCCATTTCTCCGCTGAAGTACTTGCCTTCAACACTACTCCCATCCAAACCCATTGATAAACTCTCGAGCCTAGCGATCAGTACACCAGCTTGCGAGTGGATACTCGACTTTCTAATGAACATACCTTAATCAGTAAGAATTAGTGATAACACCCCTTCCACAATAATTCTCTACAACGGTGCCACATAAAGATGACTGCTCCGTCCCCGACTGCACCCTCAACACTCACGACCCCGCGACCAAATTCGGCTGTAACTGCTCCCACAAGTTTCCAGATAATAACAATCTCAACGTTAGTGTCAACAGGACGAAGGAGCTAGTTATCGATTTCACGAAAAGCGGTGGATCACCAGTCATCATCAATGGTGCTGAAGTGGAAGTGGTTGAGGACTTCAAGTGTTGACTGCATTTGCACTTCACAATGCCTGGGATACGGAGGCGACATGTGCAAAGACATGTCTCACCCCGCTCATTCCTCCTATTTCCAACTCCCGTCGGGCAGAAGATACAGAAGGTTGAAAGCTCGCACCACCAGACTCCAGAACGGCCTCCTCCCCTCTGTTGTCAGGCTTCTGAGCCGCTTTTCCATATACCAGGGTGTTGCCGATTCACCTCTATCCCCTTACGGACATTGGAGTTTATGCGCTACCAAACTTAAACTATGCTCTACACTCCGATATCTGCTTTTACACTACCTGTTGCTGAGATTGAATTGTTTGTATTGATATATAATATTATTTGATCTGATTGGATTGCTTGCAAACCAAAGCTTTTTGTTGCAGCTCTCAGGGAGACATGACAACAATGCACTTAAACCTGAATCTGAAGAGAATCAACATGTACCACATCCAATGAACGACCAACGATCAAGGAGATTAGCATGTTCTGGTTAATACCGCCGTAACCCGAAGGATGAAGTCTAGCATTCCCGTTTTTCGCACACTATTTTCACTTTACCTTTAACATTGACTTTATCAACACAGCATCCCACATCTCAGTCCCACATACAGCGTTCCCTTGACCTACCGGGTACTCCTATTGCTGCTAGAATTGGATAATAATAATATTCAACTTCCAAGTGCCACTTCCAACTCATTTCTCCTTCAAGCCGTCCCCAGTTACGCAGTTCAAAACTTACAGAAGTCATATTGAGAAGTCAAACCGCGCTATATTTATATTCCTGGAAAAAAGTGAAGGACAGCGTGCATTCACGTCCCCGCGGACATCCGTTGTGTAACGTTGAACAAATAGGTTGCTCCCAGGTGATGTAAAGCGATCAAACTGATTATGCGATCTTTCGCTACTCAGGCACCTGCTGAGTACCAACCGCTCAAGAGAATTGTAAGATTCTATTTTTAAATTTAAACGCGTGACACGAAGATGTAGCAAAATACATGTCATATAGCATTTATCCACATATGCTGCGATATAATACAGTATTTTATTTGTAGCATTTGTTATGCAATTTTCAGACACGGTTCCATTCATTAACATGCACCCATTAATAGTTTGATCCTAGATTCCTCGTGCAGCTCCTTTTCAAAAGAAAACGGAATCATTCTAGTGCAGCGTTCCAAATGATGTAAATCACAGGAACCTTCTAGACGACATCTTATACAATTCAACTACAACAGCAGCATTACTATATTTCGACTGTTGGCACTTCATGATGTAAAGGATAAGCAAATATTATGTAACAATGTTACAAAATTTTGAGATTTAAAAAATAAAGTCTGCAATTTATCGCATCAGATAAAGCATAAAAAGAAGTTTAATTTGACACCTAATTCACTTTCATCTCTTCTGTATTAAAGAAGTTATGGCCATTTCTATACTCGGAAATTAGCATCTTGTTCGCTATTGCTTTTCCATTGACTTAACACAAAAGCTGTGATCGAGGACAGTTAAAAGCCCATAAGTTTCTTAAAAATTAAGATAACTGAAAGAAATTTTCAGTTATTATAGATTGAAGCATTCTGGAACAAATATGAAACAATCTTACTTAGAAGACATGAAAGTAAAGCATATAATTAGTTAGTTACCTAATTGTAGCTAATTACAAAATTCAATTATTAGATCTAAACATCTATCAATTTGTTAAGAATAGATTAACATTTTTAAATAGCCTAAGTGTCCAAATAACATTCACACAATAATTCACAATATAACATAATTTTTAAATCTCATTTTCATGAATTTACAGGCCAAATGGAAGGAATTGAATGTTTAATCCCTGTAAATTAAAGGGCATTTAAATCATCTTGTGAGTGAGGATTTCTGGAACGCGATCTTTTGGAACGTTCATTTGCGGTGAATTTAACCCCGTATTGGCATGAAAAATACTGCCGTTAGTTCGGGGAATAAAATCACCGTTTTGCATGAACAAAATGTGAATTAAAGGCTTCTTAAGAAGCACTTTTATACATTTAAAGAAACCACTTTCGTTTGCCTGTCCCGTGAGTGAAATCCGTCCCCGTAATCGGCGTTGACGCTTCAGGAGCTGCTTTTAAATTTACTCCAGCGCTGACATTGACGATTTAATAAAAATAAAAAATTCAGAAAACGCCCCTAGGAATGATTTTTCAGCACACGCTTGTACTCCAACGAAATATAATTCAGGACAAGGGAGGAGAAACCGCGTTTTAACCCCGCCCCCCTTAAAGGCGCCAAAATCGCGCACATGGCCAGTGACAGAATTACAGCGCGACTGAAGGTAAGTTTTGTAACATACCTATATTATGTGTAACGTGACAACTGACCAGTAATAAATATCGGCAAAAAATATTCTTGACCAACAGGATATCTTTAAATAAATGTGTTAATTCAAATAACAGAGAGGTGAACAGCGTTTGATGTTATTCCGGATATTAGGGCGAATTCATCTCAATGCATTGATCCGTTGGAAATATCAAGAATGTTGATGTGCAAGATGATAGAACTAATTGAATGGGTTAAGGAGACTCTGACCGGCGGTATATGTTTGGGGTATAGATCATTCTGAAGAAAGTCTTGACCTAAGAAAGAAGTGATATGTTTGCTGCACTCAAACCAAGCAATTCACAGAAAAAAAACTTCACAGAGCAGTACAGCACAGGAACAGGGATATTATTTTTCTTAATAATTCATTAAAGATCCATTTAAACTATGGAGTAAGCAACTCTATTCACAAGAATGGTACTAATATTGGACGGTGTGAATTGTGAGATGGACTGGATAATGCAGAGGTTTCTCTCTGCAGCGAGCAAGACCCCGAGGAGTTATGGAGGATTAAAATAAGTCAAGGTGATGATCAGTGGAGGTATTTTATTTTGTTCCTCGGATATAGGTCTCTAAAAGAGGGTAGGAGTCTAAAATGAGACGGTAAATATTTAAAGGGGACGCAGCGCCAACTCTCCCTCACGGGAGGGGCAGGAATATTCTACCAAATCTCACTGTAAGTGGTAGTTGCATGTTATACAGCACAAAAACAGTGCATTTTCTACATCTTGTTCATGAGCAATCGGATTGCAAGCAATGCGAGTCAATTTGTATGGGGCTGGTAGGATATTGTTTCCCTCAGCCATCTTAAGGTGTGGGCTTATCTCACATCAGGAGTCGCACGCAGTTGGGTATAAGTGGAGTTCAACCATCTGGTCTGAGACGTTGGCGAGACCGCACGTGCAATGTTGTTCAGGTCGCAATATGTTACCAATGATACCATTAATCTGGGGAGTTGCAGAGTATTAATGACAACATTTTTGCCAGGACTGGAGATATCCAATTCCGAGAGAGACTGTGTAGATCAGGATATTTTATTTCTCTGGACCGAACGATGTTGTGATTTGACATTTCAATTTTTGAACGTTTTCACGAGAGACAATATAACCAAGACAGTCGTCGAAATGCCGAATTTTCTTCCAAATGACGAGGAAGAGAGATTTATCCTTACCGACATCCACTACAAACCTACCGACTCTCATGGCTATCTGGACTACACTTCTTCCCACCCTGCTTCCTGTAAGGACTCCATCCCCTACTCCCAATTCCTCCGTCTACGCCGCATCTGCTCCCAGGATGAGGCGTTCCACACCAGGGCATCTGAAATGTCCTCATTCTTCAGGGAACGGGGGTTCCCCTCCTCCACCATAGATGAGGCTCGCACCAGGGTCTCTGCCATACCCCGCAACACTGCTCTCTCTCCCCATCCCCCCACTCACAACAAAGGCAGAGTCCCCCTAGTCCTCACCTTTCACCCCACCAGCCGTCACATACAACAAGTGATCCTCCGTCAGTTTCGCCACCTCCAACGTGACCCCACCACTCGCCACATCTTCCCATCTCCCCCTATGTCTGCCTTCCGCAAAGACCGCTCCCTCCGTAACTCCCTTGTGAATTCTTCCTTTCCCGCCCATACCACCCCCTCCCCTGGTACTTTCCCTTGCAACCGCAAGAGATGCAACACTTGTCCCTTCACCTCCCCCCTCCACTCCATTCAAGGACCCAAGCAGTCGTTCCAGGTGCGACAGAGGTTCACCTGCATCTCCTCCAACCTCATCTATTGCATTCGCTGCTCTAGATGCCAGCTGATCTACATCGGTGAGACCAAGCGGAGGCTTGGCGATCGTTTCGCGGAACACCTCCGGTCGGTCCGCAATAACCAACCTGAACTCCCGGTGGCTCAGCACTTCAACTCCCCCTCCCATTCCGTATCTGACCTCTCTGTCCTGGGTCTCCTCCATGGCCACAGCGAGCAACACCGTAAATTGGAGGAAATGCACCTCATATTCCGCTTGGGCACTCTACCACCTGGTGGCCTGAACATTGAATTCTCCCAATTCTGCTAGCCCTTGCTGTCCCCTCCCCTTCATCAGCCATCTGGCTGTCTCCTCCCCCCCCCCAGCCCTCGGGCTCCTCCTCCGCCTTTTTCCTTTTTTCCTTTCTTCTCCCCACCCCCTATCAGTCTGAAGAAGAGTTTCGGCCCGAAACGTTACCTATTTCCTTCGCTCCATAGATGCTGCTGCACCCGCTGAGTTTCTCCAGCATTTTTGTGTACCTGAGATTTAGTAGAGTTGGAGACTCGGATGCTAAGTCCAGAAATTTGCACCTTGCCCCGGCGGAAGGTGATGTGTTGTTTTCCATTTTGGCATAGAGATCTGGTGTCATACAGCGTGAAACAAGTCCTCCGGCCCAACCTGCCCACGCTGAGGAACCTACCCCGTCTGCACACACGCACTTTCCTACGATTGGCTCATATTCCTCTAAACATATCTTATCCATGTACGTGTCGCAATATTTCTTAAACTTTGCGATTAACTGCCTCCTCCGGCAACATGATCCATACACAGGTAGTGTATGAATGATGGGACTTTGTATGAGGATCTGGATAGGTTGGAGAGAGTGCGCAGAACAGTGGCAGATGGAATATGCAGTAGCAAAGTGTGGAACTACGCATTTTGGTAGTAGGAAGATAGGCGTAGACAATTTCCAAAATGGGGAAGGAATCTTGAAATCGTAGGTGCAAAGGGACTTGAGAGTGCTGGTGCACGATTACCAGAATAGTTAATTTGCAAATCGAATTAGTAGTAAGGAAGGCAACATGGCTAGAATACAAAAATACAGATATATAATACTAAGGCGCTATAAGGCGCTGGTCAGGCCGCTTTTGGAGAATTGTGAGCAATTGTGGGTACCATATCTAAAGAAGGATGTGGTAGCTCGGAGAGGGTCCCGAGGACGTTTACAACAACGACCCCAGGAATAAGTCGGTTAACATATGATGAGCGTTTGACTTGACGGCACTGAGCCTATACTCGCTGGAGATTGGAAGCATCATGGGGACCTCATTGAAACTTACCGCATAGTGAAAGGCTCGCATAGATTGGACGCGGAGATTCCACTTGTTGGAGAGTCTACGGCCATAGGCCACGGCCTCAGAATGAAATGGCGTTCTTTTGGAAAGAAGGAGGACGAATTTATTTAGTTAAAGGGTGGTGAATCTGTGGAGTTCTTTGACACAGAAGGCTGTGGATGACGTCAATTTATATATTTAAAGCAGAGATGGATGGATTTTTGATTAGTACGAGTGTCAGGGGTTATGTGGAGAAAGCAGGAGAATGGGGTTAAGAGGGAGAGACAGATCAGCCATGATTGAATGGCGGAGTAGACTTGATAGGCCTAAGGGGCCGGCAAGAGAGAAATTGTGGGACATCTGTAAACTAATCTAATTTGGCTTCTTCATTAGAGGGGATTCCACGTTGTTAACAACGAATATAATAGATTAGATTGGAGGAAATGATGTTGAATCGCCATTTTGCTTGTAACGTTCATTGATGTCCTGAATTGTGGGAGTGCAGCAAGCCACGCATTGCATCTCTTATAGATAATGCAAACTGAAGATGGTGGTCTATAAGGGCATTTCCTGCAAGCGAATGTGTTGCCTGTTGGGGAGACTAGCGCTGATAACTTACTCTCGAATTTTTCCCCAATAACATCATCTCAAGTGAATTCCACTAGCATTCAGACTCGTGGAAGTTGTCAGCGACATTGTCGGAACGACATCATCCCTGATACTCAAGTCTTCCGTCGCGGGCGTTGGTCAATGTAGTGTACCATCAAGTTTTATGAATTGCAAAAGAGCGTTTCGCTGACCGGAAATCGAACACGGGCCGCGGCGGTGAGAGAGTTGAATCATAACGACTACACCAACTGTCTTGTGGAAGCTGCTCCAACAAAGGCATAACAATGCTGCCACACAGTGATTCATTTTGGGGGTCCGCTTCCACTAGCTAATCTCATCGATTCTACGGCAATTTCGCTTTGAAGCCACAGCAGTGCGGAGCGCAGGGATAACGGCAGTATGGTACGGTGGTCAGTATATCTGTAAATCGGGGCAGCGCCGGCCAGAGTCAAATTGAATGGCGGAAGTTGGCCATTCAACCCATCGAGATTACGGCTGGTCTATTTTCTCTTTCAACCCAACATTCATGCCTTCTCACTGTAACATACGTGCATAGAAACATATAAAATAGGTGGAGCAGTAGGCCTTTCGGTCCTTCGAGCCAGCACCGCCATTTAATATGATCATGGCTGATCATTCTAAATAAGTAACCTGTTCCTGCTTTCTCCCCAAATTCTTTGGTTCCCCTAACGCTGAGAGCTATATCTAATTATTTCTTGAAAACATGCAGTGAATTGGTATACACTGCATTCTGTGGCAGAGAATGCCGCAGATTCACAACTCACTGGGTGAAACGGCTTTTCCTCATATCAGTCCTCAATGGCCTACCCCTTACTCTTAAACTGTGACCCCCTGGTTCTGGACTCTCCTAACATCGAGAACATATTTTCTAGAACTAGCCTGCCCATTTATATGTTTCTTTAAGATTTCCTCTCATCCATCTAAATTCCAGTGACTATTAGCCCAGTCGATCTATTCTTCATCATCTGTCAGTCCCGCTATCCCGGGAATTACATCCCGGTGAAACTGCGATGCACTCACTCAATAGCAAGAATATCCTTCCTCAAATTAGGAGACCAAAACTGCAAGCAATACTCCAGGTGCCGTCTCAGCAGGGCCCTGCACAACTGCAGTAGGTCCTCCTTGCTCCAATACACAAATCATTTCGCTATGGCCAACATGCCATTTGCTTTCGTCACTGCTTGCTTTAAGATTAATGCTTACTTTTAGTGACTCGTGTCCCCAAGGTCTCGCTGCGCCGCCCCTGTTCCTAATCTGACACCATTCAAATAATTATCTGCCTTCTAATTCTTGCCACCAAAGTGGATAACCTCACATGTATCCATGTTATGCTGCACTTGTCATGCACCTGCCCACTCACCCAACCTATCCAAATCAGCCTGCAGCCTCATAGCATCCTCCTCGCAGCACACACTGCCACTCGGCTGATCCGAAAACCATGGCGCCCTTACTAGTCAAGCAACTTACAATCTCCACTTTAAAAACAACCAACGATTTGTCCCCCACGGGCGTCTGAGGCGATGAATTCCACAGATTCGCCATCATATCGTTAAATATATTCCTCCTCATCTCTGTTTTAAAGGTACGTCTTTTAATTCTGAGGCTATGCCCCCTGCTGCTCTACTCTCCTGCTTTTGGAACCTTTAGGCCTTTGGGTATTCGCTAAGTTTGGATGGAAAAAATCCCTTTCATCCTTCCAAACTCCAGCGATTACAGGCCCAGAGCTCCTCAAACGTTCATCCTTTCATCCACGGAATCATTCTGGTGAACATCCTCTGGACCCTCTCCAACGCCAGCACATCATTCCTCCGATGTGGGGCACAAAACCGCTCACCATATTCGAGGAGAACCCTGACCAGCGCCTTATAAAGCCTCAGCGTGATTTATATTAGTCCTCTCAAAATCAATGCAATATTGCATTTGCCTTCCTTAATATCGACACAGACTGCAAAATATCTGTTTGGAAATCCCGTACCAGCACTCCTCGGTACGTTTTCACAATCGGTTTCTCAATACTCTCCCCGTTTGCAAAGTAGACCTCGACTTTATTACTTCTACCACGATGCATTACTTCTACCGCAGCACTTTGGTTCCAGGTCTTCCAGTCGTCACTTATTTGCCCCCTCTCCCAAACCGTGAATGTCACTCTACAGGCTCCCTGCTTCATGGACATTGCCCGACAATCCACTCACCTTCGTATCATCCGCAAACATCATCCCATGCATACACGAACTGCAGCTGCTATTTGCCGCTCAGCAATCGTCCGGTAAGTGGTTTCGTTATTATGGGATATGTCAGCATTACTTTCAATGGATCGTGCTCCCCGGACTACGAGGGAATTGCTCTGCCTTTTCCCGTGTCACATGACGTCCATTGATCTCACCCCAACGAGATAGGGGGTGATGCGTGTTGGGTGGGGGGTTGTTCAAATGGCATTCCCTCAAGCTTGGAGCTGGTCGTCGGGATTTTCAACTCAATGTGTTAATATGGCAATCCTGATTATCTTTCGTCCACGGTACATGGAGATGGAACGGAGCGAAGGAACGGGACGTAATAGATCTTGCAGGTTATCTAAAAGGGACATCACGATGGCACGTTGAAAATCCAGACGCTCTCTCAGAGTGGGACATTTGTTATATTGATTGTATTTGGAAGGGTGATTATAGGGTGATGGGTTGCATATATGACTAAGCGATACTGTATAGTATATGAGGGTTTTTTTCTTTTTACTTTTTTTCTCTCTTTTTTTGTATGGCTTTGTAAATAAATGTAAATAATTTGGTGTACATATAGCTGCTGGTGTACATATGGTGTACATATAGCTGCTAAATATGTATAATATTTAGAAGAGAATATAATAGTATAGAAGAGAGATCGAGCAACTGTCCATATGGTGCCAGCACAACAACCTGGCCCTCAACACCAGCAAAACCAAGGAACTGATTGTGGACTTTGGAAGGAGTAGGATGGGGACCCACAGTCCCGTTTATATCAACGGGTCGATGGTTAAAAGGGTCAAGAGCTTCAAATTCCTGGGCGTGCACATCTCTGAAGATCTTTCCTGGTCCGAGAACAATGATGCCATTATTAAGAAAGCACATCAGCGCCTCTACTTCCTGAGAAGATTACGGAGAGTCGGTTTATCAAGGAGGACTCTCTCTAACTTCTACAGGTGCACAGTAGAGAGCATGCTGACCGGTTGCATCGTGGCTTGGTTCGGCAACTTGAGTGCCCTGGAGAGGAAAATACTACAAAAAGTAGTAAACACTGCCCAATCCATCATGGGCTCTGACCTCCCTTCCATCGAGGGGATCTACCACAGTCGCTGCCTCAAAAAGGCTGGCAGCATCATCAAGGACCCACACCATCCTGGCCACACACTCATCTCCCTACTACCTTCAGGAAGAAGGTACAGGAGCCTGAAGACTGCAACGACCAGGTTCAGGAACAGCTACTTCCCCACAGCCATCAGGCTATTAAACCTGGCTCGGACATTACACTGAACTTTACTAGCCAATACTGTTATTTGCACTTTATCAGTATATTGACCATTGTGTATATATTTATAGAATGCCTTGTAGTAAATGCCTACTATGTTCTGTTGTGCTCAAGCAAAGCAAGAATTTCATTGTGGGAGCCGCCATCTTGGAGGAACGGCTGCTAAACAGCAGCCGTCCGTCAAATTCACTGTTTCTTTAGTTTTAGTGTTTTTTATTTCTTTGTTTGTTTTTTGTTTTTTTAACTTTTAATGTGGGGGGATAAGGGGGAAACTATTTCTAGGTCCCTACCTGGTCGGTGAGGCAGCTTTTTCTCCAGGCTGCCTCGTCGACCCGTCCTCCTGGCCTACCAGCGGGCATGGAGCGCCGTTTCCTGACGGGGACCGCCCAGCACCTTCAGCTTCGGTGGCGGCACAGCGCTGGAGCGCTATCGCGGAGCGTAGCGGGCGATGCCTTGCCTGGGTCGCCGCGCTGGATCGACGCGCTGGAGCTCCGGTGAGCTGGACCGCCGACTTCAACACCTCCGGGCTGCGGGACTGCGGAGCGACCAGCTGCGGGCGGCGGCGCCGACTCCAACATCGGGAGCCTCGTGGCTCCAAATCAGCGCGGCCCTGTCGGCTTCAGGTGCCACGGACTCCGCTGGGAAACCGGCCGTTCCACCCGCTCCGAGGACTCTCCAGACGGCCAGGAACATCGGGCCTCCGTAGAGGCAACTGTGGAGGCCTCATTGGGCCTGACTCTGGGGAGAACTGGGTTGGGGACTGGACATTGTGCCTTCCCCCACAGTGGTGGTCATTGTGGGGGGATGATTTTGTGTGCTGTGCCTGTGCCTGTGCCTGTCAGTCCGTGTACAAGATGGCGGTCAGAGGGGAGAGTGGACGCTGCTCTCTCCTCAAATTGTGTTTCTTATTTTCTTTTGGTGCTTTTGAAATTGAATTCTGTCCTTGATTTGTGTACTGTGGTGTTTTTTTATTTAATTTATTCCGATTATGTGTTTTTTTTGTTTTGTTGTGATTCTATGCATTGTAAGGTGTCCTTGGGTTTTAGAAAGGCGCCAGTAAATAAAATGATTATTATTATTATTATTATTGTCCTACCAGGGACACATGACAATAAACTCACTTGACTTGATATAATTATAAGCAGTTGAATAAGGGATGGGAATTAATAAGCTTTGGCTTCTTCCTCCTCCTTTTCAGACACATACGATTTCATTGATTTATAAATATTGTTTATGCCACTTTATAAATATTTTTGTTTAGTTTCACACTTGCTTTTTATTCTTTTATTCTGTTGGAAATAAAGATTTAAATAAATAAATAAAGTTGTTATTAGAGTTTCAGCGCAGCGACAGAAGGTAACGGGGTTGGTTCATTTCCGTTTCACATAAATATTTATTCGTTGAGCGACATGTGAAATTGAAATAACTAATCAATTTATTAAAACTGAAACATAAAAACTAGGAGCAAGAGGAGGCCATTTGACCCTTCGAGCCTGCACCGCCATTCCTTGTGATCGTGGCTGATCACCCACAATCAGTAACCCGTGCCTCCTCCTCACCAAAAACCTTGATTCCGCTGCCCCCCAGAGCTCTATCTATTTCTCTTTTAAGTTCATTCAGTGAAATGCAACACCTCACATTCATCTGTACTACATTCCTTCAAAATTTCCTCAGCACAACTGGCCAAACGATCAATATCATACTGCAATTTTTCCACAAATATTTCACTGTCTGCACAACCACCCACTACTGTGTCATCAGAAAACTTGCCAATGTTGCCATGTATGTTCTCATACATATCATTTATATCGATAACGAACAATAACGGGCAAAGCACCGAACCCTGCGGTACACCACTAGTCACATGCCTAGAGTCCGAGAAGCAACCTTCCACCATCACCCGCTGCTTCATTCCTTCAAACCAACGTTCTATCCATTCAGATTTCGCTCCTTGGATCCCATGCGGTATAATATTCCAGAGCAGCCTCCCAAACGGAACCTTGTCGAGTTATTTTCTGAAGTCCATTTTCTACAACATTTATGACGTTTTCATCATTCTTGGTCGTGCCTTCAAAAAACTCAATCAGATTTGTGAGACACGACCTCCCACGTACAAAACCCTGCTGGCTATCCCTAATCAGACCTTGCCCATCGAAATTAATGTATATCCCAAACCTCAGAATACTCTCTAGTAACGTTCCAACTGCAGATGTTCAGCTCCACAGTCGAAAAATATAAATATTCGGATTTGACCTCTTAAAGACGTTTAAATATTTAATGAATATGAAGAACGTGTCGATTTAGCTGAAAACAGACATCACAGCCTCTTGCTTAATGCTGAGAGGTGGGCCTCCCAAGTGCACAATCGCGTAACTCTAGCACTTCGTATATATCGCAAGGACAACTGACATCAAACCCATATATTGTCGAAAGCTTATTTTTAAGCAGACTATTCAACGAATATTTGAAAGAGCTGTCGTGCGTTATTAATCCGCTCGTATCCTAATGTATATCTGAAATCGGACTATCCATGATCAGTCTTTGCTGGCGTTACATTGCACTAAACCGAATTCTCTTATCATGTATCTGTACACTGTAAATAGCTCGATCGTAATCACGTATTGCCTTTCTGCTGACTGGTCAGCACGCAACAAAATCGTTTCATTGTACCTGCTAGCAGGTGACTAAAAACGAAACTAAAAACGAAATGAAAAAAAGTGCATTGACAAAATGTATATTAATTCCGAGAAGCACTCGAACCCATAGAACACCCCATGCACTGCCTCTCCACCCACCCCCACCCCCCCCCCCCACCCCCGCTGGTTTGAATGATGTTCATGATGAAACCGCGCAGAACTGATACTCATTTTTAGCAATGATGCTGATGACGCCCACGTTATTCACCCTTCGCATCGGCTTCACTGTCGCAGAGTGAGTGGGTGATTAATGCCAGAAAGATCCCAGAATTATGACATTCCACGCAGACATATTTAATGCGCACACCACTTCCTGCGATATCCTTGTCTGGTAGACTCTCCATACATTTAAATATATATAGCTACAGTAGTTACGCTTCTTTGCATGAACACCGCAAATTTCGTTTAAAATGCCTCTGCTGCAAAGTTAATTCGTTTGCTAGGCTGTGGGCCAAGGAGCTTTTTCGTTCATTTTCGTGACCCCTCACGGAACTACCTTAATGTTTTAACATATTGTGTAAAAATATTATGTAAATCATACCTGAAACTCGTCAAATATGGGAAAAACCTCCAGTTTTCCGAGTAGTAATTTACCAATCAATGCACGTTTGACATTGAGGTCGGACGCAAATTGACAAAACCCGCGCTTTGTTTTATGGTCGCTTCTCAGCGAGGATCCTGGGATCATGGCTGCCTCCTAACAATAGCAAGGTTTCCAAGGAATAAAGATAATGCTAACCTTGCTGATCATTTTGTTTTTTAATTGATTGATGTTTATAAAGTTATGATGTGTACTGTTAAATAAAATTGATAAATAACAAATGTAGAGCTAGGGTTAGGATAACGATTAGGGTCAGTCAGTCGGCCAGTCAGTCGATCAGTCAGTCGTTCAGTCAGTCGCTTATTCAGTCAGTTAGTCAGTCGGTCAGTCGGTCGGTCGGTCGGTCAGTCGGTCAGTCAGTCCGTCGGTCGGTCAGTCAGTCCGTCGGTCAGTCGGTCGGTCAGTCAGTCAGTCAGTCAGTCAGTCGATCATTCTGTCGATCATCTGTCGGTAGGCCGATGAATGCTGTGGAGGATCGATCGGGCGTTCGGACCGTCGGGCCGCCGGACCGCCAGTGGTTGCTCCGAGTGGACGGGCGGCCGGTGGGTGGTTCCAGTGGTCGGTCCGGCTGGCGGTAGGTCGGTATTGCAGCGAGCTAGCGGGCGGACTGACGGAGCCGGCGCTATCCGGGCGGGGTGCAGGGCAGTGCTGCTCCCCACCATCATCACCATGATGATCCAAAAGGACATGCTGGCCGAGGTGGACGCGCTGCGGGGCCACAAGTACGGAGCCCACAGCCGGTCCCAAAGCGGCTCCAGCTCCAGTCGTGGGCAGCTCTGAAAGGGGTGCGAGTTAGTGTTAGGGTTAAGCCCCTGTCCCACTTCGGAAACCTGAACGAAATCCTCTGGTGAGCTTGCGCCCACCCAAGGTTTCCGTGAGATTCCCGGAGGTTTTGGTCACTCTCCCTAATGGTCGAATGTGGTTTCCGCGTAGTCGAGACCTCTTCTATGTTCCTGAGAATATTTCAACAAAATCAAAACGGGACTCGACTACAAATAGGTTGCCGTTTGGTCGAAGCCAGTGGAGTCGGGTTGCTGTTTACTTACAGGCAGTCGAAGGCAATCTCCTTCGCTGACCTGCCATTTTGATTGGCTCATTGAAGTTTTCAGCAAAGATCCTATAGGATCTTTGGTTTTCAGGACCTAGAAGATCCGCCGGAAGGTAAAATGCCCGCTAACTTTATTAAACTTCTTAAAACTGTCTCTACTACTTCTCTCCCCATTCTCTCCCCGTCTACCCCTTCTCTCACCCTTCTCTCCCCCCCTTCTCTCCGCTTCTCTCCCCTTCTCCCCCTTCTCTCCCTCTTCTCTCTCCCCTTTTCTGTCCTTCTCTCCCCTTCTCTCCCTCGCCCCCGCGCTCTATAAATGACCTACCGTGCTCTGTGGCAGCCGTTTACCTTCCTCTTCAGCGCGCAGACAGCGCTCCTCCGCTGTCCCTGGCCCCCACCTTCGCGATGTGTTTGTGTGTATGTGTGTGTGTGCGGTCGGTTGCAATGATCCTGTGGGACCTTTGATCAGTAGATGCAGCTCCGCTTCGATCGAGGCTTTCCAGGCGAGTGACCAAAGCCTCTGGCGACTCATGGAAACCTTGGGTGAGGCGCAAGGTCACCAGAGGTTTCCGTTCAGGTTTCCTAAATGGGACAGGGGCATTAGGCATTTTCCTGTCAGTGGAAGATGCCTTAACCTTCCCCCAGCCTGGCACTGACCCAGTCCCACTATTGTCGTGATCCCCACTCTGCACACTGGCAGTCAGCGGGGTTCAGTGAACGGGGGAACCCACAGAAACTGCCCTCACCCATTAATTAGGCTCGTTCAGGATAGGATCTCTGCGGCAGTCTCATTCAAAATACCCACTCACAATTATATTCATGAGTGGATATTATACATAATTATATATGATAACAGTCATATCCACACGTCATATATGTGTATATATATGTGGTATAATAATATCTGGTTTAAATAGACCGCAGTACGGAATTAGCCCCCCCCCCCCTCCCCCCATCGTGCAATATGGACATTGCACACTAGATGGCGCTTACCTTTTCAATCTCATTTTCTAATTAGTTTAATTAATTAATTAATGTGCAACTTTTGGCATTGACGAGTTATGACTTCCTTCTCAATTATATTTTATCTAAATATGTGCAAAATTTCATGTAGTTCCGAGACATGGGTCACGAAAGCTAAATTCTAGACACGTTTTCGTTGCTCGGCCCACAACCAATGCTGAAAACGGAAAGCACCCATGAGAAAATAAGGACATATCATTTCATAACCATTGTATCAAGCAGATTTGTGTCCTGCGTACTTACATGAACATTCAGAGATGGTTTTAAAGAAGAAAAGTCTGTTGAAGTGAAACCGTCGAGGACCGGAATAGTGGAACTATTGGCATTGAGAGGTGAAGGCGTGGCGGCTGAATTCAACGGATGGAGGGTTTGTTGGTAAACCAAGTTATGAAAATATTTCTGAGGAAGGTGGCGCCTCATCACAAATGGACACTGATTGCCATGAATATCAAAATTGGCACAAGCAGCAGAAGGAACACACATTTAGTCCCGAAATTACTTTCGTTATTAGTTTACATTTTTATAGAAAGCTTACTTCATCGTTCTCCATTTTATCTCAGTGGGTAACTGAACAACCAATAAGTCGTCTACTGGGGAAGCCGACAGGCGATGGCCTCGATCCTGAGAAGAAAGCTTTTGAGCTTCTTCCTCTTTGTGATGCTTACGATGAAAACGGAGAAAGATGCTTGCGACGCAATCGCTCAGAACTGATATGGGTTTTAAACAATGATTCTGGTACGCCCACTTTAGTTACTCCGCCCTACGCCTCGGCACATCTGCAGCGTCTGCGCTGCTACAATGGAGGTGGGACATTAATGCAAAGCGATTATGGATCTCTGGCAAACCACACAGGCGAACTTCAAAGTCAAAGTCAAAGTCAAAGTCAAAGTATCCTTTCTTGTCATTCAGACCTTTCGGTCTGAACGAAATTTCGTGCCTGCAGTCATACATATAATAAAAAGAACAAAACACACGATAAACACAAATTTTACATCCACCACAGTGAGTTCACCAGACACCTCCTCACTGTGATGGAAGGCAAAAGTCTTATAATTTTTGTCTCTTCCCTCCTTGGTCTCCATCTGCGCTGAGGCGATCCGGACCTTCGATGTTGTGACCCCACCGGGTGATGGTAAGTAAGTCCCGCGGCTCAACCGTGCTCCGCGAACGGGCAGGTTCAAACTCCGCGGCCCGGGGTGGTCGAAGCTGCCGAAGCTGCCGCTCTCCAGTCCAGCTGACGAAGCTGTTGTTACATAGGTACATAGAAAATAGATGCAGGAGTAGGCCATTCGGCCCTTCGAGCCTGCACCGCCATTCAAAATGATCATGGCTGATCATCCAACTTAGTATCCCGTACCTGCCTTCTCTCCATACCCCCTGATCCCTTTAGCCACAAGGGCCACATATAACTCCCTCTTAAATATAGCCAATGAACTGGCCTCAACTACCCTCTGTTGCGGGAGCTCCGGAAAAAACAGGTCACCAACTTGTGACCTGCGAGCTCCCGACGATGTCGTCCACTGGGCCCGCGGCCGAGCCTCCGAAATCGGGTCCGCCGCCGGAACGCAGCCACAGCCACAGCTCCAAGTCGGGCCGCTGCCGGAACGCCGGAACGCCGCCACAGCCACAGCTCCAAGCCGGGTCCGCCGCCAGAACGCCGCCACAGCCCGAGGCCGCCAGCTCCGCCATTAGGCCTCAGCGCAGATGGAGACGGAGACGGGAGACACGACAAGAAAAAGTGGCGTCCCCCCGAAGGAAGAGACTAAAAGCAGGTTTCTCACCCCCCCCCACACACATACTCAGCATAATAAACTAAATGTAACAAACTTTAACTAAAACAGACAAAAGAAAACCAAAAAAAAAGAAAAAACAGACGGACTGCAGGCGAGCCGAAGCTGCCAGGCAGTGCCGCCACTTCCGGAATTTACTTTACCGCCCTGTATGTATATCACCCACTACCTTTGGCTGCATCCGCTGCAGAGTTAGTAATTTTAATGAAAACAGAAAGCCTCTGTTAGTAGCAATGAGGCATTACATTCAATGCGAGAAGCAAAAATAAAATGGAAGTAAATGTTGCAGCAATAATTTTATTTGCCTTTGTGTCATGGGCATTTACATACGTAAACATTTGTGTCATGGGCATTTACATACGTAAACACGGAACGTCTCAAAGAAAGTTAAAGGAATGGAGGATAAAATGTTCAGCACCATGCCGCTCTGTCTGATGTCATCGCGTGCTCGAGGCGTTGCCGCTGGACTCAAAGATAGGTGGAAACAGTTAACGGTGAGGCTCAATTCCGGAGACATTGAATGCCTGTTCCAGTGTAACATTGCGCACGGTTCTCCATGCCCGCTCTCCCCATTGAGCAATTGAACAATGTGCCAGTCTCCTATGTTAAATAGATGGCCAAATATGCATTCCAGTGCAGGAGACACGTTCAGATATTGCTTGCATTTCGAAAGTATTTGTTAAACAATTGATGCGGATAGATTACAGAGAAAACTTATCATTACCTAGGTTTTGCACACACCCACGAAGGGATTTGTGATGGTATGTTATTTTACACCGTGTTTTCTCCATTTTATTAAACTTACAGTTAGGGTGAAGGGGTATTTGAATGCCTGGAGCAGCTGCTCTCTGAACCTCCTCTGGGTTGTGGTGTAAATTAGCGTGTTTGTGCAGGTGTTCAACAGCTGCAGGACAACCCCAGTCCGATCAAATATTGCAAATGGATTCATCAATCCCCTGTACCAATATCCGCTCGTACTTCGATAGAAAACGAAATGTGCTACTGTTGTGCCCCAGAGCAGCATAAAGCTGCTGGATATCGCAAGGAGTAAAATAACGGAGCGTCTGCGGTTTCCGATCTCGGCGTCCCCACCATCCAGATCGCGGAGCTTCCTGCGGATCCGACTAGCCACTAAAATGCGTCTGATCGTGAGCGCATTAAACAACACAATCAAACCGAACGGAATCACAGGTGTTAACAACTGTTCAGTCCAAGAAAATGCAACCCATGTGGGCAAAGTATAAAAGTGTGTCCCTATTCGGCATCCCCACTCTATACCCTCATTATCCATGTGAAAATAACCATACGTGAAAGGCCACGGAGCATTTTGTAAACTGAAGAACGCACTTAGGGTCACGATAACTACCATCGCGGTTTTCTTGGTGCAGTAATTGTTTTTTAGATTTTGCGTGGAAATGGCCACAAAGCGATCAAAGGTGAAAGCGACCGTGAACCAAACGGAACAGTCTACGGCCGCAGAAGCGAGATAGGAAATGAACCTGCACACAGTACTGTGGAGCAAGAATGTGTCCCACCAATACAGATCGGCTATCCGATGTAATATGACATCCCAGACAATCACCGCGAGGTCCGCCGTCGCCATGGCTATCAGGTAACGAGCAATGCATTCGGAAAGACCGCACCTTCCCCGGTACAGAATAGCAATCGCCGCCAGGTTCACTGGGAAAGAAGGCAAGAAGAACATGTGATTAAATGGACGGTGAAGTTTGGTGATGCGCGAGTAGTGGGTGCATTTATTTTGTTGGTCGCTTTACGTCAACAGCGAAGAGGATTCCGTTGGCAGAGATTTCCTTGTAAATGCTGTGCTCATGTGCAATTTTTCCCCTGGATAGTAAATTAATCACCCTTGAAATGACCTTGAAAGGAATCGATATGCGGATAAAATCGCAGCCAACGGTGATCGGGATTACCCATCCAAGCAGGATTAGATTCCCAGTTCTACAACTAATCGAGAGGGCCGCGCTCATTCTGGAGCGTTTTTCAGTTAATCACAGTTAGTTAAATTAGGTAAAATTTTAAATAAAAATAGACTTTTAAACCCATTTGATACCAGAAGGAACAATAAAACACATTTGATTGCAGGAAATGTGGAATAATAATAGATAAATATGTATTTTAGTTTAGTTTAAAGATACAACACGGAAACAAGCACTTCGGCCCACAATCCGCGCCGCCCAGCGACGCTCACACATTAACACTATACTACACTATAACACTTAACACTATATTACACACACTCGGGACAATTTACAATTTTACCAAGCCAATTAACCTACAAACCTGTACGTCTTTGGAGTGTGGGAGATTACGGGGGAACCTGAAGAAAACCCACTCGGAAACGTACAAATCTCGGTATATGCAAGTACCCGTAGTCATGATCGAACCCAGGTCTCTCGCGCTGTAAGGCAGCAACTCTACCGCTGCGCCACCCTGCCGCCACCGTGCCGGAATCTCGCCATAGTCAAGGATCAGCCGCGGGTGTGCTAGACGAGATTGTCTGATAAATATATTCTGTACACCCTATGCCCCCTTTCCCTATTCCATTTGAGGTTGAGATGCTTTTGTGAATCTACAGTATGATATGACCGGATTTGAGTGCAGGGGTAACAAAGCTTTACACTGTACCTCCGTACACCTAACGATAATAAACCGTAACCTGAGCCAAAATCCTAAACCTAAACATTAGTTCCAAATATTCTATCCTCCAGAATCATTGGATACATCCCTGTAATTTAATGCGAAGAAGTAAACTTAAACATTATATCAGGTCTCGAGATATTTTCCACAGTCCGCAGCTAAATAATTAGATCAGGTTTCCAGGGAACTTTGCAATGCCTTCCGAAACATGGCGCCCGGGAATATGATTCAACAGTGTTTAAGTTGCAACCCAATGTATCCTTTTTAAACTCAGCTGGCTCCGGCTTTCACCTTGATTAAAATATTAATAAAGAATAGATATTAAATAAATGGTCAACGAGCAAATTATTAAAGGCTTTAGGTTAACCACGTCCCACCGCCCCACGCGTGGACGCAGACCAACAATCTAAATGTCAACACACTTTTCACTACATATTTTATATTGCCCATTTACTGCACATCACCTCACACCAATCCCAATACAACTTTCGAGTGACCTACCAGGCACTCCGATTGCTGCCAAAATCGGATAATAATAATATTCAACCAGCATGTGCCACATCCAGCTCATTTCTCCTGCAATGCGACCTCAGCAAGGCTGGACAACGATCACAAGAATTCGGAAAGTTCATACCCGGTGTACTTATATGAACGGAAAAATCGTACCTGAAAATTAGATCACCTCGGGGGACATTGCAATACCTAATTTAATCCCTTGTGAAAATGTTACTCGCTGGTGCGATGGTTCTTTCCACATTCACACCATCCGAGCACCTACAGAACAACGAAACTGTAAAATAGCAATCAACTACGATGAAATATTTTATTTGTAACCATCGTACTGCTGTGCCCAGGCATGGGGGTTTAATTTCCTCCACATGTTAATGATTTTTATCGCGAATTACTCCAGAAGCCGCTGCGAAAAATAAAAAAAATATTACTTGTGAGATTTCTAATTTGCCTTATCGAAGGTGAGGGATCCAGCCGGGGTAGAACCCAATCCGGTCATATTAAACAACAGCGACAGCAGCGGCAGCAACTTTCACCTCGTGACACTTCTTAAAAGACGGTAGTAGCAAAAAACAATGACTTGTAACGTTAATATTGATCAGAAAGCAATATTGGAAAGGAATATCGTAGTTCACAACACAAAATGTGCTAGAGCCACTCAATTTATCAGGCGGCAATAAACGCCTTACCCTTTAAGGAATATCGTAGACTATATAAGAGAGTGGACAAGAGACAATAGACAATAGGTTCAGGAGTAGGCCATTCGGCCCTTCCAGCCAGCACCGCCATTCAATGTGATCATGGCTGACCATCCCCAATCAGTACCCCGTTACTGCCTTCTCCCCATATCCCATGAATCCGCAATTTTTAAGAGTCCTATCCAGCTCTCTCTTGAAAGCAAGCAGTGAACCGGCCTCCACCGCCCTCTGAGGCAGAGAATTCCACAAACTCACAATCCTTTGTGAGAAAAAGTGTTTCCACGTCTCCGTTCTAAATGGCTTACCGCTTATTCTTAAACTGTGGCCTCTGGTTCTGGACTCCCCCAACATCGGGAACATATTTCCTGCCTATAGCGTGTCCAAACCCTTCAGAATCTTAGGTGTTTCAATAAGATGCTCTGTCATCCTTCTAATCTCCAGAGTGTACAATGCCAGCCGCTCCATTCGCTCAGCATATGGCAGTCCCGCCATCCCCGGAATTAACCGTGTAAACCTACGTTGTACTCCCTCAAAAGCAAGAATCTCCTTCCTCAAATTGGGAGACCAAAACTGCAAACAATACTCCAGGTGTGGTCTCACTAGGGCCCTGTACAACTGCCAAAGGACCTCTTTGCTCCTATACTCGACTCGTCTTGTTATTACGGCCAACATGCCATTCGCTTTTTCACTGCCTGCTGTACCTGCATGCTTACTTTCATAGACTGATGAACAAGGACCCCCTAGATCCCGTTGTACTTCCCCTTTTCCCAACTTGACGCCATTAGATAGGAATCTGCCTTCCTGTTTTAGATACCAAAGTGGATAACATCACATTTATCCACATTACACTTCATCTGCCAATCATCTCCCCCCCCAACCTGTCCAATTTACCCTGCATTTTCAAAGCATCCTCCTCACAGTTCACACTATGATGTACCCCACTAGGCACTGCCTGCCACTCTGTAATGGACTCTTAGTGCTGCGCCGCGGATTACTGCAGCGGCCCCTACAGCCTGTCTGTCTTTTTTTAAATTGTGTCTAGTTAAATGTAGTTGTTTGTGTTTTTTATACTGTTTTTAACTGTGTATATGTGGTTGGGGGGGAGGGGGAAACTTTAAAAATCTCTTCCCTGCACGGGAGACCCGACCTTTTCCCTGTCGGGTCTCCGTTGTCGTTGGGGCCTAGCTCCGTGGAGCGGCCTCCGGCCGGGACGACCTGGAGGCTCCAGTCGAGGAGCCTGCGGACTTACCATCGTGGGGCTGGCCGGCCTCGGAGCGTGAGGAGCGCTGGTGGTACGCTGCTGCGGCCCGACTCCGAAGCTCCAGCTGCAGACCTGTGGACTGTGATATCGGGAGCTCGCGGGTCCGTTTGAGAGACCGCTTTCCGGAGCTCCCGCAACGCAACTTCTCCCGCCCGTGTCGCGGGGTTGGAACGACCCGTAGCGGGGCCGTTAATCGCCCGGCACAGCTTTAATGGCCGCGGGGCATTCCAGCGCCCGCCGGGTGCTCCAACTTTGTGACTTTTGGGCCCGGAGCGAGGCCGTACACCGCCCGGCACGGCATCAACGGCCGTGGGACTTGACATTGCCCGCTCGGGGCTTCAACATCGGGAGAAAAATGGTGCAGGGGAGAGAAAAGACTTTGCCTTCCATCACAGTGAGGAGGAGATTTACTGTGATGGATGTTTTTCTGTAAATTGAATTGTTTGCGTGTCGTATAGGAATTGTTTCGTTTGTATGGCTGTGGAAACGGAGTTTCGTTTGAGCCTCACTGAGGTTCTAATGACAAGAAATAAAATCTAAATCTAATCTTTATCGCTACTCTTGGTTTCCTGTCTGCCAACCAATTTTCTATCCGTCAGCACTCTACCCCAAATACCATGTGCCCTAATTTTGCCTACTAATCTCCTATGTGGGACCTTATCAAATGTTGTTGTGAGCAATCGGAGACCACAGTGCAAAAACAGCGTTATGTCTGATACTCAGAGTCGAAAGTACAGTAACAGTTCGGTGTTGCTCAATGTGTGTCCTTTCCAGTTATGTGAATGGCAAAAGACCGTTTCGCTGAACGGGAATCGAACCCGTGAAAGCGTCGAATCTTAATCACTGACCCGCCAGGGGTAGGTCGAATGTACCCCCGTACTCACATGATATTGTTTCTCAAATGCTCCAGGTTCAGGGCCCGTTCTATTAGCTCAGTTGATCACCTCAACGCCAGTGACTTCTGAAAACAACTGCAGTGCAAAGCACCGGGAGAAAAGGCAACATGGTAAAATAACGTGCAGATTTCCTTTCTTTCCTGAAAGCATGCCCGAATATTCGTAGGTCTGTGCAGAGCTTTCGCTCTGATTGATCTAACCTTCCACATCACGTTTCAGGCACCTAGAATTGACAAGCCTCGACTACTGGTGCGCCTCGGTTGTCATTGTAAGAGTGGATGTTCAATTACGCTGGCCGACAACGTAACTAAACAGAGCATAATTCATTGTTAATTCATAACGCGCAAGGTCGTATCCAGGAGAATTAGTAACACCATGATATTAGTGTAATTTAATAAACCCGTACCTTTCGTCAGTCAGATTACGGCCGAACTGACTGTTATATCAAATCCCAAATTTTAACTTTCACAACGCCGGCCAATAAAGTTTTCCTTGAAACGCCCTGCGAGATTGACGCAGGTTAACGTTTTGTTTATTTTACCTTACGTGCGCGACGCTTATATTAAATTTTTTATTGCTTGTATATTCCACCAAAATCGAAGCAAAATCCAACCCAGCTGTAATGCTGCTGACTACCTCCACGTTGACTACCTCGCCAACGATATTCGCCCATTCACAGACCACGAATCTCCAGTGCAAAAAACCTTTATGCTTTCTGAGCGTCATGAAAGTTTGATTACAGAGGAATTTTGGATTTGATGTATCAGTCAGTTCGGCCGCAATCTGACTGACGAAAGGCACGGGTTTATAAAATTACACTAATATCATGGTGTGAAAGCCCCCTCACATTTTCCTCTGAAGTTCAGTGGGTGGGATGAATTGTCCCTTTGACTGAAGATGCCACTGCTGTTTGGTGGCCAGCAATGCCCAGAAAGCAGTTTTGCTAATGTGGATTCAATGACATCGCTGATAGTCGATATTTCCCCGAATGCCGTGAGATAATCGATCTGCCCTTATCTCAGTTTCACTGGACATCCTCTGTTCTCGTCCGCCCTCCATTTGGACAATCCATGATAAAAACACTTTACAGGTAAAATGGCGACACAACTGTATTTCCTCCAGTCTAATTTACTCTGTTTGGTGTAAATAATATGGTTTGCTCCACCAAATAAACCTAATCAGTTTGTTCTCGTCCGCCCTCGCAGACTGTAATGCGAATGGTGTTTTCTGAAGTCATAGAAACATAGAAACATAGAAAATAGGGATTCTCCTAATGGCGGCATGCTGTAAAGGTTGCAAATTCGTTTGCTCACTTATATTTAAACTTTTGCTTACCATTCTTTCAATGTTGCTTGTTATTGCTTGATCTCTAGGCACGGTCTAACTTTTCTTAAAGTGTTAATAACACTTTTATACGCTTTAATCGTGTAAAGGATGGATACAAGAGGGAAAGGTGCTTCTCCAACTAAGGAGCGTGGGAAGGCACAGCTTCTGACATTGGTATCTTAGAAGCAATATGGAAAATGTAAGATGAACTCAAAAATGAAATGAAAACAAGATTTTGCAGTTTAGAAGAAATGGTGAAAGGAATTTCGAGCAAATTGAAGGAAGTTCAAGACAAGCTGATTATGTTACAAGATGAATCTCGTGAACAGAAGGAACAAATTGATAACTTGCGAACCCTGGGCCAGGAGAGAGATTTGAAGATTGAAAAAATAGAACGGAGAATGAATGAAAATACTCGGGCACTCCAGCAATACAATATTAAAAATATGGATCTGGAAAACAGAAGCCGTCGACTGAATTTGCGAGTTGTTGGTTTTCCGGAAGGTCGAGAAGGAGATAATGTTATAAAATATGCTTCTAAAATGATAAAGGAGACTTTCAACATCGAGCACTATGAAAATCTTCCAATTTTGGATAACGCACACAGGATCGGGAAGAAATCTGGTCCACAAGATAAACCGAGACATTTGATTGTTCGGTTTGACTTCTTGCTGATGAAGGAGAATATTCTGCAGGCAGCAAAAAAGTTGGCATGGTTGAATATGAAGGATGCAAGTTTCGGTTTGTTCCTGATTACAGCCATGAGCTTTTAGAGTTAAGAAAGTCTTTCCATAATGTAATGTCTGAGTTGTTTAAGAAAAAGTTGCGCCCTGCCTTAACTTTATCCAGCTAGACTGCGTATACGACTCTTTAATGGTAACATTCGCTTTTTAAACAATCCTCAAAATGCTTCCAGCTTTATGGAGGCTTATGAGGGTGAAGCCGCGACCGGGAGCTACTGATAGCTGATTAAGTTATAACTGGAGATTTACTGTTCCTATTTTGACAATATATCGTTTTGTAATGAATAAGAATTTAATTGGATGAGTGTTTTTTGTTTTTTTTAAACTTTTTAGAATTTTAGTATGATGGTATCAAGCAACAATCTTTACCTTCTCTAAGATACTGTTAATTTAATGTAACAGTATTATATATTAATTTTAAAGATTTTCTTTGTTAGCCTTTCCAATTTTTAAATTGAAGGATTGCTTTTCCCTGTCTTTAGACGAACAAAGTGAATGCAGTTCTTGTTTTTCATATTTTGCCCTTGGATAAATAATATGAAGTAGCTCTTGTGTTCCACAGTGAACACATACTTTTTAACCATAAAATTAATTTTGTTTTGGGCTATTGAGTGGTAAATATGCCTTCTGTTTACGTTGGGTGCTGTCATTAGGAGATATGGGGATAGGGAAGGGATTAGGTAGCGTACTTACTGTCTGCTGGTCAGTTTCAGTCTTTGCAGGGGTGGGAGGGGGGGTCTTTCGCTTCTAGCTTATTTTTTTTTATCTGTGCAGAATCAGAACTACAAAAATGTCTGCAATGTCGTCACTTCTGGCTCCGCCCTAGATTTTTCTCCTTCCAGTAACATGAATTGTTATGCTTTAAGAAATTAACCATTTACACTCCACGTGATTTTTACAAACAATATGGATAAAGTTATTAACTTCCTTTCATGGATGGTTCAAACCATTCCTCTTAATGGTTTGAACCATCCCATTAAGAGGAATTAAAAAAAAAAGATATTTGTAGACTAAATGATCTGATTATCTTTGTTCAGGAAACCCATGTAAGGCAAGGCGACAATCAACGATTTTGTCAAGTTTTGGAGAGGACAGCAGTTTCATTCAAATTCACAGGCTAAGGTGAAAGGGGTCTCTATTTGTATTGACTCCTCAATTCCGTTTGTTCATTATGAAACAATTTTTGATCCATATGGTAGAGTTGTGGTGATTACTGGTGTTCTTCATAACCAAAAAGTTGCTATGGTGAATGTTTATGCACCTAATATTGATCACCCTGAGTTTTTTAAACAGTTAATTGCATTATTTCCTAATTTAATTCAACATTTTTAAATAATGGGTGGAGATTTTAACTGCTGTTTGTACCCCTCGATGGACAGATCTGCATCTGATCATGTGCTTCCAAATAATTAAGCTAGTTGTATCAATTATGTTTTAATTGACCCTGGAATGTTAGAAGTCTGGAGATTCTTACACTCAAATGACAAATAATGTTCTTTTTTTCTCACATGTATATCATTGTTACTCTAGGATTGACTACTTTATAATAGATTCTCGGATAGTTTCATCGGTCACTGCATGTGAGTATGATGCAATTGCTATTTCTGATCATGCACCATTGAAACTATCAATCAAACGACCTGATTCCATGTTTAGTGCTAAACAATGGCGATTTAATGCTACTTTGCTTAAAGATCTAAATGTTGTTAATTTTATTAAAGTTCAGATTGATTTTTTCTTCTTAACAAATTCTACTGAAGAAATATACAATGGTGTAGTCTGGGATGCTTTTAAGGCATATATTCGTGGATAAATTATTTCATACCCCGCGGGATTAAAAAAAAAAGCAAACTCAAAATGAAATACGTATATTGGCTGATGTGATTAAAGAAATTGATAAAAAAATATTCAAAAGCTCCTAGTTTAGAGCTCTACATGAATATAATTGAACTTCAATTGCGACATGATTTGTCATTAGAATCACCGATTGAGAATCAGCTACTTAAAACCAAAAGCCAATTTTATATACATGGCGAAAAATCTGGTAAATTACTCGCTAATCAGTTGAAAGCGGTGTCGTCCAAACGTCAAATTACTAAAGTGAGTAAACGGGATTGTACACTGACTGTAGACCATGATGAAATTAATAAATCCTTTCAGGAATTCTATACCTCCCCATATCAATCAGAATTTCCTACTGATTCCAATGTAATCCATGATTTTTTTTTAAAGAAACTGAACTTGCCAAAGTTACCACATAATGAGTCTCTGTTGTTAGACGACCCCATCACGGAGGATGAAATACAGAAAGCAATCCTTTTGATGAATTCCGGTAAAGCCTATGGTTTAGATGGGTTCATATTGGAATTTTTAAAGTATTTCTCAAGTTTACTGTCTCCCTGGTTAAGCAAGGTTTTTATAGAAGCATTTTTAATGAATAGATTACCACAATCCTTTTATGAAGCATATATTTCTTTATTTCTTAAAAAAGACAAAGATCCGATAGAAGAGATCATATCGACCTATATCACTGTTAAATGTAGATTACAAAATTATTTCCAAAATATTAGCTATGAGATTGGAAAATATTTTACCGCAAATTATTTCTGAAGATCAGACAGGTTTTATTATAAATCGTTACTCATATTTTAACGTTTGGAGATTAATGAATATCGTATATACAGCGTCAAAGAAAACTTCAGAATGTGTCATTTCACTTGATGCTGAGAAGGCGTTTGATAGAATAGAAGGGGAATACTTATTCAATAAACTTGAAAAATTTAAGATTGGTCGAAAATTGATTTCTTTGATCAAGCTGATATATCGTATACCCCAAGGCTTCTGTACTCATCAATAATCAGATATCCCCTTTTTTCAGGCTCTTTCGAGGTACTAGTCAGGGCTGTCCTTTAAGTCCTTTACTGTTTGATATTGCTTTGGAACCTTTGGCCACCGCTATTAGGGAATCCCCTAATATTTCTGGTATTGTCCGTGGGAATAAGACACATAAGCTATCTCTTTATGCAGATGATCTGTTATTATTCATTTCTAACCCTGAGAAATCTATTCCGGCAATAGTAGCTTTACTTAATCAATTTAGTAGTTTTTCTGGTTATAAACTAAATCTTAGTAAGACTGAGCTCTTTCCATTAATCAATTTAGGTTCGAATTATGGACAGTTTCCGTTTTGATTGACTACCGAATGTTTTAGTTATTTGGGCATTAAGATTACCAAGAAACACAAGGATTTATTTAAAGCCAATTTTTCGCCTTTAATTGTCTCTAATAGGCCGAATCAATGCTATTAAAATGTTTATCTTACCTAAGTTTCTATATTTATTTCAGACAATACCAATTTTTATTAGCAGTTAATGCTCGCTATTTAACGTTTTGGACAAAAGATTTAGAAGATACCCAATGTCCAGGATGGATAAATCTTGAACGTGATTCTATGCAAAGGCTATTATTGGCTTCTATTCTAGGGGCCTCGTTACCTTTTACAATTACGAGATTGAATAAATATACGACTATCACAATATTAAGACATACACTTCGAATATGGTTTCAAATTCGTAAGTATTTTGGATTCAATGATTTTATTTTATCGAGTCCTATCATATCTAATTGTTTCTTCCAACCTTCAAGCACTGATCAAGCCTCTCTGTGATGGAAGAGGAAGGGATTAGTAGCTTTACGTGATTAGTTTTCGGATGGTTGTTTTATGTCTTTTAAACGTCTCTCCAATAAATATAATTGACCTAACGCACATGTTTTAGATATTTACAAATTAGACATTTTTTAGGGCTACTCTACCATTTTTTTCCGTTACCACATCAAACCTATATTTTGGGGGAAATTTGTATTTGAACCCTTATCAGAAGGGCTTAAAACGACTATTTATGAGTTGATTTTGAAATTAAAAAAATATACATTTGATAAAATTAAGAAAGACTCCGAACGAGAACTTAAAATGTCTTTATCTATTGAGAAATTGGAAGGAATTCTTCAATTAATTAATACTTCCTGAATGTGTGCAAGATACGCTTTGATACAATTCAAGGAGGTTCACAGAGCTCATGTGTCAAAAGATAAGTTAGCTCGTTTTTATCGTCAAATAAATCCTACCTGTGACAGATGTAATTCTGAAGTGGTCTCATTGACTCATATGTTTTGGTCCTGCCCACTTTTAGAAAAATATTGGAAATACATTTTTGATACTAACTCTGAAGTTTTAGGTATTGATTTACAACCTCACCCTAGTACTGCAATTTGTGGGCTACCAATGTTAGATTCTATCCATCTGTCCCGCTCAGCCCATCGGTTGATTGCTTTTACCACATTAATTGACGGAATTTCTATTTCATTTACATGGAAAGATTCCAATCCTCCGACCACATTCCATTGGTACACTGAAACGATATCATGTTTAAATTTAGAAAAAAATAGGACATTGTTGAACCCTTGGTTAAATTTGATAGGACTTGGGGAAGATGTATTCAACATTTTCATACGCCATAAACTGTCCCCTCTCCAACTGTTATAATTTTTTTTACTGGTATACGGTGGAACGGACTTGACGACAAACAAGGAATTAAATTGTTGAAACTCTTTGCAGCCCAGATTCTTTTTTTTCTTTTTCTTCTTTGTTTAGTTTTTTTTTTTTTTAGTTTTTTCTCTTTTTTCTCTTTTTTTTGATTTTCGTTTTATCTTTTTGTTTTTATGTATATAAGTTCTCTTTTAAACACTTAACTATATTTACATAGAGACCGGGAGGTCTATATTCAATGTTTATTTTGACACTGGACTCATATTTAGGTTATACCTGCTATTAATGTAACCCTGATCTCTATGTATCAATTTCACTGTTATGTTGATCATTACTTTTTTGTTTTTTTGTATTTAGTTTTGAAAAAAACTAATAAAAAATTTGAAAGAAAAGAAAACAGGTGCAGGAGGAGGCCATACGGCCCTTCGAGCAAGCAGCGCCATTCATTGTGATCATGGCTGATCGTCCCGAATCAATTATCCGGGGCCGGCCTTCTCCCATTATCCCTTGATTCCACTAGCCCCTAGAGCTCCATCTAACACCCTCTTAAATCCAGGGAAATCCACAAATACATAACTCTCGAGGTGAAAACGTTTTTTCTCACCTCAGTATTAAATGGCTTCCCCTTTATTCTAAGACTGAGGCCCCTGGATCTGCACCGCCAAACATTCGGAACATGTTTCCTGCATCTAGCTTGTCCAGTCCTTTTTATAATTTTATATGTTTCTATAAGATCCCACCTCATCCTTCTAAACTCAAATGAATACAAGCCTAGTCTGTCCCCTCTTTCCTCACATGACAGTCCCGCCATCCCAGACATCAATCTCGTGAACCTACGCTGCACTGCCTCAATCACAAGGATGTCCTTCCTCAAATTAGGAGACCAAAACTGCACACAATACTCCAGATGTGGCCTTGTCAGAGCCTTATACAATTGCAGAAGATCCTCTTTACTCCTATGCTGAATTCCTCTTTTTATGAAGGCCAACATTCCATTAGTTTTCTTCACTGCCTGCTGTGCCTGCACGCCAACTTTCAGTGAATAGTGTACAAGGACACCCAAGTCTCGCAGTACCACCCCATTACCTAACCTAACCCCATTGAGATAATAATCTGCCCCTTGTTTTTGCCGCCAAAGTGGATAACCTCACATTTATCTATATTATACTGCATCTGCCACGCATGTGCCCACTCACTCAACATGACCAGGTCACCCTGCAACCTCCTAACATTCTCTTCACAGCTCACACTGCCACCCAGCTTTGTGTCATCCGCAAACTTGCTAGTGTTTCTCCTAATTCCCTGTTCCAAATCATTAATATATATGGTAAAGAGTTGCGGCCTCAACACCGTGCCTTGCCGCACTCCACTCGCCACTGCTTGCCATTCTGAAAAGGATCCGTTCACTCCTACTCTTTGCTTCCTGTCTGCCAACCAATTTTCTATCCACGTCAACACCCTACCCCCAATACCATGTGCTCTAATTTTAGTCACCAGTCTCCCGTGCGGGACCTTATCAAAGGCTTTCTGAAAGTCCAGACACTCTACATCCACCGGCTCCCCTTCATCCATGTTACTTGTCCCAGACGATTAGTCAAGAATGAGTTTCCTTTCATATATCCATGCTGACTTGGACTAATCCATTTATTGCTATCCAAATGCCCCATTGTTACCTATTTAATAATTGACTCCAGGATCTTTCCCACCACCGAAGTCAGGCTAACTGGTCTGTAATTTCCCGTTTTCTCTCTCGCTCCTTTCTTGAAAAGTGGGATAACATTAGCTATCCTGCAATCCACAGGAACTGATCCTGAATCTATTGAACATTGGAAAATGATCACCAATGCGTTCACTATTCCTTGAGCCACCTCCCTGATGACCCTGGCATGCAGACCATCAGGCCCAAGGGATTTATCATCCGTCAGTCCCATTAGTCTACGCACTACTATTTATCGCCTAATGAAAATGTATTTCAGTACCCCTATCCCCTTAGATCCTCTGTCCTCCAGTACTTCTGGGAGATTGTTTGTGTCTCCATTTGTGAAGACAATCCGAAGTACCTGTTCAACTCTTCTGCCATTTCCTTGTTCCCCATAATGATTTCACCCGTGTCTGCCTTCAAGGGACCCACATTTGACTTTGCTATTCTTTTTTCCTTAAAATATCTAACGAAGCTTTCACCGTCCCTCTTTATATTTCTGGCCAGCTTCCCCTCGTACTTCATCTTTTCAGCCCGTGTTGTCCGTTTTGTTTCCTTCTGTTGTCCTATGAACGTTTCCCAATCCTCTGGTTTCCCGCTACTATTTGCTGTGTTATACATGCAGTTGTGCGAGCCACCTGTGTGACCGCACCTGGAGTATTGTGTGCAATTTTGGTCTCCTAATTTGAGGAAGAGCATTATTGCTTTTGAGGGAGTGCGTCGTAGGTTAATTCCCGGGATGGCCTGACTGACATATGATGAAAGAACGGGTGGACTGGGCTTGTATTTACTGGATTTTAGGATGGGGGGGCTCTTGTAGAAACATATATATTTATTAAAGGATTGGACAGGCTAGATGCAGGAAATATGTTCCTGATGTTGGAGGAGCCCAAAACAAGCTGAAGAATAAGGGGTAGGCCATTTAGGACTGAGATGAGGCAAAACATTTTCACACAGACAGTTGCGAATCTGTGGAATTCCCTGCCACAGAAGGGAGTAGAGGCCAATTCATGGGATGTTTTCAAGAGAGGGTTAGATTTTTGTCTTTGTGCTAAAGGAATCGAGGGATATGGGGCAAATGCAGGCACGAGGTACTGATATTTAAATGATCAGCAGTCATCATATTGAATGGCGGTGCTGGCACGAAGGGCCGAAATGCCTACTCCTGCACCTATTTTTCTATGCAAAAAAATAACAACGATAAAGAAAAAGGGGCATTGTTAGCTGTTTCTTAGGTTTGAACGAGTTATAGACAATGAGACTGAATAAGATGACTTTGAATCTACTGCGACTTCGTTGATGGTGGGATAGGGAGAGAGAGAATGCAGAGGTTACTTAAAGTTAGAAAAATCAAAATTCATACTGCAGGGTTGTAAGTTGTCCAAGCGATATATGAGATGCTGTTCTCTTATTTGTGCTAGGTCTCGCTCTGACAATGGAAGAGGCCTAGGAGCCAAAGATCAGTGTGGGAATGGGAATGGGAATTAAATTGTTGGTCAACCGGGAGATCAGGCAGGTCCACGCGAACTGAGCTAAGGACTTCAGCGAAACGAACGAAGTGCCTGCGCTTGGTATCGCCGATATATATGAGCCAACAGCTGTAATCGCGGATACAGAAGATGAGGTTGGAGGAGATGCAGGTGAATTTCTGCGTCACCTGTAAAGACTGCCCGGTCCTTGGACGGAGTCGAGGGAGGAGTTATAAGGACAAGCGCTCCCGCGGTTGCAGCGGAAAGTACCTGGGGGGGGGGGGTATTAACGGTAAGGACATGTAAACCAGTGAGTTGCGGGGGTACGGTCTCTGCGGAAAACGGATAGGGTTGAAGATGGGAAGATATGGCTCGTGGTAGTATCCCGCTGTGTGCGATGGCTGATGGGGTGAAAGGTGAGTTCTGGGGGACACCGTCCCTGTTGCGACTGGGGAAGGGGAGCAAGAGCGGAGCTGTGGGATATCGAGAAGCCCCCAGTGAGGGACTCATCTATGACGGAAGAGGTGAACCCCGGTGCCTAAAAAATGAGAACATCTCAGATATCCTGGTATGGAACACTTTATCGTGGGCACAGATGCGGCACAAACGGAGGAATTGGGAGTAGGAGATAGAGTCTATGCAGGAGCCAGGGTGGGAATAAATGTCGTCTAGATAGACGTGGGAGTCAGTAAGTTTATAGTAGATGTCCGTCGATAGTCTTATCTCCTGTGATGGAGACTGTCCGATTAAGAAACAGTGCGGAGATATCGTAGATGGTCCAAGTGAATTTGAGTGCGGGATGGAAATAGTTGTATCGTTAATGAAGTCCGGTAGTTGTACGTGGGTGCAGGAGGTCGCCCCAAATCAGTCGTCCATGTTTCAGGTGGTAGCCCCTCTGCCCTCTGAGTTGTTATTATGGATTCAAAGCAGCAAAGGAACGTGACTGGAAGGGTTCCCTTCTGATTTACATCAATTGTAACGAGGATAGTTAGGACCCGATAGTAGCACAGAATCATGCAGGTATAGTTGGTACTGAACTTTATTCCGATACTGTAACACAGGAATGGGTACACCGTACTCACACAGAGGCTCAGGATTGAGCGAGGGTTCCGAAGAGGGGCAGGCAGGTTCGAATCCGTGTAGGCAGTCGTGAAATCGCTGGAGAGTCTTGCATGAATGCTGAGAACAATCTGGCACTGTGTGAACGGTGAGGAGAGTCTATATACCGGATTAATTGGTGATCAGAGGCAACTGAGTGCCACAGGTGAGGAGAGTTGGGCTGATGAGAGGGGAGTGGCAGGCAGGCAGGAGAGGACAGACTGTGACATCAATAGTAAATCGTCAATGAGCACTTAAAATATATTCAACCAATACAATCATGAACACTGATAAACGTCCATCTATTGTAAGACAATTGTGAAAGTAACACTCGGAGAGCAATTTTAGATATTTGGTTCTGGGCAGACCTCAGTCTTGAATGTCTAAATAAACATTGAACGAGTCAATTTGAATCGATATTGAAATGAACAGTTGTCAACGATTCAGGGAAAATTCCATAATTTCCATCAAGAGCTGTAAATTCGCTTTGTACACAAAAATGCTGGAGAAACTCAGCGGGTGCAGTAGCATCTATGGAGCGAAGGAAACAGGCAACGTTTCGGGCCCAAACCCTTCTTCAGACTGATAGGGTGTGGAGAAGAAAGGAAAAAAAGGAAAAAAGGCGGAGGAGGAGCCCGAGGACTGGGGGAGGGGAGGAGACAACCAGAGGGCTGATGAAGGGGAGGGGACAGCAAGGGCTAGCAGAATTGGGAAAATTCGCTTTCTTCTGTCACTGCATTTTCCAAGCTGCTTAACGGGACATTGGATAACCTGTCAAAACGAACCAACAACTAATCTGGAATTTTTTCATCGAAAGCGACCGCTTCCTTTCCGAATTCACGGTTTAATGTAAACCGGCATCTCGTGGAGCATATTTGAAGAACTATTGATAATGAAGCAGGAATTAACATTACAATATAACTCCATGAGCGTTCGAAGTCTCATTAGATTTTACGTAAGTCAATTGAGTTAGCTGCAGGTAAACATGCTCTTGGGAAATCTGCTGGAGAATTGTGGACTCAGTCGAACAGTTCGTTTTGACAATTGTTTTAAACGCTGCAGCTGGGTATGAAAACGTGAACGAGGAAGAGCGCAAAACATGGTGAACACATCTAAACCATCACGGATAATTACATTCCTACCATTGATGTGATCTACAGTAAGCGCTGTCGCTAAAATGCAGCCATCCCCATCAGAGACCGTCACCACCCAGATTCTCATTTCACACCTGCCATCTGAAACATTAAAACGGCACCCGCTAAAGGTTCAGGAGCTGTTTCATCCAAACAACCACCGGGTTAATAAACAATACAACCGATAAATAAACTCCGAGTTCTGATTACATGGCAGGCGTGGGGCGGGATTGTTTTATATTGTATTTTTTTGCAGAGTACGGTATTTGCTTATCTGTTATGGTGCTGCGAGCACGTTTTTCGTCGTTTCCTTTTCGAACAGAGGATAACAAAACACTCTTGACTCTTGTTTTTTGGAAATTCACTTGTCCTGTGTCACTGGCCAAAAGGCTGACAATACCTCACAGAACCTCGCGACATTTTCTTTCAGTTGTTGTTCGAATGGCGTGAGGCTCGGTCGGGATTCGTCAATCTGGTCCACATTTGGTTCCTGAATTTGAATGCTCAGATGTGACGTGTAATATTGCAAAATATGTGAAGAATGGGTTATATAACCAGACAGTATCCATTCAGCAGAAAATGGACAGTGGAGCCTATCTCTACCTGACAAATTGGCCATTTAGGTGTACAGACAGTCACATCTTCTGCACATCAAACGTACTTATGCACATTACCGCGGTCGTATCCGCAGACTGCCACTATATGTCCTTCCTCTAAACATATAAATTATATAGCTAAGCTAGCTTGTATGAACCAGCAATTCTAGTTACCTCCATCTGCTGCTTAGTTAATTAGTATAATGTAATCCGAAAGCGCCTCTAAATGGGAATAACCGGTTCTGAATGGGAGCACCAAGTGTACACTGAAACTCCCGTATAGTTGAATGTTGCAGCTGGAATGTTGGATACGCACTCTACTTTAATGGCATCAAGTAAACTTGTGACATGGGCACCCACATGAGTAATCACGAAGTAAAAGGGCGTGGAACGTATTGGGAACTTAGAAGTTTGGGCATCGAGATTGAAAGGAAATCAGGGATGTTGCGGAATTTTTCAAATGCGGCGATACTGGACATCCTCTACGGTAGAAGTGAACATCGGGTTCCCGACGACCGCCCTACCCGTAGAACAATAGGAAAACGGGCGGTGTTCATTTAAAAGCGCGGGGCGTGGGTCTGGGGAGGGCTGGGGCTGCCAAAACGCCTATACGCGGTCATGTACGGTGGATATTAGTAAATTAGCCGAACATGAGTGACATTTTTTGAAATGTTACGGAAACATAGGTGTGATTTTCGTTCAATGTTCCCTCTTCAGCAGAGATCCATAAAGTCACACCCGGGAAGACTCGTTACCTGATGTCATTTTAAACAGGATTTGTTAAGTTTCACTAACTTTCCAGTTAGCGCGACGGGCCATTGAAATGCCTGAAGGAGCTGCTCTCTGAACTTCCCCTGGGTGACGGTGTAAATCAGTGTGTTTGTACAGGTGTTCAGCAGTTGCAGCAGAACTCCTGTTTTTTCGAATGTTACAAATGGGTTTGTGGAAACTCTCATCAAATATCCGTTGACACATCGATAGTAAACAAAATAGGATACAGTTGTGACCCAGAGCAGGAGAAAGCTGCTGGAGATGGCAAAGAGTAATATTATGGACCGTTTCCGGCTCTCCGTCTCCGGATCTCTACGACTGAGATCGCGGAGCCCCCTGCGGACACGACTGGCCATCAAAATACGTGTCGCCGTGAGAGCATTAAACAACAAAATCAAACAGAATGGAATCACTGGGGTTAACAATTGGTCAGTCCATGAACATGCGATCCATGCGGGCAGGAAATATATGTCCGGTCGGATTCGGCAACCCCACGGTAAATTATTTTTCCACACATAAGAATTATAAGCGAAAGGCCAGAAAGCGTTCTGTAAACTGAAGAAGGTACTTAGGGTCACTAGAACCACCGCCGCGATTCTCTCGGTGCAGTATCTCGATTTCAGATTATGTTTGGAGATGGCCACAAACCTATCAAAGGTGAAAGCGACCGTGAACCAAACGGAACAGTCTACGGCCGCGGCGGACAGGAAGAGAATACACCTGCACACAGGAGTGTATAACAGGACTGTGTCATGCCAATAAAGAGAGGCAATCCGATTTAACGTCACTTCGCAGACTATCACCGAGAGGTCCGCCGTCGCCATAGCCACCAGATAGCGAGTGGTGCCTTTGGAGAGTCCGCACTTTCCTCGGGACAGGATCACAATGGCCAGTAGATTCACTGGGGCACAAAGAAAGAAGCAAGGGTGAATATATGGATGAAGAACTTCGAGTTGAGTGATGGGTGGGTACATATTGTTAAATTGCTTAAATTTCCTAAACTTGCTAAAAAGGACGTTATGGACAGAGATTTCCTTTGGTGTGAATACCCGATCCTGTGCTCACGAACAAACATTCCACTTAACAGTGAATTAATCAACTGAGAAAGAGTTTGAACGGAAGTGTAGTGTGAATAACACGACTGAAGTTAGTGTTATTCGGGTGCACCTTTCGGATCAGCATTTGCTTACCGGGTTTGGAACTTTTGTTGTGGGTGGTGCACAATCGAGATTACCTGCGCGCGATGAGGCGGTCGTAGAAGAAAGTCCACAGTGAAAATTAATGACATTTAAAGCTATAAATAGGGAAACCAGATGCAAACAAAAATAGATGCGGGAAATGCATTCGCCCAAGGTATAACCAGATGCAGCCTTTGTCGCTCAACTTACTTTGACTGTTACTTCATTTAATAATAATGCAATAATCATTCTATACCAGTCCCAGTAAACGGCAAACGGTGAAATATATTAAAACCATACACT